>VZRE01013664.1:294515-355704 GCA_013396775.1 Cephalopterus ornatus | reverse complement strand
CTCCCGGCCCCCTCCTCGCCCCTTCTCCCGCCGCCCACCCCCCCAGGCGTACCGCGCGTTTGCCCCCTCGGGGTAGCAGGTGCAGCGGGGTCCGGAGCCCCCCGGATCCTGGTGTTCTCCTAGTCCGCAGCCCTGCTCTGCCTCATCCCGGAGCGCAGGCGAGAGAAAGGATGAAGGGACCTCAACGCCGCCCGTCGAGGCCATCTGTGGTGCTGGAGATCGGCAGTTGTCAATTATTTGTGGCACCAGCCTGGTGCATCCAGCATCACGCAGCGAGCCCAGCACCTGGGCTCTGCAGGACGGAGAAGAGGGAGGCGGTGCTGCTTTGGAGCCCTCCTCAGTAGATTTGGGCTTTGGATCCAGGAGAGAAGGGGGAATCCCTTGTCTTTCCCTACAGATCCCTGGATCTCCCACAGCCAAGCTCGTTTCCTTCTGTGTAGCTCTGGGAGGCAGTTTCGTGTCTCCTACTCCTCCTGCACTGCCGAGACCCCTGCTAACCTGCCCCCCGATGCCCCCACCCACAGGTGACCCACCACAGAGGGTGCTGGGTGCTGAGCACCACGACAGCATTCCCTGGGCTCTGCACCACTGACCACAGCAGGAGCCTTTGCTGTTGGGCAAGGGGGAAAGGGCCCCACCTGGGGCACTGGGCATTTTGGGAGGGGGTAGCTTCCCTGGTGCTACCCAGTGGAGGTTGTCTTGAAGCCCTGCAGTGCTGAGGCCATGACAGGGAGCAGGAGATTTTGCCATATAGGCAGAGACTGGGCTGACCATCCTACTGTCCCCAGGACACACCCTGGCATCTCACCAAGACCTCAGCAGGGGTTTGATGAACTCCTGTCCTGGCTGGCAGAGACCAGCCCCAAGCTAGGGAAGCATCATGACAAGGAGTGCCATGCTTCTCTGAAACTCTTGGAGGAAAACAAGAAATGGCTGAGAAAGGGTGGCTGAGTGGAATCCGAAATGAAGGAATGAAACCCACTGCTGGGGGAAAGGAGGCATCAAGGCTTGGGCTGACACTGAGACAGAGATGATAAGATAGTGAGACAAATGTTCTTTTTCAGTTAAAATGAGCCTTTGGCTTGGTCTGAGGTGAGCACAGAAACATTATCAGGAAAAGAAAAATCCACTGGAGAGCCGTGCTGGGGGAGGAAGGCTGGACAGACCAAGTGGAAAACCAAGAGGAAGCCTGAGCAATGAAGCAGTGCATCCTCTTGTTCAAGCTGCAGGGTGTTGCTGAGCCGCCATGTGCCTGTCAGGCTGCATCCCCGAGGTGCTGCGGTGTGGGTTCTACGTGGTACGTTTGGCAGCACATGAAGCAGTTCTCATCCAGCTGGTGCATTGAATTGTTCCACTCCACTGGGATGCTGCAGGAGGGACGGTCCATAAGCAGCTCCACAAAAACGAACAAAAGCTGACCGAGCCTGCCTGGTTTAACGCTGGATGCCAAAGTGGAGAATGAACATGGAGCACAGCCTTAATTTTTTTCCCCTGTGCGCAGGGAGTGAGAGCCAGTTCTAATAACAGCAAGCTGCACGTGTGTGTCTGAGGCCTCTGCAAAAAAACATCTGGTGTTGCACAGTCTCAGAAAGAGCCCTTGGCCCTGGCCTTTGGGCCTGTGCTGTGCTGAACGGGCATGACAGGGCAGAGATAAGGGTACTCTCACTGACCTGGCTGGGAAAGGGAAGGAAGTGGGAGCGGTTGCACTTGTGGGGGGGGGTGTGGTGTGTGTCCATCTGCCTGTCTCTGCTGTCTAGCCCCATGTTTGAAGCACCGGATCACCTTCTGTCAGATTTCAGAGTGAGGCAGGATCCTCAGAGAGCCTAAATCCTGTTTTGTTGTTCTATTATCTAATTGTTTATGAAAAAAGACATCTGAGTAGACAAGAGAGTGCCAAACTTAGGTCCCAACTGAGGAAATAGATTCATCATCAACTCTTTTATAAGACATCAAAGAATCCACACAGGAGAGAGCCATTATGAGTGCCCCAAACAACGGGAAAAACTCTCATGTGCCTTATTAGCCATGAGTTAATCCAACCACGAGGCACAGAGATGCAGGGAAGTGGGATTGGTAACGTTGCACTTCTCAGGGAGCAGCTCAGGTTGGACTCTCCGATGCTCAGCTGTGCTGCTGCCCATCCCCACCACAACGTGAGCCCTGGCCGGGCACAGGAGGGTGCCCACCAGGAGCCTGGCACAGCATCCTGGCTTTGGAGAGGTGTTCATGTGGAGAGGAAACATGAGACCTTTCCTAGCAGGGCATTCTCCCAACATGGGCATATCCTTGGGCTGACAGAGAAGATGCCAAGTCCCGTCTCCCAGAGCAACAAAGCACATGCTGAGCACTGAGCTTCCCAGCAGAACGGCAGGGCTTTGCCACACTGACCTACTGCCAAAACTGCAGACCCACTTACTGCTCAGGGAGCACCAAACCTTGGTGTTTCCCAGGGGAAAGGTCTGTTTTCCCTTCTGGCCTTGGCTGGAGAGTAAGGGGGGATCATATCAGAGCTGCTGATGATGATCAAATCTGGATGCTGGGCAAACCCAAGACCCTGCTCACAGGGGTGCCTGACCTGGAGGGCTGAGTGCATCCGTGCCCCTGTGTGAGCACCTCCTGCATGTGCCTAGGGAGCTTCTTTCTCCACCTGGACTGCCCACCACTGATTACACCCCTCAGCCCTGCACAGCTATGCTCCACACCAGTTCATTCCTGAGCAGTAAGTTTTTCCAAACTAAGGATCCAACAGAAGACAGTGTGCAGGATGCAGGAGGTACCCAGAAACAGGAGCTCAGCCAGAGGAGATGAGAGCAAGAGCAGAGGCACTGTGGGCAGCTATTCCCCTGCTCTGTCTCTTCGGGAGGGCTGAGTGAGCCACCACAAGGCTAATTTCACGAGCGGATGACACCAAACAGTGACCTGTTCTGCTTCCCATGCTTTTTAATTAACACTTGCATGGCCTCATCAGCTGCATAATTGCCTCCCTTCATGGGTCAGCAGCCTCTGACCTCCCCTTCCCACCTGGGTACGATGTTTGGTGCCTGCACAGGGTGCAGGGGGTGTACACTCCTGTACCACCAAACCCTCCCTCAGGCAGCACAGGGACAGGAAAAGTGATAAGACACTCCAGGAACTCTGCAACTCATCTTGGTCTTGGCCAGGACCAGCCTTGTCCATCCTAATCCGGAGCTTTAAACAGGTACCACTGGGGGAAAGCCCCCTGCCATGCTGGGCAATAAGAGGCAGTTTCCCTCTCTATTGGCGCGGGGTAGGAGCAGATTGCAGCAAGGGAAATTTAAGTTGAATATTAAATTAAAGTTAAAAATTAAGTTGAATAATAAAACAATATCTGCTAGTAAAATGAATGTAGCCCTGGAGGAGACTGTATTGAGCCATCTGGAGATTTTAAAGGAAAGGTTAGATAAAAAAAAAAACCTGTCAGGACCAATGTGGGGTAGGGAAATGGATTGGATGGCTTCCCAAGAGCTCTCCCAGGCTGAGTTTTTCTGAGTACAAATTCATTTCCCAAAGTGGCAAGGCAAGAGAGCAGCTCAATTTAGAGGCAGAGTTTCTCCCTAACGATTCCCACTGGATCAAAGGCATTCCTTGAACTGGCACTCGCAGAGGCCTCTTCCCTTGGCAGCAGCTCTGTGTCTGTGTCTGTGTGAGAGAGGGAGCCTTGTGGAAAGCCCAGCTTTCCCAGGTGCATGTCCAACAGGACCCACTCAGGGCTTGTTCTCCCATGTCAGAATCCACGGGAGGATCCCACAGCAAGCCCACATTGCTTCCCCAGTCCCAGGGAGGAAAGGGGACACGGCCTTGCCCAAACTGTCAGGCAAGATGCATGTCCCAAATGCCATCGCAGTGTGGTGGGATACCAGCCCAAGGACAGCAGTGATCCCAGTGGGGCCAGGAGTTCTCCAGGTGTTTCAATTCCCAGATAAAACTGAGCTCAAGGATGTCCACCATGGTCATGGCTTGGCTGCAGACCTGGAAGCTCTCGCTGGCTCCCAGCAAATGCTTCTACCCTGTCACAGCTCCTTGCTGGGCGTGGAGCACTGGCCTCGATGGGGATGCAGGTGTGCAGGCAGGAGGCATCCCTGGTCCATCAGAAACCCAGGCAAGGTCACAACATCTGCCTTGTTTGGAGGCTGCTGAGGTTTTGTTCTGAAGCAGCCCCTGGCTCGCTCCCAAGGAGTGTGACTGCAGTGTGTGTCCCCCTCGAGCTGTGGGGTGGGGGGCACCTGGGTCTGCCCAGGCTGAGGAGGAAGCTGCAGGGGGGGCTGAGAACAGGATCCCTTTCTTCGTGGGAAAGTGCAGTGACTTGCAGTGGTCAGACAGCCTTATCTCTGGTTCCGAAAGCCACACGCTGATCGTTTGTCAAGATTAGCGCGTGCGGTGGAAGGGATGGAGCTGTTCCAAATCCACGCTCCCATCCCTGCCCTGGGCTCACGGCCATTCATAAAAATGCCAGAGCAGCGGCGGCGGCGGCACATACTGGGGCTGTGGTTTGGGGACGACTAGGAGGGGTCACCCACAGGTTATACAAGCTCTGAGCGGGGAGAAGAATACACAGGTTGCTTTATTTATATATCCATGAGTGTCTTTCCTCCAGGAAAGTGTGCAAGGAGGCTGGCAGGGGAGATTTAGCACGGGCAAGGTGCAGGCAGGAGGTGATGTGCTTAAAAAAACCTTTCCCAACCGTGCCAGGACCCCTGGGATGAGAGCATTGACAGGCAACAGCCATGGAGATGGAGCAGCAGCAGTCCCAGCTGGATTCAGCAGCACACAGGTCAGAGTGAAGAGGATGAAGACTGAGGAAAGGAGGAGGTGCCACCCTCCCAGTAAACTCCAGCATAACGATGGTGAGGCACTGGGGACGTGTGGTGAGGTGGGCTGGCCCTGTAAGCCCCAGGAAGGAGCAGCCCTGATCTCAGCTGGTTCCCATCAGATTGGGCTCAGCTGAGCAGGAGCCTGGGAATACTATAAAAGGATGGTGCCTGGGGCTGGAGAGGTTGGAGTAAGTAGTGTTTGGGGGGGGAGTTCTGTAGTTGGGGCTTGAGAGAAAAGACTTCTCTGTGGGCAGGTGAGAGATCTGGAGGGAAAGGAGGAAATTCTATGGCAAGGAAAAAGTTGAAAGCTCCTACCTGTGAGGATATCCCTGAAGCCAAAGGAAAGTGGTAGGAGAGGAAAATGCCTTCTGAGTGAGGGCTTGAGGCTGTGCCAGGGGCAGGGCTGGAGCCATGTCCTGTGAGGGGAGGTACTGGTCCCTTCCAACCCAAGACAATGGGTATGTTTAACCACTTCTCCAGGGCTCAACCAGGTCCTTTGCAGAGCTGTGTCTTTGGATGTTAGGAAGATCCATGTTGTTCCCTGACGGTATGTCCAGCTGAGTCACCTTCTGCCTTTCTTGGGAACAGGGTGATGGCAGCAACCTAGCAATTTAGCCACAAAACTTCTGCTCAGTGACCTCACTGCTGCACACAGTGGAAGAAAAACACCACAGGAGCAGAAAGAAAATACTTTTCCTTTGGGATGTGCGGAATATTGAAGGGCATTAATATAAGCAGACTTCTTAGGTAATTTATTTATTTTTTTTTTAAGTCACCCAGCATGGGTGAGCTAATTGTAACCTTTGAGCTCTTCTTTGTGCCCTGTCCTCAACCATCCTGTAAAAGAGAGTTTGCCCTGGTTGAAGTTCTGGGGTTCTCAGGAGGGCTGAGTGACCACGGGTACCTGGTTCCTGCAGGCAAGGGGAGGACTGGGAGCCAGGTCTGGAGTGACTTCAGCAAGAGGGAGGGACACAAGAGGCAGCTGTGGATGCAGGTTTCCCTCTGGTGAGCCTAGAGGGGTGATGGCCAAGTGCAGAGGCTGCTGCAGGGCTCTGCATTTTAGGGGCAGGAGCCACACAGAACTTTCTTGGCTGCTCCAACCGCCTGCTTGGATGAGGGTTGTCTCAGTGGAAAATGTGTGTTTGTGGGGTGGAGGATGGGAAGCAGCCCTCCAGGCCCAAGGGGAACAAGTTATCCTGCACCCCTGATTTTCTGTGTTGTGCCTATTTTTGTCTAGCCAAGGATGTTTTTCCAGGAGATGGGGTCCTGGGACAGCAGGAAGTTTTCCCACACCTCAGGCCTGCTTTTCCCTGACTGTGGTCAAGACCTGCTTGTTCCAAGCCATGGGCAGCCCATCTCCCACGTGTCCCCAAGCACTGGGTGACTCTGGATATACCAAATGTGGGAGCAGCTGGGCTGAAACCCTGCCATGACCCACGTCGCTTGAGGCAAGGGGTGAGAGGCAGTTATTTTTGGGTTCAAAGGGGGGCCCTTTGTGCCCTCCAACAGCCAGCTCTGCCCTATCCTCTGAGGTGACCCCGCAGGCACGATGAGAACGGCCATAAATAATGGGTGGTTATTTATGCACAGAGAAGAAAGTGTAACTAATACCAGCTTGGGCTCCTTCCAGACCTGCTTGGATCTGGGACCTCGTGGCTGCTATTTGGCTTCACCCACTTCCCTTTGCAAGCAGCTGTTCCTGCAGACCCTGCATCTGTGTTTGGCCTTCAGCACTGCTTGCTAATCCTCTTTCTCACTGCACAGCAACGTGCACTTGCCAAGGTCCCACTGACCCATCACCAACACAAAAAAAATAAAAAAAACAGGAGGGGGAGGAGAACTTGATATCTTCTGCAAGTGAAATAGCTTGGGTTCAGTCTTGGAGGATTTCCCGAACTCTCAAGGAATTTCCTGATCTTAGGAATCTGCCAAAATTCGGGATCTGCGTTGGTTGGTTGGACTGTGCATATTCCCAGAGCACACGCTGCAGTGTTGTGTTTTGGGTTTCCACGCCCTTCTTTGTGAGGGCACACTCAGTCTGAATGGGTCAGCAACACCAGAAAGGAAATCCTCCCCCGACAGGCTGCACGAATATGGAGGGATTTACTTAATATCTTCCACCCCTTTGTTTTGGGATCAATGGGATTTCTGATCCTAAACTCCTGTCTTGCTTCCCCAGGCTGTTACTGCAGCCCTTGTGAACATGGAAACTGGGGTGGAGTTGTAATACTTTGGGTTTGTGAAGCTGTAGTACTTTGGGTCTGCACACTGGCAGACCTGGAATTAAAGGCAAAACCTCAGAGTGGCTAATATCGCATATCTTTACAACAAAACAATGCCTTTGCAGCAGAAAGCAGCTTCTTTGCTTGTAGCTGGGGCTCAGTGTTCATGTGTTTATTGCACGTATTCCCAAAGCAAACGAGGTTCTGGGTGGGAAAAAGGCAGCCCCTACCCTCGGAACATACTCAAATGAAATTCCTCAAGGTCTTTTTCCAAAAATTAATGCTGTCTGGATTGTGACCAGGTTGTTTTTAACCAGCTCTAATCTGTGAAATCAACACCGAGTCAGGAAATGCTTAGATTGACTCTGAATGAGGATTTGGCCAGAACTTTTCTCCTATTTGAGGGATAGTTGAAAAACAGCAAAACCTCCCAGAGGGGACCTGTCCTGACCTCCCCACTCAAGCAGCACAGTCTGGAGGGGCTTTATCACCCCTCAGTGCTTTGGGTTTCCCCAGGAGCTCAGCAGTCCCCTCGGGTCACGCACGATGCAGGAATCTGGGACAGTTTTTCCTCTGGCTTCAGTGGACTTTGGACCGGTATTCCTGTGGGCCAGCAGTGCTATTTTGGGAAAAAAAACTCTCCCCCCAGGCAATGGGTCAGAGCTGAACTCTTTGGAACACCATCTTCCTCCCAGCTCCAACATGAACCAGTCCAAGAAGCTGCTCTCTGCCTCCCTGTTTGCTCTGGATGCCTCAGCATCACGAGGTCTCCATCCCTGAGGCGGGGCTGGGGTCGAGCAGAGCCTGGTCCAGAAGAGCCCATAGCATCCCCCATGTCCCCCCGTGCCTCGCTGTCCCTCTTTCCCCATGCAAAGCCTTGCAAGGGCATTGCAACCGTGTCACCCTTGAGAGAGGGAGAAAAAGAAAACCCAGTGCGAGCACATGTGGCGGGCAGGGGGAAATGGCTGCTGCAAAGTAAGCAGTGCCTTTAAAGAAGTGTTTGTCTGGGGTTTGTTTAGTTATCCTCTAGGTAATTTTACAGCTGAGGAGGCTGGGCCATTCTGGCAATGGCCAAAACAATATCCCCACTGTCTGAGCAGCTCTCATGGCTCGGCAGAGCTTGGGGGGGCAGAGAGAGACGGCAAAGAGAAGTTTCTTTTACCGGCCACAGCCAGAAAATGCCATGGAGGATGTCCTGTAATTAAGACATCGCTTCGAACGATCAAGTCACTCCGCTGTCAGGCTGAATAAACCTCTGGGCTCAGGCTGGGTGTGAGGGGGAAGGAAGGGACATTGTTGGAAAAAGCCCATTTCCGTGGGTTTGATCTGAACTGCGGCTCGAGGCACGGTGGGATGCTCACTGTGGAGGAGGCTGATGGGATGGGGGCTCGGGACCCTTGTTCCCCTGGGCAGTGTGGAGTCAGGCAGGACTGCCCTGTCTGTGCCCATCTCTACCCCCAGGCCCTGGGATCCAGCAGCTCCAGCCTGCTGAACACAGGGAACCGGGGCTCCAGGGTGACAGCTCACCCCCCCGGAGGTGTGTGTGCCAGGGCACATCCTGCCCCCCGCCCCAGCAGAGCACAGCTTGTCCCGTCAGATCCCAGGCTGGAACCCCCAACGCAGTGCCCAGCAAAAAACTCCCCTCCTCTTCCCAAGGCCTCGTGGAGCCTAAGCTGGAAACGTGGGGGCTCGAGTCCCTCAGCTCTACGTGCAAATAGCTCGGATCAGCTCTCGGTCCTGTTCCCAAGAGCCGGAACACTCGCTGCTGGCAGCCAGCTTGCAGGAGGATACTGATATTTCATGCAGACATGGCGAGAAACCAGCCCTGTTTCCCATTCACAAGGGGTGGCTCCAAAACAACACAGAGATCTGTCACAGCATATATGCGGCATCTGTGCAAATTGGCCTGACTGCCTAAATAATTCCGTATATATTTATAAACTGTGAGATGTAACGTTTTTTCCTGTTTACTTTTCGGTTGAATTCCTTGCTCATGGAAATGAGAGCTGCAGCGCGGCGGCTAGACATAACCATTGTATGGGGAAGACACTGTACAAACTGTCGTAGAAAATTCTGCCAAAATGCCAGGCCATATCAGCCCTGATCTGCAGCCCCTCGCCCCTTCCCACACACGCTCCCCCCTGTTCCTCCCCACGCCAGCCCTCCTGTTGAGCTGAACCCAGCTGGGTGCTCTCCTACCAAGGCGGGTGTTTGCCCAAGTATTACTTGGGAGAGAGAGAGACCACTGCAGATAGATCGGTTTGGACCCACAGTGAGGAACGTGGAAAAGAGGGAGAAGTTTTCCACCCTGCCGGGATTGCTGTGCAAATCTGAGCTGTGCAAAGCTTCACAGATAAGTCAGAAGAGGTCTCTGCCCCACTAGACATGGTGGGGAGTCCTCTCCCACGTGCTGCTGGGCATCGTGGTGCTGGCAGCATCCTGTGCTGGCAGCGATGGCAGCTGGCAGTGTGAGCCCCGTTGTGGCATGACTCAGACAGCACCATCACCATCCCCACCGGGATCTGCCGGGGCTGATCTCAGTGTTCAGTGTTTGCTGAGCATTTCTGGAGCATTGCTGAATCACTGTGTATAGAAGAGCAAAGCCTGCAAAGGTGATGCTGCAGTGGTGATTTGGGATGCCAGGAGGGTTCCTGGCTCTTCTCCTTGGTCTGTTTTGGAGACAAGGTCGTGGGATGGTGCCCTGGTTACATGGGAACTGCAGTGGTTATACTGTATACAATTTATAGTACTTACATGCAACTCTTTCAATCTTGTTTGGGCTCAGGATTGAGGTGCCCAGAACATTTGCGACATGAGGGGTAGATGCAAAGTGACTGGCTTAAGGAGATCACAGAGCTTCTGCACCAGCCAGCAAGGGAGCCAGTGCATGCCTAGCTCTTGGTGCCAAGTGTTGCAGACAGCACCATGAAGGACCAGGACCTGCTGGAGACAGGGATGACACATCTGCTGGAGAAAGAAGGGAAAGGCAAAAGAAAAAAAGATTTTAAACATCGAAAGTGAAATGTGAACCCCATTTTATGGCTGTTTGAGGCCACATGTGAGGCTGCCCGTGGGGCTCTGGGAGGGTGGCAAGAGGGGCCTGAGCTACCACACCCCTTGAGGGGGCACAACCTTCTTCATGCCCCTCGAGGGTTGGGCTGGCACATCCCACCTTGTCTGGGTCCAGTGAGGCCAATGGGAGGTAAGGATGGCAGCCCACTTGGGAGCTGGGAGGATGGAGGAGCCGCAGTCTCCCACAGGCTTTTCCCATCCCACTGTGCCCAGCTCTCTTCTTGTAGAGGGCTTACTCCCCCTCCAAAGGAGGAATGGAAGAAATAAACACTTCCACGGCTGACAGACAGCAAAGATGGAGTGGGGCAATGAGAACACACGTAGGGCCTCAATATGTTTGCACTTGCATCACTCCAGTCGCTCCTCACCTCAAATCCATGTCACCTGCTGGTGGCTTCTTTGCTTTCAACTCTATTTATAACATCAATTCAATTTAAAACTTATTTAGCAATGACCACAGTTACTGTGTCATATTTATTTATAGCCTTTCACACTTGCTTCTGTTCACTCTGTCGGTTATTTCAGTCACATTTCTCGTCCCTTACATAAAGGTCTGGGAACAGCTGTGCTGGAGCAGATCAAAGGTCTGGGGAGCCCCAGGTTCCCTTTCAGATATGAGCCAGTGTCGGGGACTGGGGAAGCAGGAATGAAGTAAGTGTGCAGGGATCCTCCTGGCAGTGAAAGGGTGAGCACACCTCCGGGTCAGCCTGCTGAGCCCCCGGCACCTCCCTGAACCACTCTAATCTCTTTTGCAATGTGGTTATACTTCTGACCTCCCCAGCGAATGTCACGTCTCACGGTGCCCCAGGTGAAAGGGGACTGTGACCGTGGCTGTATTCCCCTAGGATGGTGTGTGGGGAGCAGCTGGTGGTGCCAGGGATCCTCTGTGAGCAAGGAGGGTAATAATAGAGAGTAACTGTTGAATTCATAGAAATGCCTTGGAATGAGGGATTTCTGTGCTTGCATGGTGGCCTCGCAACCTCTGCCCTTCATCGGGGGATGCTGTGGGATGGCCATGGGTGCCAAAGGCATCGGGAGGTCCCCTGCCCCAGAGGCCAGAACTGGGGATGTGGCTGAGCTCCCACACAAGTAATGGGATGCAGTGCTGGTCCCCAGCCATGCTGGAGTCCCAGCTCCTGCCCAGGGGTTCATGCTTTGCTTGATGCCCTAAGGCCAGCAGGGCTGTAGGGTGCTTGCAGGAAGGTAAATGGGGCTCCTGGGATGGAGCTGGGCAAGTGAAAAATCACCATTAAAGCAAGTGTCCATGGTGATCCTGACTTCTGGACGCAGTTGTTTCATACAGTGACAAAAAGCATCAAAAGGAGGGGAGACAAGCAGAAGAGAAAGCGTAATTGGATGTTTTGGTAATCCTTTTCTGAAGGGGACTCAATGGCTCATCCGACCAGAACGGGCTAAAGGCTCATCCCCTCTGAGCAGCCCTGCAGGAGGGCTGGGAAAGGCCCTGTCCATTTGAGTGGGGGGCAGGCACAGCCCTCCCCTCTGGCATGGCCAGTCCAGGGCATCCCCCCTCCTGTCTTCCCCCTGGCAAAGGGGAGCTGGTCCAGGTGGGTGAAGGATGGACACAGCAGCTCCTGGGCAGGAGAGGGGATGGTGGGGCTGTCCCATGGCTGCTGCTGCTGCTGCCCATGGGACAGCATCCTTGGGCATGTCCCTTTAGAAAAATCTCAAGCCTTGGGCTTTACTTTTATGGAGTGATGGCCAGGCTGAGGTGTCCCTGCACCTCCCTTGGGTGCTACATCCCCCACCTCAACTCAAAGTCTTGTCCCTGTTCGGCATGATGTGGCTGATGGGCTCTAAACCCTTTGCTGAAAGATTAAATCCCCATTATTGTTTGCTTTACCAGCCTGGCCAAGCGTTCTCCAGGAGGAAAAGGGCTGGGGAGTGCAAGTGGGGACAGCACTGGGGGCAAGCTGCTGCTGACTGGTGTCTGGACCTGGAAAGGAGGCAGAAGAAGGTTCTGGTGCTCTCCTGAGCTGCCTGGGGTGCTCCCCCCACCTCTCCATCAGGGTCTTAATCAATGTGGAGAAACCCGTGGCAAAGTCAGTCCCACTCCCCCCACTCTCCCGTGAAACTGGATCTATTTCCTGGGATTACATGCAGCACCTTAAAGAAAATATTTACAGAATTTATATTCACATCCCGTTCGCCCTCTTCTCAGGGGGCTCTCCCGTGCCCTCCCTCCCTCCCGCTCGCACTTCATCTCCCCCGCGCCTCCTCCCGCTCGCTTCCCCCCCGTCCTGCTACAATACCCGCCTTTGTGAGAGGAACAATGTTTACTCTCCATCGAGGATGGGGGGATTGGAAATGAAAAGGCCTGCCTCCCCCTCGCCCCGGCCCCGAGCTGCACTCGGTGGCGGGAGAAGGAGGAATTCCTGCAGGAATGCCGATGGCGACGGCCGGCGCGAAGGCAGCCCGGGCGAGGGGATAAATATTCATGTTGGAGGAGAGAGGGAGGAAAGAAAGAGAGTGAAGGGCCTGTGGACCGGTATAATCCAGGGTCCATCATTCTTCTCTATGGCTTAAGAGTGTGTTGGAAATTCCCCGCCGGCCCCGCTGGGTTTACAGGTCCGTGATGCAGAACGGGTGCACATCTCTTGGCCTAAAACACGAGATGAAAGGCATGTCTGGGACGGGCTGGGGGGGCTGTACAGCAGCCCCAGGAGCAGAGAAGGAGATGTGGGGCTCGAGCGAGGCGAGGGCTGGGAGATCCAGCATGTGGCTGCAATTACGGGGATGCTTGCGAGGATGGTGCGCTGAGCATTGGAAATGCATCGCTTTCCCTCCCCACCCTTCCCCGCTGCTGGCTGCCTTTGCCTGCCAGAAGCCAAGATTTCTCCTGCTGCTCCTTGCTGGGAAGCCATCCAGTTGGAAAAGGGGAGCGCTGGAGGGAGGGCTGCCCCACAGCTGTGGGTGGGTGACAGGGACGGGGAAGCCAGCCTGGGCACCCTGAGGAGTGGTGGCAAGACTTTAATGATAAATTATGCGAAAAGGCAACCTTTTCCTTTTTCTCTCAGTTAAGGTAAAACCATCAGGAAAGCTGGAGAAGCTTTTATTATGGAATGGCTTCACCACCTTCAGTGCCCTCTGCCGTCCAGCAGCAGCAGCCCTTGCTCCCAGGATGCGGTGGCAGCTGGAGTCAGGCACTGCTGCTCATTCCCACTGCAAGCACTGGCCCCCTGCCAGCTTTTCTAAGCCCTTCCTCATGTGAAAAGGGGGCTGGCCAGAACCCACAGAGCCCTCCATGTGCCAAGGGCATTTCAGGGACCCCCAATGCCTGCGGGAAGGGCTGGCAGGGCAGGGAGGACACGTGGGGTTGGCAGGGATGCAATGATGGGCTTTGGGGCCAGCCCTAGTCGGGAGGCCAGGAGCCATCTCCGGAGGTGAACACGGGGTTTTGCACAAGCCTCTTTCTGTTTCCTGAAAAACCCCGGTGTCTAAATATAGCAAGTACTTGGGCATTTTACTCTGGGAAGGGAAAACAGCTCCAGTGCCAAGAGAGATCCTCTTCTGTTTGCACAGTGTGAGGGCTGCGTGTCCTCTGCCTGCTCCCATTGAGGGGGGTCTGTGCTGACAGGGGCTGGCTCACCCCGAGCCCTGTCTGTCCCTCGGGAAGCCTGTCCAGCAAGGCTGGGTGGTGCCAGAAACCCTGCACCGTGCTCTGGGCATCGAGTCCAGCTGATGCATGAGCATGTTGAAAGGCTCTGCTCTCTCCTGGACGCAGCACAACTCTCTTCCTGGTTTGTTCCAAGAAAAGAAGAAAATATTTGCTGTTTAATTCAGAGCTGAGGCAGGAAATCATTGATCCCATGGCCCCCTCTCCCTGCTGATCAAGACAGCCTGGTCAGGTACCACATCCTCTTCCCCCAGCAAGCAAGGTGCCTCAGGAAGAGGCATTCACTTGTTCATTTAGTCAAACACTCTCACTGGCTTCCTAAGAGGAGATTTGGGCATGGGGACCCATGCCCTGCTCCATCTGTGTCACGGGCAGAAGCCCCAGAAGGTCTCCGAGCACTATTCACTTTCTGCCTGACAAGTGGGAGGATGCAGCTATCCATCTTCTCCCTGATTCCAACGTGATAGGTGCGATGGGAACACTCAGTCCACCCAAAAATATTTTCTTCACCTCAGTTCCAGATGCTAGAGGCAAAAGAGGCTGTGCAGTTTATGTCACACGGCTGTATTTAGCCCTGCTGTCCAGGCAAACCCTCCCATCCTTGGGCTGTTGGGAGCAGTGGCTGAGCTGCTGGGCACTGCCACAGGAATCCATCCGTGCCTCAGCTTGTGCTCATCAGCTTTGCATCCCCTCCTGGCTGTGGCTCTGGTGTGGAGGGGGTGGCGGATTCCTCTTGGCCCATCACTCCCTGTCACCACCAAAGGCTGTGGGTGGTCTGGGCAACCCACCTTTGCCCCGGCCTTCGCTCCCTAAATCAAGGAAAACAAATGAGTGGCACTGCAGGGGCTCTGTGCTCCAGGGGCTCCCTTCCTTGCTGGCCTCCTGGCAGCTTTTCTCCTGTGCTCCCCTTCAGAGTGGGTTGCTGGAGATCCAAGCATGTCTGTGCCATCACACCTGGGCACACCCCCTGGTCTCGGGCCACGGCTGCTGGTGGCTGCTGGGCGAGGGGTGACTGCAGAGAGAGCAGGGCTCTGCTCCCACCCGAAACACACCCTGAGCCCTGGGAGCAACTGTAGCATTCACCGGCTGTGCAGGACTCCGAGGAGAGCTCACAGGTCTGGGGCAGGGGCTCTATAAATTGTTTTTCTGTCATTCCCTGGAGGTGCAGAGCTGCAGCTACCATCGGATCAGCTGCACACTCCTTGGAAATGCCGTGTCTGACTGGGATTGAGCATCATCCCAGCGGGGTGGGAGGCCAAGGTCTCTACACTGCTCCGGGGGCACTGCTTGGCTCAGAGGATCACCTGGCACCGGCTCTCGCTTTCCCTGGGCTGCCAGGCTAGAGGAGGGTGGTGCTTTGCAAATGGCACCTGCCACAGAAGGGCCACCACAGTCACCTCCAAAAGTTGCAGGTATCAGGTTTTGCATCCAAAGGCTTTGCACAGGCAGAAGGTGTCACAGGCTGTGTGCAGAAGTTGGGCTCCTCTCCCCAGGTCGGCTGGAGGAGGCTCTAAATGGAGAGCAGGAGTGAGTTAACGGGTGGAAAGAGGCCCTGGATTTCTCTGGGAACGCAGGGAGGATTAAAAGCTCTGGTCTCTATATTGCTTTTTCTATTTCCTTTCTCCTTCTTTTTTATTTTTTCCTTACGGTATTATTTGATGGTTAGAGAAAAAAAATCTGGAAACATAACTGAATAAATTGCTGTTATTTCCGGCTATCCCTGCAGAGCCCGGTTGTCTCCTCTCCAGATGGACTGGCTTAGAGAGCCTCCAGCTCCAGCTCAGCTCCCAGGGGGCCTGAAGCTGCCATCTTTTCATTTGCCACCTTGAATTTTGCTCCCACCACCCGTGCTTGCAATCCCACTCCTTGAGCCAGGCAACAGAGGCAGCTGGGCTCCGTGGGCCCCCGAGCCTGGCTGGGAGCACTGGGAAATGCTGCTGCCAGCACTTTGGTGTGTGTCCCTGCTCTTCTTTGCAGAGAACAAACCTCCTTGAGGTCTCTTTACCCCTCACATGGGAGTGCCAGGGGGTTTGGGCCAGTTTGTCCTTTCCCAGGGACAGTATTTCTCCTTGTGGATGTGAGAATAGTCTCTTCTAAGTAAGAAGCAATAGGACAAGAGAAAATGGCCTCAAGTTGTGCCAGGGGAGGTTTAGATTGGAGATTAGGAAAAATTTCTTCATGGAAAGGGTTGTCCAGCCCTGGCACAGCTGCCCAGGGCAGTGGTGGAGTCACCACCCTTGAAGGGGTTTAAAAGATGTGTAGATGTGGCACCTGGGGACATGGTTTAGTGGTGGCCTTGGCAGTGCTCAGGGAACGTTGGACTTGGTGATCTTGGTGATTTCCAACCGGGACGATTCTCCATGATGCCTTGGGGCCAGGAGGGAGGGCAAGCACAGGGACTAGGGGAGCAGGATGGGAGTGATCAGTGTCCAGCAGGAAGGAGGAGATGGACAGACGCCATCTGTACGTTCTCACAGAGATCTTGGACCTGGGTGAGCCCCACAAGACCGGCAGCTGCTGCCAGCGTCAAGTCATTCCCAATAATCCCACAGCTCCTCACCTCACTGAAGAGCATCCCCAGCCCCAAGGTGACCTGCACCTCACCACAGGGAGCTGCTTCCCAGTCTGCTCTGCAGGGGCTGCTGGCACTGCTGGCTCCTGCCCCACCACCAGCGTGCAAAAATTCCTCAAGTGCAGGAGCCATGATGTGTTCGGCCGCATATGCACGGAAAAATCTGTATATGTTCCATATGCACAAGAAAGAGGCCTTGAAAACTGGGAGGATGCGATGATCAATAAATTATAGCTTGGATAATATTTTCCACCATCACCAAATAAATCAGATCTTATTTTTCCCCTATGTCCACAGATTTAATGGCAGCAACAGTGCCCTTGGTGGTCGTAAAACTCCATCCTCCTGCTGAAGGGCCTCCCAAACAATTTGTCATTTGGCCTTTGCATTTGCTTTAAAATTAGCTGGTCCAGACATTTAATAGCCCAGGAGCTAAGAAATCTATCAACCTATCCCAGCTTCCAGCTATCTCTGTGTGCACTCTGAGGCTGCATTGCAGCATGGTGGATGGGGAGGGAGCAAGCTCTGGAGTCAAGGATCACGTGGGATATTTTTCATCTGAGCTTTAAGATCACCTTTCCTATTTCCACTTCTTCCTTTCTCCCCATCTTTCCTTTCCCCCCTACGGTCACATCACGTCTCCAGCTGCCATGAGCAATACTCTCCTTCCAGCCGCAGTGAACAAGTCAGGAGCTGACCCTTTCTCATAGGTGTAAACACTGCCTTGTTAAAAGGGGATAATTACCGGGGTCTAGTTAACCCTGGTGTAAAATCAAAGTGAATAGAGCCCCACCGAGACTTCCAGCCATGTGGACCATGACGCCTGGGCTCTGGGGTAAACAGCCAAGGCTTCGCTGCTTGTCAGCTCAGTGCATTCAGTGGAAAGTTAACTTCTTCCTGAAACAGAAATACTGTCTTTTGGGCTGATTTATACCCCCCAGACACAGGACCAGCTGAGGGGTGGGCCCTTTCCTAATCAGAGAGCCTTGCCAGGATTTTCCTGGCTGCCCTGTTGGGAATGAGTGGGGTTGATCTGCTGGGGGTAGGCAGTGTGTCACTGAATAACAGTAGCCACTGCTCGGACTTGAGTATTTTCAGCCTTGGCACCCCAGCACCCTGTGATGGTCCCTGCACAGGAGCTGGGAGAGTGCCCTGTTTCTTGGAGGAGCTCGTGTATCACCATCACAAAGAGGTTTCTGTGCAGTTGGAGGCCTCCCATGGAAGCCAAAGGGCTGCTTTGGCATTTTCAACATCTGTTGTCTCAGTGCTGCCCTGACCTGCATCCCCAGAGTGCCCTGCTGCCCTGGATCATGCTTGTCCTGAGTGGCAGGAAGGTGTGCACAAGAGGTAGGAGTGGAGACAGCCCTTCTCCCTGTATCCTTCCCAGCAGAGTCCACTTTGGCATCCACAGCAGGAGGAGCTGCTGCCCAGGCACACTCAGCTGGGTGGGGAACAGGGGCAGCATCTCCAGGTGGGATGTCCTGGATGAAGAGCAGAGCAGCCAGTCCTGCCTCCCCGGTGCCAGCACACCTGGAAGCCCTTCCCAGGCCAGCAGGCAGGAGCAGGCACCCATCAGGCTCCTCCAGCCGTATTGAGAGCGAAGCCAGCTCCCTCGTCTTGTTTGTTCCTATTTGACCAGTGGGACCAGTCATAGACAGCTCCAGTAATTCAACCTGAAATGCCAGGAATCCTATTCCTGCCTCTGCTCCCTCACTGAGCTCTGCCTATGGCCTCAGAGCGAGATAAACCATCTGTGGGTGAGTCTGGGCAGCGAGTGAAGCCTGCTCAGGGCTGGCTGCAGACAGCATGAGGGAGAGGGGCTCTGCAGGCACCGAGCCGAAGGCATTTTGATTGCTTCCAGGATTACTACCCAGCATGTTTATTCCTCCAGCGAGGAGGACTTCATAACTCAGGGACTCCTGACAATATATATATATTGAAATCTTATAAGAGTAATGACCATATCCAATGATATTTTGTTCCCATCTCGCCAATATAAACAACTTGCTGGACTTACCAAATTGCATTGGGTCATCCTGAATAATTAGGCTCGTATGTTCCATTTATTACCTTGAAAATCCTTTCTCATTGTATTATGTATATCTATCTCTATCTCTAAACGTAATATGTTTAAATGAAAACCAGACACAGCTGCGAAGGAATTTGAAATATGAGGCTGAGAGCACAAGAAGCGGCAAAAAGTTTCTCTGCTAATAGGAAAAGCCAAGTCATCCGGGGCTGCGGAAATCAGGGAAGGTCAGGTGTGAGCTGCCACACAGGGCTGGGCTTGGGCTGCGTCTCTGCGGACAGTCTCATGTTTAAGGAATTCCAGTAAGTAGCTGGTGAGGCTGCTTATACTGGCAGAATGTGGGGAGGAGCGGGGTGGGATCCTGGTGGCTGGGTCTGCTTTGATGTCCCCATCAGTGCTGAGGTGTCTTTACGTGGCTGTGGACCATCAGTGGGGTCAGACAGCGTGACTGCAGAGAGCATCTCCAGACCTTTTCAAAACCCTTTGTTCAAGGTCCAGAAAGTCTCCCACGGCACCAACTGGCAGGAAACTGTCAGCACCTTGAAAAAAGGAACCCACAACAAGGGGGGACAGGACTGCTGCCTGCCCCCGGTGTGTGGGTGAAGAGTGAGCCTGGAATGAACCTGGACAGCCTTGCCAGTAGAAAATATAAATGCCTTCCTTGGAGCCATGGTGCATTCATGGTGGGGTTTTGGAGAAAAACAGTGGCCCCAGCATTCCACTGATAATGCCCCTGTACAGCATGAACAAGGCAGAGAAGTAAACCCTCAGTATACGGAACTGTGCACAATCTTTTGGGTATGTCCAGGTTAGATGGGGTTTGAGCAACCTGGTCTAGTGAAAGTGTTCCTGCCTATGGCAGAGGGGTAGGAATCTTTAGGCAGAGGGGTAGGGATCTTTAAGGTCCCTTCCAACTCAAACGTTTCTGTGACACTATGATCCTATGAAATACAACTCGTGTCAGCACTTGTGCCTTTGACATCTTCCTCTGTGAATATTGCCACAGAAACCCCCAAAAATCATGATGGGGCAGGAAAACCATATTCTGCTTTCAGGTCACCGGGAAGAGCAAGGTGTGAGCCCCAGTGCCCGTGCCGTGGGGTAGGTGTCCTGCAGCCAGACATCACCCAAAGGCAGCTGAAGCCAGCACTTGGCTGTCGGTGAGGATCCTGGTGGGACAGAGCTGGCGGCAGGACGGCAGGAGCCCCAGAGGGGATATTTCAGGTCAGCAGGGAGGTGCAGGGCGGGTCGGTGTGTGGGAAGCGGGAGCAGCCCTGCCGGCTCTCCCCATAGTTCTGGCCAGCGCTGCCGAGTGCTTCACTCGCATGAGCACGGAGAGTAAAAACAAAATGACATTCATTAGATGTTTTAAGGAGTGTTCAGGCATGTAATCCTCCTGGAATGAGGCAGCCATAACAAGTTACTGTAGTTATTGATGGTCATGTCAGTTAGCCTTTTCCAAGGATTAATCACCATCCTGCTCCTGCCCTACAGGATGTTTTTATCTCCGTTTTCTCCCAGTGTTGCAGTGTACAAAGCCGACTGGGCTGACCAGTGTGGCTTCCGAATCTGGGGGAGAGGTAAGCTCCTCATACTTAGGTCCTGAATATTAACAGTTTGGAAGAGCACAGCATTTAGAGGAATTGCTGGGGCACAGCTGCAGCATGTCAGGTCTGAATTTAAGAGTCCCCGTCACTGAGGTCTGGTGTGCAAAATGATGGCCCCAAGGCAGTTTGCAGCCTGCAGGAAGGACACTGCCCCGGGAGGGGTCTTGCTTTGGCCACCACTGCCTTTAGAGGTGCTTCTGAGATGTCATCCAGAGAGGATGCCTAGGCACAGTTCCTTGTACCCAAGAGGACAGCAGACAAGGTTGTGCCATTGACTTTAGTCACACCTGAAGATGATTCATCCTTTGCTTTGTTCTGAATGAAAGGGGGGCCTGGGGGTGTGACAGGACCATTGCTGAGCTCAGCATGGGAAGAGCACAGCACAGGCGTGACACAAGCAGCAAATGCCAGCATTTTCCCAAAAGTGAGGCTGCCTTGAAGAATCTATGAGTTTGGGCATTCTCAGAGGCTGAGGCCAACATGTGCAGGAGGGATGTCCTGGCCACCAGTCCAGGCACTTGAGGACAGACAGTGCCAGCCCAAAACCCACCCAGGCCAGAGAACCGAAGCAGAGCAGAGGGTAATGTCCATCTGCTAATAGGCAGGAGGAAGATCCTGACATGCTTGGCTCGAAGGGTGCAAACGAGTCCAGGATCTTCAGCTGCTATGTGGAGAATCCCCAGGGAGATGGTCATGGCCCAGAAAGAGCTCTCTGGCTGTGGCTGGAGGAGGATGTGCAGCACTCACCCAGCCAGCCCAGGTCTCCCTGGATGCTTTCTTGCAAAACGTGGCAGATCTTGGTGTGCAGCTGACTTGTTAATTGGGAACGAGTGACTCCAGGAGGTCCTGACCTCCAGCGTTTGGTCAGACCCCGTTGCCTGCAAATGCCACAGAGTGGCGACAGCTCAGGGAGGAGGGGTGCCTCTTATCTACCCACTGGCTGGTGCATCCAGGGCCAGGATTTTTCCTTGGCAGTGCCAGCATAACCAAAACCTCCAGCTGGAGCTGGATTTGGCTTCTTGTCCCAGGTGTTTGCGTTGGCACTTCTCAGCATGCACCTTCTGCTACGTGGGATGGCCCCAGAGGCCATTTTCACTGCAGCCCTCGTGCTGGCAGTGGTCTGGAGTCTGGAAAAGGCTTTCACAAGAACCAAAATCCCCAAAATATCTCAACTGCCCAGCCACCCTTCTGTTGGGAGCGGAGATTTGTCCCTGACCTCTTTTGCATCCACGTACATCATTTTCCCAGTGCCTGCAGGGACACAGAGGTGTTTTTTGACCCCTTGGTGTCAGATCCCTGCCTGCCAGATCCCTGTCTGCTCAAAGCAGCAGCAGATGGATACAGGGTCTCATTGTCCCTCTCTGCTCATGTCCCCAGTGTCTGGATGATTTTTGGGATCCAAGTACTCCTTGAAGCCACTGTCCCAATGGCAAGGGATGGTGTGGGACAATCATCAGCCCCACTAGGAAGACTGCCTACTCATTCCAGCAGGGTCCCACGGCATGTGTTAGAGCCAAGCACGCTGGCAAGGCTGGAAAAATGCGGCAGAGCAGAGGAATTAGCATTAATCAAGCCTAATCCCCCAAGGGAATCGCCCCGATGTGTGGCACAGGGGTGTGCTGTATCCCAGACAGGCTGGTGAGTCCTGGGCAGCCCCTGGCCGAGGGACCCCAGTGACTTCCCAGTGTTGCCCCCGAGAGCGGTGACCTCTGACGTGAGGCCTTCAAGAAGGGAAAAGAAACATAATGATGCTTTTTCCCTCCCCCTCGGCGCCTCAGACAGATCTGCCCCCTGCCTGCTCTCCAGAGGTTTCCCAGGAGCTAATTAACCTCCCTGCCGAATGCCAGGACGAGTCAAACTGGGTTTGACCGGGCGTGCACAGGGGCTGCTTCCGTGGCCAACCCACTGTGGGTCCTCCATGGAGGAGCACCAGCTCTGGGGGCTGTGGTGCCTGGGATGAGCAACACTTCCACAGCCACATCCTAGGAGGAGAAACCAGTCGGAGTCAGGTGGCCCGAAGCCATGGGAGATTAAAGAGCTTCAGCATCAGTTCTGCTCAGCTCAAGACGCCCTTAGCTCAAATGGAGAAAGTCTCCTGCTCCATTCCTGGAGACACGAGGTGTTTCACAACTCTCTGGGCCCTGGGAGCTGCCAGAGGCCAAAGAGCTGTGAGGGCAGCTTTGCTCTGCCCCCCGTGGATCTTCTCAGCTGTGCCTTGCCTGCTGCTTAGGAAGGAGTGGGAGAGTCAAGCCCCTCTTCTCCTAAGCCAAGGTCCACCTCGTCCACTCCAGCTTTTCTGGCTGTCTCCAAAAACCAGTGCTCGTTACTGCTGCTATGGGGTAAAATAAATTTTTTGTCAGCATCATTTCCTCTGGTTCAGCTAGGTGGGAAACTCTGCATTTTACAGCCCCTTGGCTTCCCATCCAAGAGGAAAAAAAGAACAAAAAAAAAAGAGAGGAAAAATGCCCTTTAAATAGAACTTTCCATGCTGGAAGTATCTCTGGAAACACAGCCATCAGCATGAGTGATAGGTGCAGACACAGTGGGGTGTGAGGGACAGGGGACAGGACATGGCTCATGGGCTCATGGCTCATCCTGATCTGCCTTGTGGCCTGGCCATGAGCTCCTTCTCCATCCATCAGCTCAACCCTCCATGCCAGTGCTCTGGCCTCACCTGGCAAAACTACATCCCGAGCTCTTTCTCTGCTCAGAGCCACCTCAGGGAGCCACTGATGCTGTTTTCCTGCTGGGCTGGGATGAGCATGACCCAGGCTGACAGGAAGGCTGGGACAAGCCATTGGGATGTCCCAGTGCCTTGGAAAGTGGGAGAAGACCTGAGGGGCCTGAAAACCTAGAGAAAAAGTTACACTATTTGCCCTGTTTTATTCATAAAAGAGCTAAATGTGCTGGAGACATCCTGGCTGGCAGGACGGGAGATTAAATGTGTCATCAAGTGCAAAGGTGGACACCAGTCAGCCCTGCCTGTGCCAGGGGGTTTGGTGACCCCCCTGCTCTCCTGGAGCCCCATGTGCAAAGCCTGAACATTTGGTTTCCATCGTGCTCTGCACAGGTGAGGGTCAGAGGCTCAGACAACAGTGGAGGATGAGTGTGGTCAGAGCTCAGCTGTGCAGAGCTGGGTCCTCTGTCTGAGCTCATCTCCATGGAAAACATTTGGGGAGGATGCGTCCAGTTCAGATTCGTCATATGGAGCAGCTTGGCAGCTCCCAAACCCCTGGGGCCCTTCACAAGCATTAACCAGTGGATTAAACCAGCCCAGCCATTGCTCTTGCTGCTGGGATATGAACTTCTCAGCTGAATGCCCCTGAGCTGAGTGGAAAAAGTGCAGCCTGTCCCTTTAAGTCCAAAATGATGAGTGTATTTCTGGAGGCTCTGGAAAAGAAGTCAAGACTATTGGCTTCTGCGTCACCAGCACCGGCCATTGATTCCCTGGAAATGTTTCATATTTGGCCAAACTGGCTGTTGACAGAATAGTTTCTGATTTAACACTCTCGGCTGCAGTTGGGAGCCAGCTGGGTCTTGTTAGCTCTGGAGAGACCGTCCTTCCCCTTGGCTGCTGCAGAAATACTTCCAGCATAGCCCCCTCCTCCTTATTCCCAAATAGACACTTAAGCCACTCTAACGAGATCTGCACAGGAATCCTGGAAATTTCAGCCTTCAGCTGCTGTTGCCTTCTGTTGTTATTGTCACTATTATTTACCTTTTGCTTTAATGCAGAAAAACACGTGTGATGAGCTGCCCCAAGCTGGTCTCTCCCCCACCTCCAGCCCAGCCGTCTGTGTGGGGCAGATGTGGAGCTCCCAGCCTTGCACCAACACCTTCCCTGCCTGCTCCTATGGTCTGGAGAGGGTCCTCCTTGCTCCTCCTTCTTTCTCATCCTCCCCCCTGCCTACCCCAGCTTCTCATCCTCTCTCCTCTACTCACTCCCTCTCTATTTTGTCTGTGTGTTCAAAACTCCGCACAAAAGCTCTTACAGCTCCCTGGGCTGTGACCCAAACGGTAAAGAATGTTTATGTGCTGGTCTCCTTCCATTTCTGTGTATTAATATTGCACACACAGGCTCACGCACTCACACACGGCGTTTCTGGTGCCTCCGCGGGCTGCTGGCCAAGGGAGCGCAGCCAAAGTAAAGGCATCTGGGCCCTTCTGGAGAAGGCAGGAAAAAGAAGAAGGAAAGAAAAAACACAAAAGCAAAAAGGATTTGGAGGCAAGCATCTCCTCCAGCCTGTGCCCCTGCACCCACTGTGTATGGGGCCAGGGAGTCCTGTGGAGATGGGGCTTTGCCGGGCTGTCCCTCTCCCAGCAAGGCCCCCCGTGTCCCTCATCCACCCCCGGCACTCCCTGTGGCACTTAAGCACGTGGTGGGGGCTCGGTACGAGCCACTGGCTGATACAGAGAGGGGGTATATATGCAGAAACTGGAGGTCTGTCTGGCTTTGGACAGGACTGCTTGTCAGAAGGTGCAGCAAACTGCTGGAACCCACCTCGGCACAGGGTGCCCAGCCGTGGGGACAGCAGCCAGCCGTGGCCGAGATGCTGAAGCCCCAAAGCAAACCTGGGATGTCAGGGCTGGCAGCCCATTTAAGAGCTCTGAAATTGGGCCTGGGGGGTGGATGAGGTTCTGCCTCCTCACTGACATGAGGTGCCACATGAGAGCCTGAACACCGCTGGTCTGTGGGGTCTCTGACGGGGCTGAAGGAAGAGCTGCTGGGAGCAGGTGCGGGTGTGAATCCTGCATGCTCTGCGCAAGCAGAGATGGCTGCCTGTGGTCACAGGCAGGATGGTTCTTACTGTCCCTAAACCACCTGGGAATGCTGCTAAAAAAGGGGGAAACAAGGCATAGTGTGAGAGCAAAGAGGCCCAGGAGTTTCTGCTCCCCTGCTTTTGTAGAAGTCCCCTGAGTGCTGGGGGGGTGATGATGGCATGAGTCTACAGAGCCAGTGGCTGGCAGGGCTAGGTCCTTGGCTGAGCTCATCCCACTCCTCTCCAGGGTCCTAAAAACAAGGAGACACACACATGACATCACCAGCACCTGCAGGCTGTGATTTAGGGATGGAGCAAGAGAAGCCTTGCTCACTTGCATGGTGAAGATCCTGCCCAGGCTGATCACTGCTGCGCTGCTCCAGGCTCAAAGGCAGCTGGGCTTCCCTGAGCTGGTCCCTCACCCATCTGCAGGACACACAGCCTGTCCTTGACCCCTGTGAAGGGAAAAGCTGCCTAGTGCCAATGAAGCCACTGAGTCTGCTGCTGGATGCTATAAAAGCTTCATGCATTGGCCATTTTTAAGCCCAGCAATCTGATGGCCACTGGATTTCCTTCTCATCTTCCAGAAAAATGGCCTCCTGGAGGTCTCGGCAGGGGTTAACTTTGTACAAAGTAGTCACGCAATGGGGAGGGCTTGTTCCAAGCACTAAATAACTTGCAGAAGTAATGCATTTGTTCCTCATTAGGATAATGGCCCCATCACTTTTCTCTGTGGCATTGGCCAACCTAACTCACAAATGTCTGAAAACACCAGCTAAAGTATGACCAAATTTAGGAGCTGAGTCGAGTAATATATCGCCTTGATTTGCCCTAAAACATGAATTGGCTGGGAGTCCTCCCAGATATTGCATTTCCAGGGAACATAAGGAACCCATTGTGCAATTAGCAGTAGTATTTTCAACACGCTGCCTTGGCAGTGCTCTGCCCTCCTCTCCTGTGCTACTGCACCTCTCGGGACCCCCAGGTCATAGATGTGAGCGGGTAGGAGGGTTATAGAATGTATCTGTCACAGAGCTCTTGAGGATGGTTATGGCAAAGCAGGAGATAAGGACTTGCCTGCTCCTTCATCCTTCTAGCTTCCAGTTTGGAGCGGGCCAGAGCAGGGAAGTGCCTGGCCATAACCCATCTGGTGGCCAGGAGAAGACCTGGGGACAGGATGAGGCTCTGAGATGGAGGATCCAGCTCAGAACCATTGTCTCCTGCTGCAGTTGTCAGCTGTCACCAGTATCTCCCCAGCCACAGGATACCCTCGCTGGGAGCTCTGCACTGCAGCAAGAAACCCTGCCCCAAAGGCTGCAGGGAGGTGGTGAAGCTGAGCCAGGGCAGGACTGACAGTTCTGCCCTGTGTCCTCTTGCCTGCCCATACCCTGCTCCCCAGTCCTCATCAAGGCCAACTGGAAGGACTCCCCATGGTCGCTGGTGGGAGATCTGATGGATCCATTCAGAGCTGGGCTGGATCTGGGCTGTCCCACCACCCCCACTGTACCTGCGAGATGCGATGCTGGCAGCTTGTTGGGAACCCTGTCTGGATCCAGGGCACCAAGTACCCCTTGCTTTGCTTCCCTGTTGTCCCATCACATGGATGTTTCCTTCTCCCTTCCCAAACTGCTTTGAGCAACCTGGGCCCTAAGTATTGGTGACTTTAATACATTAAGACACTGGTGACTCCAGAGGAGTTGGTTCTTGGACGAGCTGAGTGCTTGGTGTGACTCAGGAGAACATCCTACAGGACACCAGCTTTCCCTACCTTGGTCTAAGCACATGTCTCACCACCCTCCCTTCTCTTTACCTTGTGAATCACCTTCTTACCATGCATGGGACCATGTGTGAAGGTCGTACCTGGGGCTGGAGTGGTTCAAGGCAAAGTCCCAGAGGGTAGCACCCTCTCCGTGACACACCCCAGTGTGCCCAGCACAGCCAGCTTGCAGATGTGATCTCCTGTCTGCAAAGTGCCCGGATACCTCTTCCATGCTCACCTCTCCACATTTATTCACCCCCTCTGAATGCCACACTAGGCTTCATTCCCCCAAGGGTATTGACATTTGAAGGTATTGGAGAAATCCATTTGCACTGTAAAAATGACTAATGGTTAAGCCTGGAAGGTAATTCAGCCTCCTCCACATCCCATCCCTGCCAGTCCAGGAGCTGGCCAGAAAACAAGGGAGAGCTCTTCCCTCCTCCCTTAGCTGTTTGTTCTCAGCCCTATGTGTTCACCTCTCACACTTCAAATCGAAATGTTTTCCTCTGTTGTGACTTCTGGAAGTTTTTGGAGGGGTTGGGCGTTGCTGCCCTGGTTGATCAGGGTCCCCTCTCTCCCACTCACTGTCCTCCCATGGAAGAAGGGTTAACAGCAGAAACACTGGCTGAAGCAGGAAAAGAAACTAAGAGAGGGCTCTCTGTGTGCCAGGACATCCACTCAGAACAGTCAGCTGGCCTGTCGGGACCCCTGCTCTGCTAAAGACATACATTTCCCTTCTGTATGGATTTTCCACCTAATCTCCACATTTTACATGGACGTGCTGGGGGGCAGGGCCTGGCCTGAAGTGTTCATTCATTTCCCCAGCCCAGCTCTGTTTCCACACCTTCCACCAGCTGCCTCCTGGGCTGAGTATGCCTTTGTATCCGCTCTCCCCTTCCCTCCCCTCTCTCCCCTCCACCAGGCTCTATCCCGTGCCAGTGGGGGGAACACACCTCTGATAAACACCACATTTCTGGCATGGCTGTGCACACAAACGGCTTCATCATAGGAAGAAAGGGGGAAGAAAAAGGAAAAAAGAGAAGAAGAGTCCCTTTCTTTCACAAAACCATGGAAATGTCGTCATTTGTGTCAGCAGATGGCTTTCCAATCGACTCTGTGGCCGAGGCTGCCTGCATGTGCACAGCAGAGCCCTGGAGCCTGCCTTGTGCTGCTCTGCAAAGGGGAGAGAGAAAACCCAATCACTGAGACAAGCACGTGGCTGCAATGCAAAGCAAAAGCCTCGCTGCAGATAAAATCAAGCACAAGACAGGATGTGAACTTGAGAACCCAGAGTGGCTCTTTCCCCCCTTGGACTTCCCAGGCTCCAGCTGAGTGGTGATTTTGTCCCACTAGTCTTTATTTATTTTTTTGGCACTAGGGAGGCTCAAGCTGAGACATGGCAAACTCAAAGGAAGCTTCTCTTGCTGCACTCATCCCGGCCGGACAGTGATGTCAGCGCAGGGTCAAGTCCCTCTCCGCAGGGGCACATCTGTCACTGCTCCGTGTCGTTTCCTGTCCTCGGAGCTGCGGCTCAGCTCGTGTCCCGTGGGGTGTTACAGGGCCGATATTGCCTCTCCAGCTCTTTCCTTCTGCCATCAGGTAGCTGTTATTTTTTCTCCATCAGGAGAGCCAGCCCCAGCCACTCACTTCCCTGTGCTCTCCGGAAAGCACCTAAGCCTCTTGCTTTCAGTCCAAGTGCATCCCTTTAAACCTCCCTCCTGGATCTAGGCACTTAATAGGTCTTAGCATTTCATTAGCAGATGCTAATAGCAATGGCACAGAGCCATGTACTTTGAATTCAAATCCTCCTTGGCTTAGCATGCACCACTCATTTCCCTGTCCACCCAGCACCTCAGATCCAGACGTCTCCTGAATCCCTGCTTGGAGCTCCTCCTGTCAAAGGGGTGAGCAGCCAATGTTTCCAGCTAATTGCAGTGCTGGAGAAGGGGGACACCGATCCTGTGGCACCCGGACCTGCACTGAGGGAAAGGGAAATCACCACATCTCAAAACGCCTTCAAAAATCTTCCCTCCAGCTTCCAGCAAGAAAGTGAACCCCATCGAGCAAGATGAACCAAGGCAGGAGCTCAGCTGGAAAACATCAATGGCAGCATAAAAACCAGTCCAGAAGGGCGTGTGGGATGGGTCCATCCACATTTACTGAGCTGTTCCCACGGGCTCAATGGGAAGGTGACAGTCTCTTTCCACAGATGTCCCACTTTTGCCTCTTTACTTCCAGGTCCAAAATGTTTCTGTCTGGGGAAACCCTTGCCGGGTTCATTGCTCCTAGCAGTCATCCTGGCCAGGTTTTTCTTGCGGCAGGGAAAGCACAAAACTGGGCCTGGGAAGTCAAGACATGATCAGTCCCTTAATTCCCTTTAGCTTCCAGCCTGCAATGCCTGGTTATTGTGAATCCCCAGACCAGTGATATTTCTCATCTACGTGACGGTGATGTGATACCTACAAAATCCAGATGAGTCCTGTGGGAGACCACAGTGCTACCAGGAATTGTTCCTTATCCCAGCCTTGCCTGTGAGCCCACTTCTTTCTCATGGACAGAATCAGAGAATGCTGAGCAAACCAGAGATCAGTGATCCTTCTCACTGACCTTCTCCCAGGATGGGAGGTAGAACCTGAGGCGGGTGCCCGGGGTGACAAATGCTGTACTGGAAAGGACAAGGAAAAGCAGTGCTCAGGAAACACACACGGGCCAGGAGTGATCCCACCCACAGCAGAGGCAGTTGCCCCTCTGGCACAGCATAGAGAGCTGGCTGCTCCCTCCTGCTCCACAGAGGACCAAGCAGACGCCCTGAATCCACACTGCACATCTGGAAGTCGGATCCATTAAAACAAACCCTATTACATAACAACAGACATCTGGAGCCTGTTACCACTACATTTTTAGTGAAAATGGTTTTTTGATATGATCTCTCCTAAGAATGTGGCAGAGGGGCTCAGAGCCAAAGTCTTGCAAGAATGGCTGTAACTGCTTTCCAGAAGGCATCCCCCACCTCCCGCTCGGGGCAGGGCTGTTCCCTCCCGGTGCACACACCGTGCCTCCACACTGGTGCTCAGAGTCACAGAGGAAGGTTTCAGGGTGAAGGCAGGTGCAGTGCTAGGGACAAAGATGGAGGATTCACCAGGTCCCAAGCCCTGAGCTCTGTCTAGGATTCACACTGCCCCTGAGACCAAGAATTGGGCAGCCTGCACTCAAAATTTCGTTTCCTTAGTGTGGGGGACTAAGTTAATAGTGAGAGCAGCAAGTCTACACAGTGTCTCTGTGCATGGAGACCACAGAGGCACTGGGGTGAGCTGTTATCATGGTTGCTTTTATCATCAAGGAGTAGCACAACAAAGGGAGCTGTGGGTTTTGCTGACCTCTCCAAACTGGGGGCCAGGGGCTATGTGCCTCGGTGCGTTCCCCTTATATCCCTGGAGCTGGGAGGAGAGGGCTTCCTGGGTGAATCTAGAGAAAGTAATTACCTTTGGGTGAGAGCTGCTGGAGCTCTCATGCAGAAAATGCTTTTCTTTTTTCTGAGCCCTGTCCTTGCAAATGGAAGTGCTATTTTGGCTGATGTGCAGCCAGTTCAGGCCAAATGGTTTGAGTCTGACAAAGTTAAAGGCAAATGAAATCAGAGCCTTGTAAGTAGAAGTGTCAGGCTACTTTCATTACCAGTTCCACCTACAATAAAAACTGCAGGAAATTTGTAAGAATGCTCTTTTTTCCCCCTCTTTCTTCTGGAGGCTCTCACCCACTCTGCAGTCCCTGGCTAAAATCAGTCCTACTCTCATCCTCACTTCCCACCTGTACCCTGTAAGCACAGCCAGCTTCTGGCAAGCTGAGGGCAGGAGGAAGAAGGGACAGTGGGAGATGAGACAAGGACACTGCTTCAGGCTGATGTGAAGCTGGTGCCTGCTTTTGGTTTCATCTCTGCAGCCATAGTCTTAGGAGGTGTTGTCCAGCTGCTTCAAGCCCTGAAAACAAATGGTCTTTATTTTCCATATTTTTTATTGTTATTTTTATTTTTATGTAATTTCCAGATTCAGACACTGGACGTTAATGGGAAATTCCTGCACGCAGGGTGCAGCAAATGGAGGCTGCTGAGACACTGACTGCAGTTACTCTGTTCATGCCTCTCAGACGGCCCCTCTGCATCGTTCCGTGTGCTGGAGCTGCCTTCCCACCCTGGCTGTCTTTCCATCCCTCCCTCTACATTTGGAAGGCAGTGTGTATTGCCTCTGATTTTCTACAATTTTATCAAAGAAAGACTGTGAATAAACAGAGCAATCTGGAGAAAAAACAGGCTCAGATTAGCTTCAGTTTGCATTTGCCTGGCCAATTCCCACCGGTGCTCTCCTCACTCACAGCCTGTGGACGTCATTTCTCCTGCTGGAGAAGTAGCAAAGTTGATGGTTCTGGTGCTCTTCTGTGCTTTTGGCAGGCAGTTCCTCTCCAATCACTTGTGTTTCTGGGAGCAGCTCCTGGGACAGGGGTGAGGGAAAAAGGGCAATTTCTGCAAGAACAAGGTGCTCCCAGAACCAGTGGGGTCAGGAGCAGAGGCTGATGCCCACATGTGCTCCAAGGGGAATCAGGGATCATTAATTGCTCATCACACCCAGGAGTGCCCCCAGCTACCCCAGGCGCAGGAGGGGCAGGAGGAACCCTCACGTCCCCAAGGCCCAGGGACAGTATTGCTTTCTCCAAAGGCACAACCCCTGGCTGCCACATTCCCCCTGCTCTGCTCGGCCCCTCTCGGGGAAATGCTCCTGGAACAGTTGCAGTGGGACACTGTCACCCTCTTGGATGTTCCGTGCTGCAGATCAGCCTGGGCTTTCCATGTGGGAGAGCCATGCAGGAGGTGCCATGAACTGGGCTGCCTGATTCATGGTGCCTGGCCAGATGGCTCCCAGGAGGTCACATACCCTACATTTCTCCCAGAACAGCTCTGCCACGTCATGGGGACGCACTGCTTGGTCCCATTGCAAGGAAGGTGCTGGCAGGCTGCCCCAGCCCTGTCCAAAAACACAGACGTTTGGCCTCAAAGCGCTGGGAGCACGAGGAATCTCCCAAGAAGAGCAAAAAGTCAAGACACTGATTTGCAGATACTGTTATGAACCAAAGCCCAGAGCTCTGCTCATTGTAATAACTGACATAATCGAGGTCATTATTTATACAGTATCTGCATGAACAGTTGACACTGGGAAAATACTTGCAGTTCCTGAAAGACTGGCAAGTTCTAGCACAAGAGTTTATTCATGCCAGAATCCAAGCCAGAAACTCATTTTTCTTTCTCATGGGATGTTTTATCTGATGAGAGCAGGAGCTGTGGTGAGCAGGCAGAGCCCAGTCGTCACCCGTTTGAGCTGCTCTGGGGCAGCCTGCCCACTGGAGGTGCCTGCATGGATGATGGGGAGGAAAGAGAATGCCTCTCAGTTGTCCAAATGGCCTCAACGCTCCCTGATCCAGGGAAATGGACTCCAGAGATCCTGGTTATTTTCCTTATTTGGAGGACGAATCCATCCCCTGTAAGGAGAAGGAGAGGTGCTCCTGCAGGTCGCAGCCAAAATCCCAGTGGGCAGCTGAATCCCATCACCCCCAGACCGACCCTGCCAGCAGTGATTTACTGCAGGGAAGATCCCCAAGGAAATAAATGAAGAGGAGCAGATGGCCTGAAGGTGAGGAAGGACGCCGGGGCTGCAGAGCCCAGCGCGGGTGACCCGATGTCCCTGCTGGAGCCCTGCACTTTAGATAAATATTTGAAGTCCCTGTAAATAAAGATCTCAGTCAAGACTGGGAAGAAGCACTTTTGCTTCTCGCCCAGCTGCCTGGGAAAGGCGAACACGCTGGCCAGCAGCCAGGCAGGGAAGTGCCCTGTGGGATGTGCACCGGCAGGGCGTGGAGGTGACAGTGGGTAGGGGTCACTGGCAAACCCAGCTCTGACCCTCCTATGGGTCACCCGTGGGGTCTGGGGTGGTCTTGGGGTGATGGAAGCCTCCAGGGTGCCCTCTTCCAGCATGGGAGCACACACCAGCTCCTGAGGCATCATCGCCTTCAGCCTCACACAGGAGGGACTGAATGAAAAATGTGCCTGGTGTGGAGCAGAGTGCAGGGGTTTTAGCTCCATCCCCCTGTGAGCCTCCAGACCCCAGTGAGAACAGCCCCATTTCCCTTCCCCTCTGCCCCCCCCCCCCCGTGCCTTTGGCCCCTTCCCACCGCAGGGAGTTTCCATGGCTCCTCTCAAACCGCAGCCCCATGCTCGGGAACCTGAAACCTGTATTTGCTGGAGAGAAGAAAATCAGATTGTAGGAAATGCAGCACATGAAAAGGAGATGGGGGGAGAGGAAGGGTGAAAAGCAAAGCAATTTTTTATTGCTCCCTGAGTTTCTTGCCATGGTTTGAAACGTGTTCCTCATGCCAGCACACAGTGGGACAGCAGGGCTCCTGGAGCAGCCACTTCCCTATGGCACCTCAGGGGCTCAGGGCAGTGTGTGAGGTGCTGGATTTGGAATAGAGTAGCAGGGCTGGGAAGGGGTGTGAGTTTTGCTCTGCGATCTTCCCCCCACCTCCACTCAGGCATTTATTTATTTATTTACATCCTGGCAGAGTACATAATCCCTCCCAGTTTCCATGGCTGTCACATCCCCCTTCCACAGCCAAGATACAACGGAAAATATGTTTGATTTTTTTTTTTTTTTTTTTTTTTTTTTTTTTTTTTTTTTAAAAAAAAGAAAGCCACCATCCCTTCTCCCAGAAACGCAGCAGCAGTTCTGCTCCTCCCCTTGTTCATTCCAGGATGCCTCACTATGCCAGCTCCTCTGAGGTGAGCACACCTTGTTCCTTGAGGGAGGTGACAGGACTTGATGGATAGAGAAGGGGGTCCCAACCAGAACCACTGGTTCTGCCTTGCTTTCCTCTATCCTCCCCTCTTTAAAGCAATCAACTCAGATAATTAATCTCATTCTGTCTATCTGGTGGGAGCAGCCGAGGTGTCAGTGCCATGACTCCCAGCTCCAGAGCAGGGCAGAGCTCTCAGGAGGATAAAGCTCCTGCATGCCTTCAACCAGGGGGAATAAAGAGCAACCAAAGGGTGTGCTTGACACGGGGTTTGGTGCTCTCCCTGGAAAGGACCTGGACATTCCCCACCGGAGACACTGCCCGGCAGCCTTGCCACACACGGATGGGTCCAAGCCATGGCCAAGAGCACAGGCTGGATCTGCACCCAGAGAGGAGTAGGTCTGGGAAAGGGTGAAAAATGGGAATAGTTGAGTCATAAAGCGCAAGGGTAGAGAAGGCTGAAGGCATGGCCAGTCTTCCTACTGATGCTCAGAAACAAACATAAGGAGGAAGAACATGGTAAAAGCAAAATAACAGACTTGAAGTTTGGGGTCATCTTGTTTTCCTCTGTTTTCCTCTATTCCTTCCCTTTGCTTTCCATTTCCATAGTCCTCTTGGAGCTGGTGAAGCTGAGACATGCCCCCATCCCTGAATATAAGCATAGAGGTGATGGTGTTTCAACCTCTGGGTTGAGTAAAGAGAAGGACAGAGCTGCTCAGGCCTTTTGCTGCTCTTTGAGAGAAGCGGGGCTTTGCCATAGCTGTGAGTGAGCTGCTCATCTGCCGTGCAGCTGCAGGGAAGTCCTGTGTCCACACACCTAACTCTTGGAAACACCGGCCAGGAAAACTAGGGGGGGAGTGGGGGGGCTGGGGGGCATTTGCACACCAGTCACGTTTCGGGGTGGGGAACCCTGCTCAGGCACAAGGATGTTGCTGGTGCTCCAGCTGCCTGAGCCGAGCCCCACGTTGGTACAACCCCCAGGCTGGCAGTGCCTGCATGGGCAGAGCTCCCCGCTCCTGGGATGAAGCCAGCGCCCCGCTGTGTGCGGGATCCGTCCCGCCGGGTCCTTCCAGCCCCCCTCCGTCCTGCCCCAGCCTTCGACGCTCCCCGCCATCCCGCCCGTCCTCCCTGGAAATGACAGCGATACTTATGCAAACGAGGAGGCAAAAGCTTTACTGTGCTTTTCCGTCCTGCGCCAGTGGCCGGGGCTGTGCGGAGCCGCTGCGGTGCCAAGATGCAGCGCTCCCATCGGCCGCCCGGCCAGATGAGCTGGCTTAGAGTTTCAACCGCAAGCCACGCGAAGGAAGGAACAAAAACCAAGGGGCAGTGAGACCGTGACCTGAATTCAACTTTGGGGGGGCTGGTGTTCCTCCAGTCCCGCATCCCCCGTGACCCTCCCCCGTCCCGTGGCGGACGCTCGGGCCTGCGAGGGGAGGTGGTCCGGGAGGGTCTGGGGGCCTCCGCGGTTTTGGTGCCGATGCAAAACCCTTCCCATCGCGCTCCTGCAGGCACGCTGGGCTGATGGCCCAGGAAATGCTTTCATTTAAACAGAGCGTGGCCTCCGCTGAGGCAGTTCCTCCCCAGCTCCCACACTGCAGAAATGTTTCAATCGACCTAATCTTACAATAAACCCTCCTGCAATTCTTGCAGTTTTTTCTCCGTTTCCGTTCCCGTTCGAGCTGACTGCATCAGATCTGTTTCTCGCCGTGGAGACACGGTGTCCCTTCCACCCCCGTGGCTTTGCTTGTATTTGGATGTTGCCCCAGCACTCCCCAGAAGCAAAGGGATGCAGGGAAGCAGCACTGGTCCCTTCGCCCTTTTCGGTTACCTGGGGCTGCTCTAGCACTGGGGAGCAGAAGGAAATACCTGACATTCCTGCTCCATGCTCTCATTTCTCAGGCAGACCCCGCACAGCCCAGCTCACCGCGCTCCCGTTAGATTCTTCAGGGAGATTTTCTCTTTCCAGTAACGCCACGAACTCTGCTTGTTCCCCACACGAAGCCAGGCAGGCGGCTCTGCCCGAGGTGACCTCGCAGGCATGTCCCAGCCTTGGGAGCAAGCAGGATAGACCGAGGGGAACGGAGGGGACATGGGAATGTCCTGCTGCTGTGCTGCGGTCAGGTGGCAGCACTGCTGAAGGGAGAGCTGGGAGAGAGGGACAGTGCTGGCAAGGGGGGTGGACTTGGGTGCTACTTTTCCTTTCTGTCCTGAGGTGGAAAGAGAAAAGAGTGAAGGAGAGGAGAACCAGAGGAGAGAAGAAAGTTTAAATTCTTTATTTATATTTTCCCCTCTGCTGCTGCTGGCCAGCAGCTGCGCACAGCTCCTCCAGCATCTGGAGTCTCCGGGCCACTGGCTGGGGCTCCTGGAGGATGTGTGAGCTCGTGCACGCGCTGAACTGCAGCACGCCGGGTGAAGGGAGGAATGTGACTCTGGCCAGAGCAGAGCAGAGGCTGTGCCACCCCTGTGCCAACAGCCGCCGGCTCAGCAGGAGCTCCAGCTCCATCTCTCCCTCTTCTGCCTGGCAGATGCTGCCCTGAGGTGCCTCCGACAAGGGGAAGAGTGTCAGGGTTTGGTGCAGCCCTCGGGCCTGGTGCAGGGCTGAGACAGGTGAGCCAATGGGGCAAAGCCCAAATTTCCATCTCCGGCCCCACAGCTCCACTCATGGTTCCCAGATGTGGGAGGCAGTGGCCAGCACAAGGAGTGTTCCTGCAGCAAGGCTTGGCAGAAGCCCAAATTCTGGGGAAAAGCACAAAGGGGAGAGGGGCTGCTGCTGGCAGGGTGTCCAGGGGTGGAAAATATCCAATAACTTGTACCAAGCACCTGGAAAAATGGGGAAAATCCTCTAGGGCTGTGTAACCGCCATCATGAGGGCTGGAAAGGAGCTAGGTGCTGAAATTTGGGGAACACTCTCATGGGACCCTTCTACTCTCCGAGCTACAGCACCAGCCATGCCCACCTTTCGCAGAAGTGTAGGGGGAGGTGTTCTGTGGCCCATGGGTTGCTCAGCTGTAAACAGAAAAATAAAATGTCACACCAAGTTTTGGAGGCATTTCACACTGCCCAAGCTGTGCTGCCATTCCCTGCCCCATGGGGACCTTGGCTACTCTGCCCCTGCCAGGAAGACGTGGTCCAGCTGTCCATGGGCACTGGATCAGGGCAGGAGAGACTGGGAAACACGGCTCCCTCCCAGCGCTGGTGCTGACTGAGCAAACCGTGGCCGTGCTCGCCTTGGCTGGGGCTGCAGCCTATTTTTGGAAGCTCTCGAGACTTCCAGGGACGGAACCGCCTTTTCTTTCCCTTCATTCACAGACAGGGTCATTTTGATTTGTTACATGTTTGTGCAGGGATTTTTTACTGGTATTATTATTTATTGATGTCCTGCCTTTTATTCATGGCATGAGCGGAACCGGAACGCGGCAGAGGCGGAGGGGAAGCTTTGGGCTCTCCTGGTTGTTGGAGCAAAAGCTGCCAGGCTGCAAACACAGTGGGGACACGAGTGTCTCTGCCATGAAATGTCTGTTCTTTGTATCTTGCCTGTGGCACTTGCCAGACTCGGAGATGTGGAGGGAAGGAGAGGAGCCGGCAGGTTTCCGCCTGGACCCCAGCCTGGCTCAGGCTGCCTGGCAGGGGTGCTGTGAAAACTGCGACTTTCCAGGAAACTGGGCTCAAGGCTGAGCACTCAAAACAGGACCAGCCTGCCTCTGACTGGGGACATTGGACTACTGACTCCCTCTGTCACCAGATCTACAGTTTCACAGCCTGGAATTTTTCTTGCTGGGGGTTGCCTTCTCCCTGCTCCAGGTGTCCTATGTGAGTCCCAGGTCCCATTTCTGGAGAGTCCCTAATTCTGCAGCAATCCTCCCAATACACAAGTGCAGCTGTTCTTCCTGGCATGCAGCAAAGGATGCAGGAAGAGCCAAGGTACAAGAGATCCCACTTTGAGGAGAATGTGACCCTTTCTCTATGCTGTGGGTCAGACCTTAACCTCTCTGGTGACAACAGTGGAGGTCAGAGAGGGATGAGTAGTTTGTGACCCACTGCAGATGATGACACTAATTTGGGTGTCCCAGGTGCGCCAAACCCTTGGCCTGCCCCAGAGGATGGCTAATTGCATTGGGGATTCATGGGATGCTCCCATGAGGCTGCCTCATGCAGCCTTGGTCCCTGCTGGGCTCCACAGCCTCCCCCTGGCGAACATGGGGAAGGCAGGAGGGCCAGAACCTTTCCCATGGGATCAGGGCCCACTGGATCTGCAAGCCCCAGCCCTCCCCGTGGGCTCTCCCCGTGGAAGGGGTTAATGCAGGACATGGCATCACCACTGGCTGGTGGGCATGTCCTGACCCAAGCCAGGAGAGGGGACACCAGGAGAGTACGTGGGGTTTTCCTCTTCCTGGGGCTGCCTTGCCCTTCCTCTGCGCTGCCCCTATCCCATGGTGCCCAGAGGGACTCGCAGTTCTCCCGGGGGTCAGATCCCTAATCCCGGCCAGCTGGGCAGGGGTCCCGGTCTGCACGGTGCCTCAGTGCCGGACTGCCCTGGTCTGCCTGGGAATGGAGGCAGGAAGCATAAAAGCAAGGCTGGGCTGTGCTTGCCAGGGCTGGAACTGCTGCGGCCAGGGACTGCCACGTCTGTGAGCAGAAACAACGGGGCTGAAATATGCTCCCTCCCCCTTGCTCCCCGCACCGTCCTTCCCCATACAGCCCCTGGGTTCACAGGAAAAGGGAGGAGGGGGTCTTGGGAAATGTTCTGGATGAATCCCAGGGGCACTAAGGCTCAAGCTCAGAGCCAAGGAGCCGTGGTGGGTGGTTGGAATCCCATAGTGAGAGGGGTGGGGAGTCCTCAGGGTGTCTCTGCAACTGTGCCCCTCTCTTACTCTGTCTGCTTGTCCCAGTCAACACTCCAGCAGGGCATCCAGCTCACCTCCACTCCCAGCCACACATGGTGGGGGTGGTCTTGCAGCATGTCCCACAGCCACCAGGTTTTGTATCTCCACGGAAATCCTGTGGGGAAAAGTGTCCACAGAGTCCCTGGGAGGGGAGCACCGAGGTTCCTCCCAGCTAAGGGGGTTGGAGCCAGGCTGGTGGGGAGGCCCCTGGGGGCAGCTGCTCCACAAGGAAAGGTCTGTCCACAGGACTTTGTGACATGTGAAAGTGTTTATTTCATTGGATGGAGATGGAAAAACAAAGGCTCAGCAGAGGCTGTGGAACAAAATCTCCCGCAACAACCCCTGGCCGAGAGCTGCCAGCTCCCATTCCCACAGAACGCTTCTGCTTGGGACCCGGCTGCCAGCCCCTCCAGGGAAACAACAAAGACTGGGGAAGGGCAGTAATGAGTCTGCCAACAATTAGCACACACAAGGCCAGGCTCTGTTCAGTTCACCTTGGTGTAAACCCGAGACTGGCTGCGTCTCTCCAGGGAGGCTCTGAGCAGATTTGATCTTGAGAAGCAAATGCAATGAAATAGTGGAAATCTCCCTAAAATAGTGGGTTGGAATGGACTGCAGAGCAGAGGGAGCAGCAGGTACATGCCACGGAATGGCATTACATGAAAGTGCCTGTTCAAGTCCTGATGGCTGATGCAAGACTGCAATGGAGCATCTCTGCACCTTCCACTTCCCCAGGTGGGCAGGCAGAGGACTGCTGGCACAGAGCACGTATATTCCCATCTTGGGGCATCAGACCATGGGGCATTTGCAAGGTTCTTTTCCATTGGAAGAGCTGGAGACATTTGGAATGTGCTCAGAGGCGAAGCCTTGGAGAGGAGCAGCCAACTGGGGCCCTCTGGGCTGGAACTCGTGCTGCCCCAGCCGTCAGCTGCACCGGCAAGGAAGAGTTACGTGACTTTCCCAAGCTCCCCAAGCGACTCAGAGACAAGGCCAAGCCAGATGTCAGAGTCCTGACTCTGGGGCTGAGTGGTCTTGGGACCTCCCAACTCTTTGAAAGAGCAGATGTGCTGAGAACCGGACTTGGCATAAGTGTCCAGGCTTTGGAGGAAAGAGAGGAAGGAGGTAAAACAGAGATAATGCAACTGTTTTGAGGTGGTGAAAGGTCAGGTGTATTTCTGCTTTGCCTTTTGCACATGAAAGCAGCCAGACAGAGAGGCTCTGACGCCAGGGGAGGTGTGCAGCGATGCTCATTCCAGCCTTCTTCACATGATCCCATCACTCCAACCCAGGAGAAAACTCCTGGAGAGGAGGAAGAGCAGTTTGAGAAGAGATCAAGCATCTTCATTGCCTATTAAATTCCTGGCTTCTCCTCTGATACATGCTAAGAATGGGTCCGGTGGATGTCAGCAAGGGGGAGTGCGGGTAATGTGCAGAAAGGGAACAAGGCTGAGAACAGCCTTCATTTCCCACCGGCTGCAAAACAGCAGCTACAGATATAAATAAATGTGGATATACATACATGATGTGTCTGGAAACTCTCAGGGAGATCTGGCCAACATGGCTCCACATCACTCCACCAGACACGCTACAGAGGGGGCTGCACTGTAGCACCGTGTGGGATGGGACGGGGCCTCCCGGGCTGGAAAACACCTTTTGGCCTCATTGGGCTCCCAGCCACTCCCACCAAGGACATGCCCCTGCCTAAGCAGGCAGCTGATCTCCCATGCCCAGCTCCTGCACAGGCAGGTAAAGCTCAGACCTGCCCTCCCTGCCTGCTGCTCTCCTCACTTAGGTGGGGAAATGAGCCAGACTGGGACAGAAGTTGAGGAGAGGTGATTTTCAAGGAAGAAATATTTTAGGATGAGGGTGGGAGGCACTGGCACAGGTTGCCCAGAGAAGTCGTGGATGCCCCATCCTTGAGAACATTCAAGGTCAGGTTAGATAGGGTTCCAAGCAACCTGATTTAGTGGAAGATGTCCCTGCCCGTGACAGAGGGGTTGGACTAGATGGTCTTTAAATGTTTCTTCCAACCCAAACCATTCCGTGATTCTAATGGAGCTGGGGAAACAAATATACAGAGAGGGTTTTGCTTTCCAGTGGAGAAAATCCCTTGACACCACTAGATCTATTGAGGCACAGCATCTCAGCTGCAGTCCTTGTGGCCTGGCTCGGGCATGAAAGAAGTTTGTCCTTCTCTGTACTGCACCCACAGAGCAGAACACATTCGTTATTTCATGAGTTAACACATCCCCCTCCCATGCCGGGAGCACGTGCTTTGCTCGGTCTGAGAATTTCCAAAGGATGGGAAAGGTTGGTAGCTCAGTTTCCCTCTACATGCTTTGGCCATGCATCCTCTCAGCTTCCCCTGTGGCCACGGGGCTGGGCAGGGAAAGGTGGAGTCCTGGAAATGTCCTGGGGATGGACAGAAAGCCAAGGAATTTTCCAAGATGGAAGCCATCCAGCATAAATACAAGGGTTGGCCATGTGTGTGGTCTCCATAAATTAATGCTATTAATTGGCTTTAAAGGGACGTTACAAAGACCAGGCCTCACAACCAAAGCCGGCCCATGTGATCTGGGTCCTAGGGATGCTGGTGCCTCGGTGCCCACTGCTCATTGTAGGGTGAGCAGCCGAGAAAAATCCTTCCTGACACGTTCTCCAGAGATTTCCCTCCTGCTCCCTCCTCAACACCCTCCAGTGATATCTGCCCCTGTCAACACACAAACCCTCCATCGAAAGCTCACTAGCAAAAGAGAAAAAGCTCCAAAAGTAGCAGGTGTCCTTAAGTCCTGTCAAAATACATCAGCGCTGTCTTTCGAGCACGGCTGGCCCTCGGAGCCCGGCCTGACCCTGGGATCCAACCGCGCCGGGCTGGTCCCTGCAGCGACGCCGTAATTAGGGCTTGGGAATGAGCAGCGCCAGGCAGAGAGGAATTTTGCAGCACCGCTCGGCCTTCCCGCCCCGCTGCAGGGCACCCACCTCCCAGGGCAGCATCCCAGGGACAGCTCGTGGGGAAGTGGGGTTTCTGAGCACCGGGGGTTGGCAGACGTGGCCCCGGGTGCTGGGTGTGGGGGCGGTGGGCACTGAGAGGGGAAGGGGCTGCAAGTCCCACGGGGAGGGGAGTGGGGCGGTCAGACGGGTGTCTGCAGGGCGGCTGCTCGTTTTCTCACCCAGAATTAAAGGAGCAGGATGTGTCAAGGAAGATCCCTCATTCAAGCAGAGTCCACTATAAATCTTCGAGGGCTGCCAACGAGATGGAAAAGGGGTTAAGCACTCATTTCTCCGGGACTGACAGAGTTCAGTGCATGTTGCCTGGAGGTCCTCCAAGAAGCCTGATGTTTTATGTCTTTGGGATGTTTTTGTCTTCCTTCAGTTGTATTCAGTGCTGGTATTGTGTTTATATCAGCAACATTTTGGATTATTGCCTTTTTCTTTTTTTTTTCTTTTTTTTTTTTTTTTTAACAAACATCTGCTGCTTCTGCTTGTGGCTCATCCTACCACTGCATCCTGCCAGCAGGGAGAACCTCCAAGTAGGATGTGGGTGGCAAACGTGATGCTCCATGGCAGGCAGAGGAACTTGGAGAGTTCAGCCCGCCACTGTTCTGGGTGACACACAGCAAAGCAGCTTCGTCTCAGCTGCTCCATGAGAAAAGCTGACTTCATGTAGGGAATTAGGTGAAGCTCCCTGTCGTGATGGAGAGCAAAGCCACAGGATAGAGAGCTTGAGCAGAAATTGCTCTTGAAGTGCATTCTGGCGGGGTCCCAGAGCACCCCATGGCCAGAAGCGTGGTGGAATCCCAGCCCAGAGGAGAGGGGCTGGGCTGGCAGGTGGCTGTGGGCTGCATTGTCCCTCCTGGATGCTCATCTGCTTGGAACCGAGTACACGTTGGGTGGAAGAACTGTTGCATTAGTGTACCCACAGGATTTCAGCAAGGGCTCCCCAGGGACCTGGTGCCTTGCTGGGAGATGGCACCTGCTGGGGCTCCTGTCCCTGTCCAGCTTCCAGTGCCAGCCCCTGCCCTCCCAGCTCACCCACCCAGTCCTCTGCACTACAAATCCCAGTCCTTGTGCCCTATTTCCCATCACCTGAGCAGCAGCTCCTTTCCCTCCCAGACCAGCTACAGGAGCCCGTCACCCTTCCTGGCCACAGACACCACCCTGCCACTGCCCCCTGCTTCACACCAGCATCCCGAAACCAGCACGTGAAGAGGAATGTGAGTAAACATGAACACCCCAGCCTCCTCCCATCCCAGATTCCACTGAGTGCCAAAGAGGGGCCACTGGCCAACAGGAGCAGTTTCAGTCAACTCTGTATTTACTTACGAATTCCAGTCAAAGAGGCGACAAAGGTGCCAGAGATCTCCCACCCACCCCTCACACCCCAGCATCTCCTCCCACTGCCCTGTGTCCCAGGCACACATCCCCTGTCTGCTTAGTTGTTTTACCTTCCCTCCTCACTGCCGATGCCTCTCCTCTCCTGCCTGCCTATCTCTTTCTATTCCTTTCTTCCTACATTTACTGAAAAAAAAGGTTCCTACAGAAGAAAATGCAGTCAAAACAAAGGAGGAATGGAAAGAAGCACCTCAAAACTTGCTAGACAGGTGTTTTTTTTGTGAGAGATCAAGGGCCAAAATCTGCTTTCATCACACTGGAGAAAAATCTGGCCAATCTCCTCTTGAATTAATGGCATTGCTTTGTAAGGGGAACAGAATTTCATTCATTCGCGCCTTGTACAGCAGCAGAGGGGCCATTAATCCTTACGGCTTCCAGTCACGTCTGTCCTGATCCACAGTTCCAGCAAGTCCTGCATGGGAAGTCCCAGATCATCTTCTCGCATCCTTCCTTGATTTGTCAGCTCATGATAAACAGCACCTCATCCCAGTCCCAAGCGTATGAGCACACTGAGTGATTACATCAGCTCCGAAATCACTCCAATAAGATAAATTGTAGCTTGCATCCAATTCGAATAACTCTGTATTCCCCAATGGGCTCCTTCCTCTCGTGTGTAGTGTTCAGGGGCCAAACCCTGGTGTCTGCTGCAAGGCATTCAACCCACTGTCCCTCCCTTGAATTCGAGGATCACTGATCCTGGTCCCTGCCAGAACTGCTGCTGGGGGCACCCTACTGTGATGAATGCTTGGTGCTGATGCTGGGAAGAGAGGCTGCCCTTACTCTCTGCCAACAGGAGAGCTCTGAAACCACCTTCCTGACACCAGGTCACAGCCCTGAGAAGAAGGTGGGCGAATGCTGGAAACTCTGGATTTCATCTGTGCTGGTGACAGGCAGAGGGATCCTCAAATACCTGGCACCTCTAAACATCTGGGCTCGCCTCTCCTTGGTACCTCAGTATTGCACCCCCACTTGCCAGGTTCCCTAAGGCACCTTCAGGTGCACCTCAGTGCACCCCATTGCCCTGACCAGCCTCACCTGGGACCCCCCCACCCCTGCCATGGACTCTGGGCTCTATTTAAGCTCAGCCCCAGAGTGCTCTATCCTTGGCTGAGCTGGGGGGGTGTGTCTTTTGCTCTGGCTTCTAGATGGACCTTAGTCATGGGGGAAAAAAATTTGTCTCCAATCATCCTTCTTACTGTTTTTAATCCTGGCTGGGCTCCAGGACACAGGCCATCATTCTCTGGGACTCTCGATGTGCCCTGTTACCTGCACCCACCTCTACCTGCTGTGTTTCGTGCCTGCAGGTGCCATCATACTTGGCTCGTGCTCCACCTCAGTCCTGCTCTTGCTACTCCCTGACAGCGGTGTGGCTTCTTTCCTGATTGCTCTTCTTGCTCCTGGGTTTCACTCCTGGTAGGACAAGAGACAATATTTTCTCTACTGTTGTGGTTTTTTGCTGAAAGCTAAGTATATGTGCAAATGAATAGCAGTATTAATGACAGTTAAGGTGGTACTTCTTAGCATTATGGTTCCTGTCTACTTGAATATGTAGACCCAAACTCCTTTAAAGCTGAAGCTGGCATCCAGGATTTGGAATCCTGCATGTTAGTGCAGCAGATCTTCTACTGCTTTCCAAAGGGAAGGTCCAAAATGGGCACTAGAGAAGTACCACACTGGTTGGGATTATGTGTTGGAGTGCTACCACTGACATGAGGAATAAGCTGTGCCCACGTGTTAAGGGTGGACTTCCTGGGCAGGTGCTGCAAGGCCACAGAAGGCTTCATTTTGTGTTCTCGGGAAGTGTCTGACTCCCTTCATGGTGCCCTCAGCATATGGTTGTTATGGCTGGGAGCACCCGACCCTTGGTGGTGTTGGCTCCTTCACCCTAGGACAATATTTTAGGAAATATAGCCATGGGACCACGTGGTGTTTGTGGGGATGAGCCCCACACCCAGCACAGAAGGTCACTGCAGGGACCTCACCCAAAATGCTGCTCTAAGCCTGCCCATGACATGCAGAAGGAGCCAGGCTGGCACAACTGGTCCCCAAAGTCCCACTCATCCCACCTGAAACCCCTCTGAGCTGGGCACTGTTATTTATTCAGATTAAGGTGCAGGAAATCAGGGATGGATTTTTTTTTTTGAGAATAAACACTTAAGTCTCAGTATGTCTGCACTGAGGGGTCAGCAAGATGCTGCCAGGGAGTGAGGATTTCCCCCTTAATGGCTCTGAAGAGCCTCACAGGGAATGCAGAGGGCTAAGCCAGCATCTTAGGGGTACAGCTGCCTTGCAGGGAAGGGGAGCATCAGAGTATCTCAGCCCTCGGGGAGTGGGAGTGGCAAAACAAGGGTAGGGGACTCTGGCAGGCTGGGATTAGTGCTTTGTGGGTACTAAAATGAGCTGAGAAACGGGAGCTGCCTGCCAGCCTTTGGGGAGGGCTGGGGTGCAGATGGGGAGCAGACAGGCAGGAGCAATTCCTCCCATTACATCTCTGGGGCTGCTGAGAGTCCCCAGGTGGATAAAGCTCCAGCCTCCTGCCAGGTCTTAAACCTTTGCAATAAGAAGCTTTTAAATATAAGCAAATACAGGGAAATCCTGCTGTTTGCTGTCTTCCTGCGGGAAGTGCTTGGCATAGGAAGGAGCAGGAGCTGGTGCCAGGCCAAGCACTGCTGCAGCACAGAGCAGAGCAGCTCTGCAGATACGGCTGCGGGGCAGTGGAGCTCCCTGCCTGGCTGCCATGCTCTGCTCTGCTTCTGCACAAGGCTTAGCCTCCAGAATTTCTCTGTCCTGCAAGCAGGAGCAGGGGAACAGAAGTGCCTTACCCCAGCAGCCATCCAGCTGAACCTGTGGAGATGGGTGCCTGTGCTGGGATAGAAAGGAGCTAAATGAGTTTTGGCACAGCACCTCTCATGATTTTCCCCATTTGGAGCAATTTGATGTTGACACACCACAGCAGATATGCTATAAAATTAGAGTGAGGGTGGAGAACAGCATCCCCTGAGCCCCACAGCATTTTCCTTCCAGAGCACAAACTCTGTTTGCCTTGTTAGAGTTGAGGATCTGTGAAAAATCAGTGGGAATAAGCCTGTCTGACCCAGTGAAGCCCAGCACTGCACTGGGAGAGCAGGAGCCAGCCCTTTTGGGGCTGCAGGACCCCTGTCCTGGGATCAGTCTGATGGGGCACAGTGATTTTTCTGCCCTTCATAAACAGTCACTTCAGGCAACAGTCCAGAAAACGTCTCTTCTCACAAAAGCCCCATGGGGCATCAGCAGATCTGGATGGGGAAGGGAGACTTTGGGCTCTTGATGGGCTTTCCCTGAGCTTGATCAACTCACGCACAAGACGAGCAGCCTCGCAGCTGGAGTGACCCTGTTGATTTACACGGATTTCTCCAGACACATGCTGGGATTTATGCTCTACTGGCATTTGCATTTCTACAGTCTGGACTCAGGCCGGGAAATTTTATTGGGTGGATTCTAGCAAAACAGAAGGCAAGGAATAAAAATAACTTTTTTTTGGGCTGTGTTGATTGCTCTTATTCCAGCAGAAATCCAGGCCAGCTTTATTGATTTTTAAGGAGTAACTGGGTTTATGCTGTTGTAACTGTGTCCCCAGAGCTGCGTGAAACATTCACAGCAAAACCTGAAATTACATGGAACTAGCAGAGCTTCACTATTGGGGTTTCATTACAAATTTGAATCTCAGACTGAGCTTGTCAAAAGATTCCGTAGGGTTCATGAACCTTTCAGTCAAGCCCTGGCCCAGAGTCAAACCGAGCCCGAGCTGATTTATAGTTTTGCATGGAAATAATGTGTAATCAGTGGGTTTTGTTTGGTCTCTAAGCTGAAGCTGGATGCTTGCAGCCGAGCTTGGCTTTTGAGAGGTCAATTCTCTTTGAAAGACAGGCTCGAACCTGAATCTGCAGTGGGAGCTGTTGGAGATGCTGCCAGGATTAAAAACACAGGCTGGATTTGCAAGGGTAATCAGAGGGGGATTCTTGCACAGCCCTTCAAGTATGAAAGGGTTGTGCTGCTGCTCCATGCTCGGAGCTGGGCAAGGAATCAAATGCAATTCATTAGGACACAAGGGCATGTAAGGATCGTTTCATTCAGCTGGCTGCTGTAGTGAGCTAAGTACTATTAGTCCTAATCTCTGACAGTCCCTTCGACTGCCTCTTGGAGAGGCAGGAGATAGCAGTGCTCCTCTGATACTCCACTTCACACTTCAGGGATGGTGTAGTTCCTGCTGGTTATATATTGCCTGTGGGATTAAGATCCACAGGCAGCAGCAAAGCAGTTGACAGTGTGGTTTGGCAGTGCTGCAGCACATGCCTCCTCCCTGGCCAGCGCCGAGCACACAGTGCTCACAGCAGCCCCGAGCAGAGGGATGTAAACCTCCCTCAGCTGTGTGGGGCCATGCTCAGAGCTAGCACAGTCTGCTTGGCTTGCTTCTTTTCATGGCCTTTTGGGGGTGAAGAAGGCCACGAATGGACTGTCCCCCTTGCCCAGTGTAGAGTGTGGAGATGGCCGTGGCTCGGCAGCATGCAGCCCTCTCCTTGAAGGCTTGTGGGATGAGGAACACAGTATCTCCTCTGAGAAGCTCTCAGTTGGGTGGCTGGGTTTTTCAGAGTGGAGTTGCTGTTGTTTTAATGCTCTGGTGATGCCTGGAGCATCCAGATGCAGTCAGAGTCTTGCACATCCCAGCCCTTACCAGGAAGAGCTGACTTGGCTGTGTCCTGGACCTTGCCACCATTGAGGCACTTCTCAAACAGATGTTACAAAAAATTTCCTCACTCAAAGAGTGGTCAGGCATTGGAATAGGCTGACCAAGGAAATGGTGGAACCACTATCCCTGGAAGTGTTCAAAAAATGTCTGGATGTGGCATGGAAAATATCGATAGACATGGGACCCAACCTTAGGGCACTAAACCCAAACCCTACAAATCTCCATCCTGTTTGAGCAGCATCACTAGCCTTCCTACAGGACTATTTAGTTGAACCTCTTAGATGGCTGCATAAGTGCTCAATTACATTTACTGTGGTTTTTTTCCTTTGAATACATCTGATTGCTGTGTCCTGGTGGCTTAAGGACAGTCTTGTTGGAGCATTTCAGAGAATGAGATTCCTTGGCAAAACTGTGCTTATCTAATCTGAGACTAGAGAGCAACATCTAATCTTCCTGGGCAATCACAGCTAATGGGTGCAGTTCACATGTTAACTTTTGGCCAGCCATGCACAGAGCAAGCAAGCCAAAATGAGATTAACTGAAAATCAGCTGAAGGGCCTTGACGTGTGCTCACAGAGATGGCCCAAGCAAAACTAGAGGTAAAATTCAATGGATAAATAACTCATTGTGAGTTATTTGCTCGGCTCTACTTAAGTGGTTGATTATGTGGGTCTTTGGTTAATTGACTTATTGAGTGGCTGGCGTGGGTTTTTGGCTGCTCGCTCACTCCCTGCACGTTTTTGCTATTAACTCAGCTGTTTGATGGAACAAGTAGCCTATTGTCTGTTTTTTGCTGGCTAGGTTGGTGTTTGGTTGGATGTTGGCTCTTGGGCTAATTGAACACATCTGCTGCTGGCTGTAGGGTGGCTTGCTGGGTTCATCACTGGCTCTTTGTTTTGTTGCCTGGCTGATGTGTTGGTGGCCCAGTTTGTCACAGATCAGACACTTGCCTGCCTAATTGCCTTCCAGATTTCCTGCTCCTTTGAACTTGCAAACCGGGTCCTTGCATTTCCCCATTGCCATTTGGGGTTTCCATTGCCCCTTCCATCATCCTTGATGGCTCCTCCTTGGCCAGCTGCATTCAGTGTATCATCTCTGGGACATCTGAGGGTTGTCACTGGGAAGGATGGACGTTTTCTGTAAGTCCATTCCCAGCTGTAGCTGTGTCCTGGCATGGCTCCATCCTGACCTTTTACCTTTTCCATTGAATTCCTCATCGTGTCTTCTGGGAAATGTGGCACAGGAGTGTTTGGGTTAGAACCAGGTGGGATGCTGACTTGGAGGGAGGCTTCAGATAGAGCAGGGAAAGGGGAGGGGAAGAGGGGGAGTAGAGAAGAGACAAGATCTGGGCAGGAAATGATCTCTGAAAGTCTATTAAAAAACTCTGTTGATTTTTGACAAGCGCTCTTCTGCTCTTCTGGTGCTTGGCCCTGATCTAACTTTAATTTCAGGGTGAAAGAATATTTTTCCACTGTGGTAAGAACTGTTCCTTAGAGCTTCATGCTGGGTAAACCAGAAATTGGCATCAGGCAGTGAAATGTATGTCTGAGAGCAGAGCCAGGAGCCATCTGAGGGGATGTCATGAGGGACAAGGGTGGGAAGGGGGAGAGCCTTCCCTGTGCTCTTCCTCCGTGCCTTGCTGGAGCACCTGAAATCCATTAGCAGCCAGTCCCTGTGGGCAGCCTGGCTGGGCTGGGCTCTGGCTGATGTGAGAGGTGTCGACTGGAGATGAAGTTGGCTTGACAAGGCCCCGGGGAGACACTCAAATGAGCTTGTTTACAGCTCTCGTGCTCTTTCATTTCATCCACCATGCTTGTAAACCCCCTCATGGAGGAGATGGCAGTGTGTTTCCTGCTGTGTTTCCTGCTCCTCTGGGGAGCCCAGTGGGATGCTTGGCAGTGCTGGGAAGCTGTGGCATGTGCAGGCAATGCAGGTGTCCCCCATAACCCCCAGAGGGGCTTCGAGTGACCCCTTTGTAGGTACCCTGTCCCTCAGGCACAGGGAATGAATTGGCTCCTGCTGTAAGAGCCCTCCAGGTCAAGGTTCAAGTCATTGCCAGGGTAGGAATGCAATGAAATCTGCTCTGGAAGCATCTGTCCCTCAGATAGCCCTGCCCTGGGCTTTGTACCCTTTGGAGACCTCATCCCCATCCAGATCAGCCATGACTCAGTGGACCATCCTGAGGGATGCTGCTGCTCCTCTCGGACACTTCATGTAACCCACAGTATCCAGGCAGAACTGGATGCCTCCCTGACTAGGAAATTCAAGGAAGGGCATCCTCCCTGTCAGAGCAGTTTCTGTTGCCCCAGCCTCCCTCTGCAATGCCACACACAAAATATCCTTTGACATTTTTTTATCCTCTGTTCCAAGTATGGGATTTTCCTGGTGCGCTGCAGCAGTGGGTTTGGCTATCAGCCTGGTGCTGTGGAAGGAGCAGCCCCTCTGCAGCACTGCTCTCCAGCTTAGTGACAGGAGACAAGTTATTTTTGTCCTGTGATATCCAGGCCTGGCTCCCTGCGGGGGAGAAGGATGTCTGTGCCCTTGGGCAATTCCTTGGCAATGTGATGGAGGAAAGGGGTGGGATAACAAGGTACCACTGAGGTCAACCCTTCTGTTTCAGGCCTTGTCTTGGATTTTTCCAGCTGTGTGGTGGCCAAAAACCACCTAGGAGAATGTGATGAATGCAAATCTAAAACTTTGGAATCCCCTTGAGCAGCCAGACTCACTCAGTGGGGACAAGGAGCACATCTGCTGTTGAAAGATCTTCCTCCAGCCATTTGGTTGCATGAGGAATGTGTATGGAAATAATTCTTACATTAGTAGTTAACTCATCTTCTCCCCACCTGTCTTATTCTTTCTCTTTTTCCATTTCTGTGGCTTGTTCCCCAGCCTGGGCTAGGCTGGCAGGAGCTGTCCTGGGACTTGACAGGGAGCAAGGGAAGATGCTGCCTAAAGCTCCCTGAAGGTCACCTAAAGGTAAGGGAAGAGAATAGGCCAAATTCTACACATTTTTGTTGCTGTCTGAAGTTTCTCCTGTCTTGAAAAACGCCTCCAGGGCTCTCTTGCTGGAATCCTGCAGAAAAACACAGGGCTTTGGGAGGGCAGATGAAATGAAGGTGGCTGGGGGGGGTGGATTTGTTTGTTTAGCTTCTTGGAGAGGCAGTGAGGAAGAAAAAGGTGAGTGATGGGGTGACTTAATGTCACATGAAACACGGGAGAGAAAAACAGGAGTAGAGAAAAGGCTTAGACCAGGAATGGATTATACACTCTCAGTCTTTGAACCTCAGACAGCCAGACATGTTTCCTGCAGAGCTGGTCCTTGACTCCCACTTGGGACTGTCAGAGGCACCAGTGCAGCATCCCCATAGGCTGCCTCACCCCTGTGATGGCAAGCAGCCTTGGAAATGATGCCCTTAGAAAAGCAGCCCATCCCAGGACGTGGGTCTGCCCATATCCCATGGGATACCCAGCAGCTGCAGCAGGTTCTCCCTGCCCTTGCTGTGTGCCTTAGTCCTGCTGAGTTTGGTGCAAATGCAATCCCCCCCATGTCCTGTCCCTTGCTGTGCTCACAGCTTGTTTTAGCCCCTCCATGGTAGAACTGGAAGACAGGGAGTGTCTTCCGGTATGTTTTCCAAGCCAGGAGAGAAATATTTCATCTGCCAGCAAGGCTGCTGGTGGATTTTTTTCTCTCGGAAGTGTGGACTGGGGCAGGGGTGGCATATGAGGGTGTCTGTGAAGGTGCTGAAAGGCAGGAGGGTTCATGTACCAGCACCATTAAATAGTTTAGATTCTGAGGCAGAAACCAGTGATGCTCGTCAAGGATGCTATGTCTGCACTGGCCGTGATGTGTCTGTCTTTGTGCAGCCAGTTCCCTGGGGAGTAACACAGAGCCTCTGAAGTGCTGCTGCAAGGGCTGGATTAGCTCCTCCTGAGCAGGGTTACAGGGATAGTTTGTGCAGATCAAATGACCAGAGACTAAAATCAGACAGGATCTGCCCAAAGAAAGGGCTTGAATTCACACTGCCAAGCCAGCACCCAGGCCACTGGGATGCAGCAGCTGGATCAGCTCCACCATGCTCCTGGAAGCTGGTGGTTCCTCTGATCCGGGTACTTCTGACCTCCCTGGCTCCCAGTACCCCTTGCCAGGATGTTTTCCTTAGCTGTTGCCCCAGCACAGCCAGCAGTGTGTGGCTCTGCTGCAGCCCAGCTGGGCTGGTCTGAATTAAGCAGCGAGTTTCTCCCCAAAGCTAAGAGCCATCCAGAAAGGTACCGTAACGATGGGGATGCAGGAGACTAAAGGAGCTCCAAGGTGTCCTGGAGCCAGAGGGGGTTGTGAGTGCTCAGCCCAGCACAAATATCGCTTAACCTGAGCTTCCAAACTGAGTTTTTTAGCCCCAGTGAAGTGAGGACAAGTATTAAAGTATGGATTCTTGCTCTATAGTAAGGAAGAATTTTCTGGATGAAAGCTTTAATTAGATTTGTTTGGACCATGTTCACATGCCTCCTGGGTTCACTTTCTGTGAATACTTTAAATAACAGTTCTATTGGCAGGAACATTTGTGCAAACTGCAAATTTGGGGTCAGCATCTCAGCTGATATCAATCAGCACAGGCCTTGCCGAGGCGGTGGAGGTACATCGATTTACACCCACAGAAAGGCAGACTCCCCAAACGAATATTGAGAAATTAGTCTTGGAACATAAACTTGGAGTGAAAACCTCGAAGTATTTGTACTGGAAACCTTATCCAGAGGCTGCAGCAGCTTTCAGATTGCAGCAGGGAGCATCAACCCCCGGTCAGCAGGGATCCTGGCGTCCTCCTGCATCTCCTCACCTCCTCTGTCTCCGCAGGCTGCAGTGCTCTGCTCCCAGCCAGCCCTTCCACGCTGCTCACCCTCTTGTTACCACCATCCCGGCTGAGCCCCACAGTCTGGACTGGCTGCCCCGGGTGCACGGAGAGCCCTCGCCCTGCTGGGACGTGATCCAGCCCAGCTCCTGGGGGGTGCTTTGGGGGTGTTGAATTTGGAGGCTTTGAGGGATGGAAATGGGGAGAGATGGAGCTGAGCCTGGGGATGGCAGGAGAAAAAGGAGGCGAGGGGCCCTCTGATTGCTGTCTCCTGGAGGAACTGGAGCATGCCCAGAAACAATAAATGTCCTGCAATGATTTGATGTGAGTTAGGATGGAAAAGCATCACAGAGGGTGCATCTGAGACAAGCTCTCACTTTAAACTTCAGTGAACTCTTGAACAAATTCTTGTGCATTTGCAAAGCTGTGCTCCATATGGGCCAGGGATCCCTGGAGAGGGGGCTGTTCCCTCCCTCGGATGCAGAACCTGCTCAGGACACCTTTGGGCAGTGCTGCAGATGGGGAAAGGTGAGGTCAGAGATGGCTGGGCTGGTGCAGAAGCGTGGGAAGGAGCAGAGGTTCTGGATGCTGTACAGAGAGGATATGCTGCCTCAGCTCCCTGTTATTCCAGGGGGCACTCAGGACCAGACCTAGCAGGGAGCAGGTTCAGGCTGGCAGGATGCTTCACTGGGTGTGACAGCCTTTGCATCCAAAAGGCTTCCCAACACATCTGTCTTGCATGATGAAGACTGCAATACACTGTAAGAATGAGCTTTAAACCTAGAGAAACAGGCAAAAGCTACTCCCATGTTACCACAGGTAAAATTGGAGACACCAAGGACCACAGAATCATAGAATATCCTGAGCTGGAAGGGACCCACAAGGATCGTTGAGTCCAACACCCAGTTCTGCACACAATAACCCCAAAAATCACACCATGCACCTGAGAGCATTGTCCCAACAATTCTTGAACCATGTGTCAGGTCTTTATGGACTTGCTGTCCATCACCTCTCTGGTCCCAGGCAGTGATGGGGACAGAGCTGGCACAGCCCAGGTCAGAAGCAGGACTAGAGAAGAACTCAGGTGGGATTTGGGGCACCTTCTGGGAGCATCAGCACTCGCAGATTTCCAGAGTCCCCCTTTGATTTCAGCACACTTGGTGTGGCCATGGGGCTGAGCTCTCCTGGGAAGCCCCAGCTCCCTAATGGTGGGGCAGGAGGGCACCTTTTCTTGTGCAGACACAAACAGCTGGGACTGGAGGCCCTCAGCACTGTGCCCCTGTTGCAGGGGCATCACAGCTCACTGGGTCTCACAGTCCTTTTTAGGCAAATTCTGCATGTCTGGCAGGAGCCCCTGGCTCCAAAACCCCCTCCATAGGACTGAGGTGAACAGAGGGGTTTTCATCCTTCACCGACCTAATCAGATTATTCTTGCTTCCCAGGCCGAGCATCTTAGAAAGGGAAGGATGGCATCAGGTGTGCAAGGCAGGCTGTGCCTGGCTGTGGGGCTCCCAGCACGTGGATGGATGTGGCAGCAGGAGAAGCAGGAGGTAAGGAATGAAGGAATAACAGCAGACCAGGAAACCCCCCTAAGATATACATTTCCTGATGTCTGCATGGATCAGACCTGGCAAATCCCTGCCTTGCCTGGCCCACTGAAGGCTGTGGGGGTGAAGAGGCTGGGGAGATGCTCTGACTTCCCATTCTCTGATTCACTAGACATCCCAAATACTTACCATTCCATCAAGTCTCACTCAGCCTAGTCATTTGTGGGGGCTAGAGCCTGCTGATCTAGAGGCAGTGGTGGGATAGGGTAAGGTGTGTGGACACTGCCACAGGTCTCTGTGGAGGTGGTGGCACTGCTGGGGAAGGTCTGCCCAGCATTCAAAAAGCACCTGGGAGAATCTCTGGCATCACAGGGCCTGAGCTCCTCTTCCATGGGTTTGAGCCACTGGCACCACCTGAGGATTTTCCACCTTGGCTCAATGGTGCAGGGCTAATCTGGGAGCCCTGGGCTCAGCAAACGGCACTGGTGGCAGCCAGCCCTGGGCAGGGAGCAGAGCTAAAATCAGGGAAACAACAGTTGACACTACCTGTATGCCTGTAAATACAACGCAAACCAATTAATTACCTTGCTGATCATCACTGCTCTGTGTGTGGGGCCAAGGGGGGCTGCTCCGTGCCTCCCCAGGCATCCAGAAACACAAGGAGTTATTAGAGAAGAGAAACCCCTGTTTTGCTGTGGGGGGCTGAGAGGGGCATGGCCAATCCAGGCCAGGACTTGTCCATCACTATCCATCTCCAGAGCATGGGAGCTGAGCCCTGGGGTCAGGCAGGTAAGGAGCTCTGGGGGTCTGTGCAGTCACCTGGAATAAGAGGGGAAGGAATGTGAGGGTACTGTGGACTGGCTGAGGGCCTTTGGGGTGACGGGGGTTAGAAGGGGAGGGGGCAAGTATCTCCTGGGGCTTTGTGGGGAGCAGTGCTCTTCTGGGAATGGGCTGTCAGTCCTCAAAATAATGATTCCCCACTCCTCCAAGATTTTCCTGACCCCAAGGCTTAGCAGGCAGCAGCCAGCCAGCCCCAAAGCCACCTCATGGAGCAGTTTGGCTCTTTCTCCCATGGTTTCCAAGGAGGGTTTCTCCAGCACAGTGAGGGGGTCCTCCACACAAGCATGTCTGTGCAGATGGTCCCTGCAGGCAAAAAGTATCCCAGACAGTGCAAGTCCTCCCGCTCCAGTCCGGATCGCTGTGGGGAGGGAGCGGAGCACGGCCGGATGCGGGCAGCCCTGCCCTCACACCCAATAAAGCGGAGCTGTGTCTGGTTTGTATCGAAGGCAGAAAGACAGAGAGAGAAAAAGCCTCTCCAAAATGAGATTCCTTACATGACAGCATGCTGACATGCTCTGGAGTGATTTTGGCACGAAAGGGGAATGCTAAGCAGGAGCTGGGGTTTGTAGGATTGCACAGGCACTGGGGGAGTTTGGGGGGGCTGCAGGGCTGCTGTGCTCCCCCCTCCCCAGCACTGCACCCTCCTGCTGCCCCTTAGCCTCAAGCTGCCACCTTCCCTTGGTGCTGACCTCACCAGGCCACTGCCCTGATGAAAAGGGAGCTCTTTGTATAGTAGGACTTTGGGGTGTTACTTTTTTCTCCCCATTTCTCTCTCACTATGGTCCTTCCAACCCTGGCTAAGCCATCAGCGGGGTGCCCAGCACGCTGGAGCTTTGCAGATCTGGTGCTGGTGGCTCAGGTGTGTGTCCCCAGTCAGTGACAGGTCAAGTGGGATGGATAACTGCCTCTCACCCATCACCCTCAGGCTCCGGGGAACCCTCAGGATTTGCCCTCAGACTGAGAGGGAGCAGGCAGTGCGCTTGGGGAAGCAAGTGCACGCAAAACGTGGATTGGCAGGGAGCAGCTGCACCCCCACTGCTCTCCGGGAATGTCCCTCCAGAGCCCTCCCCGTGGTTCAGGGCACCAAGTTGTCGGCCTCCACCCCCCCGAGCAGTTCTGTGTCCCTGGTACCCGCACGCTGCCGGAGGAGCGCGTTTCGGCATCGCGCTTCTTTACGAGCTGTCGGCTTTGGCCCTGGCTCTGTCCTGTGCCTTGGCCGGGGGATGGATCCCGGCAGGATGGGGCCAGGGACCGCGGGCGCCGCTCCCACCGGCGCGCGGGGGGATTCGCAGGCGCTTTTTCAAGCATCTGGCGGTTGAATATTTATGAAGTAGGAGAGCAAACCAAACTTCGGGAATCAAAGGAAACTGAACCTGATACTTGCAGTTGCTAAAAGAGTCGGGAACCGGTTTCTTCCTGCCGGCTGTGGGGCAGGAGCAGCGTGTCCCCCGGGATAGCGAGGCAGCAGAACCCATCGTCCAGCTCCATCCCAGCCAGGGCCAAGCCGGGCTGGTGAAACCGGGAGCAGCTGCATGGCACCCACCATACTTACACCCCCACTGCTGCTCCAGCCCTAAAATATCCACCTCCTTCAGCAGGACCCCACTCCTAAGGTCTTTTGGGGAAACTCAATGCTATCCTTGCATGAGTTTGGTGCAAAAAAATCCCTGTTGCTTCCCTGCCTGCAGGTAGCTGGGGGGCAGAGAGAGCCAGATCCAGCCAGGAGAGGAGGAAACTTCCGGGAGACTGTTCCCAAAAGGGCTCAGAAACGTTTGGAGCTCCGTGCCACAGCCCCAGCTGCCAAGCCAGCAGCGTTGGCACAGGCAGCACTGGAGGCTGGGAATTGTGAAGCTGGGGTGTATTTTTTCAATCTCTCTGCATTAATTTGTTCTGATTTATTTTAAATTATTTTTAACAGTTTTTCTGAGTGTTCCCTGGGACCGTTTTTCTTATTTAGGGACTTGAGGAAAGCTGGAGCAGAAGGGAAATATTATCAGCTAAGCTGGGATTTCTAACACATGCAGGGGTTTTGTGCTGGGTTCTCCTCATGCCCATCAGCACCCTCTGCCCACACTCATATGCTGCCAAAGCCAAGGGAAGGGTCTCTCCTGTCATTCAGCCCTGGGAGCACAGCATCCCGTCCTTCCACTGGCTGGCTGCTACTTCTGCATCACTAACAAAGCTTTGCCAGTGACTTGCCCGTGTCCCTTCTCTGGGACAATCTGGAGGACACCGGGAAAGACCTGCCCACCCACTGCAGGAGGCAGTGCAAAGGGTGGTGATGACTTTATTCTCATCTACAGCAGAGAGAAGGCCCCAAGCTCGAATATCCCCCAGTGACACAGCATCACTTCGGAGTATGTGCTGAACCATTGCTGTCCACCTTCCCTGCTTTCTGAGCAGGGCTTTCCAAAAGGCTTTTGGAGACACTTTTGCTTTTTGCTTTTCTTCTGTGGGCTCACAGAGGCAGAACTGGCCATTCCCTTTCCCCCTGCTTTGTATCTAAACAAGCTGTCAAGGGTTCAGCAGCCACCTCTGCATGGGGCCAGGCCTACAAGGGGGAGGTGAGAGAGAGGATTCTCCCCTTCCCGAGGGCCAGGTGGGGCAGGGCCACCACGTTCCCCAGCCCTGTGGGTGGGAATGCCTCCAGAGCCACCCCCCGAGAGGTGAGCCCTGATGACTGGGAGGGATTTTCAGACATGGAGCCAAAGTGATCAAGGAAAAGCAGCAGGTCAAGTGGTAACATTTCACCTGTCCACTTGATCTCATGCAATGGAGAGGGAGGTGTATGACCTCTCTAGGTGTCCTCAATGGGTGCCTCCCTTTCCCCACAGCTTCTGCTGCTACTCCCACCTCCTTCACTCCATCTCCCTCCCTGCAGCAGAGGGAATCCGGCCAAGGAGCCCAGATCTGACATCATCCCGTGAAAACGGGAGTTTCAACATGTACAATGGGAACAGTGCAAATGAACCCATCTGTTGAAGGCTTTCATGAGTTCCCACCCTGCTCCCAGCTCCCGTTTATCCCCCTGCCCGGGGCTGGGCGGTGCTGGGGCGTGGGTTGCATTGTTGGAATGGCACAGAGTGGGGTGTCTTGGTAAATCCCTTTGCTAACAGGAGATGATGCTGCCAGGGCTCATGTGGGGACTGTGCCCTGGGAATGCTGTCAGGATGATGTGGGATGCTGGAGGCACTGCCAGCCCCAGTCCTCCCAGCTCTCTGTCCCTAGAGGAACTGGGCTGACTGGGAGAGCCCCGCAGCAGGCAGAGCTCCAAAGGAATGGGGAACCCTGGGGTGTGAATTGGGTTTGGGCAGCCTGGCAGCCCTTCATCCCTCCTGCTGGGGTGGCTGGTGGGGCACAGAGTGGGATGGGGAGGGGAGAACAAATGGCTCTGCAGAGAAATGAATATCAACAATTTAATAAGTCCTAAAAAAAAAAGTCTCCCAGCTGGGATTCATCAGGGAGAGCTTTTCAGGAGTAATAATAAGGAAAGCAGGCCCCTGCCAGCACAGCAATACCTTCATGCTGGCCAGGATGAGGTGTGTTCCTGGGAATGCAGGTTGGGAAGCCGAGCTCCTGTGGAGCAGGGACCAGAGGTGCCTCTGCAGTGGGGCTGGAGCTGCCAGGCAGAGAAAGCCTTGAAGAAGGGCTATCTTGGAAAGCTCTTTGCAGGCACTTGGAGCAGGGGCTGTGTCCCTGCGGGCAGCCCCTCCACCCAGAGCCGGGCTGGGGATTGAGCTCCTGTTCCTTCCCAGGACTGGTGGTATTAAGCCTAAAAAGGGAATTGTTGGAGCCTTTACCAAAGAAGGAAGGCTGGCTGTGCTGCTGGCAGGCAGTGAGGGGGAGGGATGCCATAACACAGCCCACAGGTCTGGGGGCTCCCTCCCCTGCTTGTCCTGGGCTCCCCTTGAATGCACAAGTGCCAGATCCAGCCCAGAGGTGCTGCAGAGGCTGGTGCTGTGCATGGCCCTCCTTGGAGCCAACACAGGGTTGGAGCTGCTTGGATCCTGTGCGTTGCATGCACCAGGTGTGGGGAGGCAATGCAGGATGGGACGTGCAGTCCTCTCAGTAAATTCACCCCATTCCTGCCTGCAGGAATTTAAGCAAGGCTCCCATGGGGGGAGAAGGAGGAGCCACACCCCAGGTTCTTCCCAGAGTTTTCCTCCACCTTCCACCCTCCATCTTCTACCCTCCACTTTCCACCCACTATTCTCCATCCTCCACCTTCCGTCATCCATCCTTCCTGCTTCCTCTTCCCTGTCCATTGGCACCGAGTGGGACACCAGAGGAGAGCTCTGCCCTGGGTGTTCAGAGACCTTCCACTACCCTGCACCCCATGGAGGGGCCCTGGCCCTTCACCCCAAGCTAGCACATCTCCTCATCCCTCTGTCCTCGTCACCATCGCTGACCAAGGCTGAGGCTCAGATAGAAACAGCCAAAGCACCCTGTGGCTGGAGAGCTGTGCCCCGAGGCCAAATCCTGCCCAGAACAGTGAGTACTGCTGTCCAAAGGTCCCAACAAGGACCAGCCAGAGGCTCTGCCCCAGGTGACACTCCCAGGGTGTTTTATAATGAGGGATTGCAGCTCTTGATGGGCTGCAGGACAAATGCACAGTTATTAGAACTTCGTAAATGTGTTTTTAACAACCATCTGGCTCTTCTCTTATACTCAATAACCATCCCATTATATTGAAATAAAATCCATGTTTAAGGCACTTAATTGCACAAGTGGCCTTTAGCTTTTTCTCTCTCATCTCAAAAAAAAAAAAAAAAGCCTTCCCATTTCCATCTGTCACAGCAGAAGAGCACAGCTGTGCGTCTCCAGCCTCCTCCTGAGGCTGGGCTGGTGCATGTGGGGTGTTTCAGCCCTGCAAGAAGGCACTGGAGCCAGGCACACTCCCTGTGGTCCCTGAGGAACCTTCCCCCAGGGCAGTGCTGAGCTGGACCATCCCGCAGCCTCCCAGAGGGGTCCCAGCAACCCTAGGGATTGTGTGGGCATCTCCTGATATGGACTAGAGTAGGGCAAGGGCAAGGTCAAAGACTCATCTGGTGGCTTCAACAGAAGAGAAATGCCATTTCACAAAGGATTTAAAGTTCATTTGAGTTTGGCTTTGCTCCAGTTGTGGGCAAAACCTCTTCCCCTCAGCCCCGTTTCTCTCCAGGAAGGGCAGTGGAATGAGAAATGCCACCATAGCTGGCCAAAATGTGTCATTTGGTTACTGCGAAATGTGACGTGATGCAAACCCAACTTGGCAAAGCAAAAGCCCTTTCTCAGACAAAACAGCAAAATTAGTCACTCTGATGCAGGACCTTTTTTTCCTTCCCCCAGGAAAGCTTCAGTCACAGGATTTTGCAACACACTTCAGAGGAGCTGCATCTCTTGGGGAGAATGGGAGAGGAGTAACCCAGTGCAAGGGAGCATCCTCAGCACGGGAGATGCTCTGGGCACAGATGGGTGCCTGTATCCTCACCCCATCGTGCCCACCCATGACGGACGGGTGCCGTGGGTCCCCATCTGTGCTGTGATCATCTCCCATGCTGAGGCGGTCAAACACATTCAGGCTCAATAATCGGCAGATTCAGGTGAGATTGGTGGTTCGGCCCTGTGGAAACCAACCTGTGGGCAGCACATCTTGGCTGGGGCTTATAAACCACCAGGGAACCTTCGCCCCCACACCTCAGCGTCACTCAAAGAGGAGCCACTCCAGCACAGAGGGAGAGGCAGGGGCAGAGCAGGGACCAGCCTGATTTCTCAGCAGCGGCTTTTCCACGTCAAGCAGCTCCATGGCTCCTTGTTTTCCCCCAGCAAGGCCAAGAGCCCCAAAGCCCAGGGCGAGCAGGGGCAGCGGGGCGGGTGTGTCAGTGCGAGCCGCACCGGCTCCAGGGGGTCTTCCCCAGAAAAGCAAAAAGCGCAAGTTCCCAGTGCCCTCTGCAGGAGGAAGCACGGCCCTTTATCCCAGATTCTGGGGACTTCCAGGGCGGCGGTGAGCAGTGAGATGGGCGCCTGTCGCTCACGGCTGGCTGTGTCCCCTGTGCGAACGCGGCCCCAGGGGCACACACCTGCCCACCCCCGGCGGCTGGCACACACCCCGCTGCCTTCTGCTGACTGCGCTCCTGCCGGCTCTCGGCCAGACAGCCCGTTGCTCCTGGGATTGTCTTCTCTTTTCGCTAAAACAGAAGATTAGACTCATAGAGCCACAGAATACTCTGAGCCGAAGGGGACCCACGAGGACCACGGGGTCCCATCCCCAAGGCCACGCCCTGTGCCTGAGAGCGTTGTAAAAACGCTTCCTAACCGAGGCAGGCCTGGGGAGCCCTGGGAGCCTGTTCCAGCGGCCGACCACCCTCTGGGTGAAAAACGTCTTCCTCGTACCCGACCTGAACCCCAGCACATCAGCCGAGCGTGGCACGGCACAGCGACAGGCGGTGTGACACGGGGTGACGCAGCGCGCCACGNGCCCGGGCACAGCTCGGCACGGCTGTGCACGGCGCGACAACGCCGGGGAATCACCTAACACAGCACGTGGCCACACGACATGTCGCGACACGAGCCCGGCAGCCCGCGCGCCGCGCCGCCGCGGCCCCTTTAAGGCGCCCTGGCCAATCAGCGCAGCCCACATCCCCGCCAGGGGCCGCC
>VZRE01013664.1:258584-293919 GCA_013396775.1 Cephalopterus ornatus | reverse complement strand
AGCTCTGCTTGGTCTGGGCCGTGTGGGAAATGTAAATGCCCTTAGCGAGGCCCGGAGCAACCAGTGGTAATTGCCGGCTCTCGTACACGTGCTGTTTGGATAAATTGCGTCTTTGTCCGGGCAGTAACAGTGCCATGGGCGCTCTTGTGCTTCCTGCCTGCTGAATGCTGTCTGCAGGGCTCACTCCTCCGTATCAGTCTTTGTGTAACTGCCTTGTGAAGAAGTTCCTGGCCTGTGACGTGGTTGCCTTGCTGGCCTGTTAAACAGAGCTCTCATTAGTTCGTCTCAGCTCAAGTACTGAGTCCAGCCAGGTCCCGCTGTCGTGCTGTTTCTGTGTGTGACATATGGTCCCTTGGGTGCCAACACCACAAAGGCTTGTGGTATCAGCACGATGCTTACTGTGTTATGTCTTCGTGCATTTCTAGTTTAAATATTGCAGGCTTTCCCTGTAACCACCTCCTCACACAAGCACATCTGCTCATATGCATAATCGCGTTCGCCTGTGCACGTGGGCTGTAAATACAGGTTCATTCTTTCCTCGTAGTTTCATTAGAACAGGGGGTCTGAACCATTTGGTCCTAGTTTCTCTTTGAGTGTTGCACGTTTGCACTGTAAACCCTGAGGCTCCTGGAGATGTTGTGGTTTACTCCTCGCTGTGGCTGGTTACTGGTCATCTGTGGGCTACACTGGGAATTGCTGCTTTCCTCTGTGTCATTGCGGTTGGGTTTTTTATTAGTTCCCGATAGCGCAGCCTTTGCTTCTGCAGGTAAACAGTAATTATTTATTTGTTCTTGAGGTTTAGCGGTCAGGCTTTTTTCTGGACAGCACACTTCTTCACAGGGTGAGACTGTTTGAAAGGTGGAGGTAGTGAAAAATAATGGCTACGTGTAACCCTTGAACATCTATCACAGGGTGGCGGGGGTTGGAAGGGGCCTCTGGAGATCATCCCGTCCAGCCCCTCTGCTGCAGCAGCTTCACCTCGAGCAGGTTGCACAGTGTGATCACGTCCAGATGGGTTTTGTCTCCAGAGGAGGAGCCTCTCTGGGCAGCCTGTTCCAGTCCCCTCCCTGACCAGCTGCCAGTGTTCTTCCCAAGGCATCCCAGGGTCCTTATCCCTCAGGGCACACTGCTGGCTTGTGGAAGCTGCTTGTCCACCTGGACCCTCAGGTCCTTCTCCACAGAGTTGCTTTGCAGCAGATCATCTCCTGGAAGGCTGTGGCATCAGTTAAGCCTGATTTCTCCTTGGTGAATCCATGCTGGCTACTCCTCATAATCTCCTTTTTCTTTCCTGCTTAGAGATGAGCTGTTCCATCACCTTTCCAGGGATGGAGGTGAGGCTGCTTGGCCTCTAGTTCCCTGGGTCCTCCTCCCTGCCCTTTTAGAAGACTGGAGTGACCATGGCTTTCCTCCAGTCCTCAGGCACCTCTCCTGTTCTCCATGAGCTTCCAAAGATGATGGAGAGTGTCTTAGCAATAACATCTGCCAGCTCCCACAGCACTCGTGGGTGCATCCCACCAGGGCCCATGGATTTGTGGGTGTCAGGTGTGGCTAAATGATCTCTAACCTGATCCTCCTTGACCAAGGGAAAGCCTAGGAATGTCAGTATTCCTGGGTAACTGTGCTATGAAATCTGTCCTGGCTTGTAAAGGCTTGTGCTTCACATACTCAGACACCCAATGATTTATGTGTAAGCAATTAAATTACTGGTTATTTTCTGGTTAAAATCTTAATGATCACTCTATCCAGTTGCCAGTTAATAATAAGCTTAATAATAAGATTAATGAGCAGTCCCATTGCTCACCTTCAGGCTGTACCTGCTTACCCCGCTCCTCTCTCTCCCTGCTTTGAAATTATATATTCTGCGTCCATTAATGATTGTTTGATGTACAGCTGGGAAGGAAACTCACCCACAGAATTTCTGTTCATCTGTTCTCTATCCTGGAAGATTTTCCCTGCTAAATATACCTGTGGGACTTTTTATTTTGATAGGTTTTATACGTATATTCAATTTAGATTTGAGTTGTGGTTGCAGTAGAGTTTGTGTGAAAATTACTTATGTCTTTTAGCAGGGAGCACCCTTGTTTTTGTGCAGCACTCAGCACAGTAGGATCTGGGGGGTATAAAAATGCTCAGCAGCGTTTGTGAAATTGTCTTAAGAGTATCATTTAAGTCTCTTCTCAGTGGTTTAAGTCTCGACTGTTGCTGTTAGTTAACTTCTGTTTCTATTTCACAGGCTGCCTGCAAATTCATCAAGTCTCACGTGGACTCCAGCAGTGTTGAATCCCTCTTCTATGCTGCTCAGTCCATCCGAGTCCTGTCTGGCTGTGAGGTGAGTGTGGAGCCCTGAGCTCTGCAGACCGCTGTGATGAGCAAATGCTTGCCTTGATGTTTTTCTTGGGTTGGTTTTATGCATAGCTTCTACTTTTGCTTTCTTTTAGTGGGCTGTACTGTTGTGCCTTAGGTAAATACTGGCTGTAGTCTACACAAGGCAGAGTGTAAAAATACAGCACAAGTATTGGTCCAGAGTAATTTTGAGGGGATGTTTTTTGGTTAAACACTGGTGACTTAAGAAAAAGGCAGCACATTTTATTCTCAAAACCTGTGTCAATTAGAGGCTCTTTGGGCAGACAACAGACTGTTTGGATGTGAACCCCTGTGCTGGAACACTGCTGGATACAGATGCAGACCACCCCTGCTGAACTGGGGTGGGTTATCTGAGCCCCATTTGTCATCAGTCCCACCAGCTGCTACACAGTGATGTGATGCCATGTGAAAAGCAGTAGCACGTTACCAGGATAAATCTGAATCATGGATTGCCCTGACTTACTGACAGTTGACAGCAAAACTTAGGGATTTCGTTAATTACACTAAAAGGTAATGAATGATACAGTTGTTTTTTTTTTTTCCCAAAAGCTTATAGTAACCCACCAAGTGTGTTGCTCCAGGAAGGAATTAGCGGTGAGAGGCTATGTTTTTTTCAAGTGTGAATCTCTGTGTTCTTCCTCAGGTCACCATTTCAAATGAGACCAGGGAGCTGCTGCTTGCAGCTGTCAGTGAGGATTCCTCCATCACCCAGATCTTCCATGCTGTTGGTGCCCTGAGTGGCTTTGGCCTTCCTTTAGCATCCCAGGAAGCTCTTAGTGCTCTTACTGCTCGTCTTAGCAAAGAAGAAAACGTGCTGGCGTAAGTCTCTAACAGAAATGACTCACTGCTCATCCTCTAGGCAGTTGGATTTTGGAGTAAAGAATATTTTAATGCTTAATGGTTGTAATACAGATGTAGTAGAGTAGGTGCTGTGTTTTCATTTGATCTATTTGTCCAGTTCATTATTGTCCCTCTGGGGGAAAATATGTTTTGGGACTATTTTCTGTGTGACTTTGCATATTCAGTTTACTTCAAGAATAATGGACCAGAGATTGTATCTCAAAGAAGCTTCCTCTTAAAAAGATTGACAACCGATTTTGACTTACACCCGGCCATGGTTCTGTGTCATTTTTGGCTGCATCAGTCTCAATGCTCTTCCTCAGCCCTGTTTGTAGGCTGGGGTGCCTGTAGTGTGAGCTGGAAAGTATGCTCTAGTAAACAGAAGGAGTCTGGGCTTTTATCACCAAAGAATTTAATCATTTTACTGTGAGACAAGAGAATAAAGTGTCCCTTAAAAGCTGAGGAAGAAAAGGGAAACTTTTAATATTTGCTTCATGGACTATAAAAATGGATTCCTGGAAGCCTCAGTAGTAAGTCTGCGATCTGTGCTGTGCAGGGATCAAAGTTTGGTTTCCTCTCTGCCTTTGAATCTAGGAGTTTGTTGCAGTGCTAATGCAGCTAAAGGGACATTCTGTAATGAATGCTGAGTTCATGCTAAATCACTTTAGATTCATTGTCTTGAGTCAACTGAAGGCAGGAACAGCTGTTTTACACTTCATTCAGAAGAGAAAATGAAGTTTCTTTCATTTAAATGACGTTTGGCTTTTAAGGAAGGAATAATCATACACTTGTTTGGTTTTGTTTGTTCTTGTTTCAGAACCATCCAGGCTTTGGAAACAGCATCTTACCTGTCCCAGCAGGCAGATCTAAGTAGCATTGTTGAGGAGATCGAGGTAGGAACACACTGTGCTCCCTAATTACTCAGAAATTTGCTAGACATCTGTAGTACTAAAAGATGTATTAATGTGAAACGTAAAATGAAAAACCAACCTGGCTAATTGCTTGCTGCGTGATATGGCTTGGCTTGGCCCTTCCTTTCAAGCAGATAATTCATTTATCTGTTTCACAGTGGACTGAAACATAGAAAGTAATGACATTTAATTATAATTACATCCACTAAAGGCTGGAGGTTTCTTCCCGTTTCTAAATGACTATTACAAAGTACATCAGTGATCCCATACAGGTAATTCTTGATTACAGACCTAACAGTAGAGTTAACTTCTGTGGATCTGCTAGAATGCAATTTAAATTTTAATAACTCTTTCTGTCAGGATCTTGTGGCTCGCCTGGATGACTTGGGTGGAATTTACCTGCAGTTTGAAGAAGGAATTGAGACTACTGCCCTGTTTGTTGCTGCTGCCTACAAGCTGTCAGACCACGTGGGTACGGAGCCAGCCATGAAGGAGGTCTGTACCTGCCTCTTCCTCCTGTGCACGCTCCAGCTCACAGAAAGCATCTGCCCAGTCCATGTTGTGCAGTGCAAGAGCCCAGTGTAACCAGGGAGAATCCCTGCTGGAAAAAATAATGAGCACACTCAGAGAAAAGGGACATCTTGTAGGAAGTGCTAAGGAACAGAATCTAAGAGGAAATTCTGACTTCAAGGTCATGGGCTGAATTTGGTTTGATTTTTTTTTTTTATTTTTTCTTTTTCAAATGTATAGAAGGAAAGTAAAAACTTGTCTAAAATGAAAGACTGTTGGAAATTGGTTAAGCTAGAAATGATTACTGCAAGCTGTCCAGTTGGTAATTTTTTTCCCACACCAAGTTAACAGTTAGATGTGCTTTGGATTGAGAATCGCAGCTCCCTAAAGCACGAGCCGAAGTGGCAGGGTTGAGACCGAAGCCAGGGTAAGACATCTGAATTCATTCCTGGCTCTGTTCCACACTGCTGCCAAACAAACTAATGCAAAGTACTTTTGATGTCATTTTTGAGGTGGTGATTCTGCTACACACAATTCAAACTGTTAGCATCCAAATGATACTTAAAAAAAAGGCCAATTAAGGAAAATTGTTTATTGTTGTTTCAGAATTGTGCTGTCAGAAGTGCTGTTTTTGGGGCTTAAAAGCTTTATCTCTGGTGAATGGTGAAAGTGCCTCTGGAATACCACAAAACTGTCTTTAAAAAACATTAAAAAATGTAGTACTTGAAAAAATAACTCCATTTTTTTCCTCCCAAATTTAATGAGAGTGTCGGTTGCTGATTCATGTCTGGACCGATGCCATATCCTCCATAGAAATGAAAAACACTGCAGGATTTGCACTGTGCAGGAGTTTTGTAGCATTTGTCTGAATGCTTTCTCTGGTTTTGATTTTGTTTGGTGCTCATCAGTACAAGCAGGAGGGTGAAAATTTGAGATGCAGTCGATTTCATTTAAAAGTGTTCTTTGTAGGTCACTAAGTTGTGTGCCTATTGCTTTATTGGGGATTGGCTTTGATTATTCTCATTCTGATTAGAATTTAGCCCACAATCCTTTGCTTGGATCAAAGTACAGATAGCCAATCCCTGTTTTTCAGACTGGCAGGGAGTGATGGAAGAAGCTGAATAATGAGGCATAACCTGCAGAGTATGGCATAGGTGCACTAACCCTCCTGAGTCACACTGCAAAACCACTGCAGTCCCACTCCTCCTTAGGAGAGAACAAATTAGCTTTGGCACATCCCAGAGCCAGAGCTGGCTCTGTGCTCCTGGTGGTACTGCTTTAAGGCTAATCCTCTTAGCTTGAGGACACTGCTGAGCCTAAGGGGATAAGCCTGCATGGGTCTAGACTGGCTCCTTCCAGAGCCATTGGGATGCGTTGCATCACTGCTCCGTGGCCTTCCCAGCCTGGCAGGTGGCCAGGACATGGAGCCTAGTCCTGCTCCTCCGTGTGAAGGCAGTTGTAAAGCTCCTGGAGCCGAGGTGTCTTTCTGCAGCCACATGCAGTCTGGGCAGTCGAGCTGACAACATCCTCGGTTCTGAAACACGTCGTTGGGAGAGGGGGACCCAAATTCTGGTTTTGCAAGTTTCTAGCTGTTGTGGTTGGAACCTCCCAGCCAAGAATAAGAATGCACACGTGATACGAGGTAACCCAAAATTAACTGCCTCTGGAATAACTTGAATTATTTTTAAAGCAAATGGAAAATTAAACAGTCTTTATGAATGATGTTTTTATTAATAACATTGCGCTGAGCCAGTTTTCAACGTTGTGGTAAGCTGCTGCTGCTTATATGTGATTTGCTTTTCTTTTTTCAGGATCAAATTATCCAGTTGATGAATGCAATTTTTAGCAAGAAAAACTTTGAGACACTCTCAGAGGCCTTCAGTGTTGCCTGTGCTGCAGGTTCCTTATCCCAGAACCGCTTCCACTTGCCTGTCATTGTTGTCCCCGAGGGGCCTGCAGCTGTGTCTCACCATCAGCCCATACTCAGGGTGAGTCCTCAGCCCTAATCTTGGCTCAGTCTGTAGTATTGTAGCTCTGGGCTGACTGTGTAAGGTGACACCTGGACTCAGGTTCCAGTAGGTCTTTAGTGCTTTTGTGCAGTGATTCTTAGGAATCTCTGCTTACCCAGGGCTTACCAGACTCTCCTTGAGGAGTCAGTCAGCTCTGTTACTAGCTTCACCTTTCCCTGTTCTGTTAGAAAGAACAAGGGAATTTGGGATGGTGGGCAGAGAACTCTGGTTTGTAGTACAGAGGGGTACTGAGTTGTCTGTGCTCCTGCATTCTTCCTGGGACAGTGGGTTTCACAGAAATGCTGGTTTTTCTCTTGCAGCTACAAGTGACCAATGTTATGTCCCAGCCACTGACTCAAGCTTCTGTAAAGCTCGACCAAGCCAAGTCTGTGTCTAGCAAAGCCACTGTCCTTCAACAGACACCATTTGTTCTGTCAGGGTAAGAAAATAAGATTATTTTTACAGTTTGTAAGGCAAACAGGTGTTACTTTAATCAGTGTTGGACTTATCTTCCTTATGTATTCTTCCACCAGAAAAATGTTTGTGTGATGGAAAACTCAAAATGCTGTGGTTGTGTTTTGTTGGTGAGGGGTGACTGAGCACATTGGATGGTGAATTTCCGTTGCTTTTTCTTTTGACTGGGAGTGGGAAATTCCAATGTTCTTCTGACTTTGGGGCAGCTTTGAAGAATTCTCTTCCTGCTGCACTTAGCAATGTTAGTTTTATGTTGTGGGGTTTTGCCTGCTTAGTGTTGCATGTTTGGAGGCTTCTTAACACCTTGAAGTTTTTTGTTACAGAGATTTCTTTGAGCTGAACTTCATGAGTGTGAAACCTGCAAGTGGATATTATGACTTCTCTATCAGTGTAGATGGAGATAAGCGATTTATTGCTAACAAAATGGAGGTGGGTGTGCTCTTTGATGGCATTTTAATTCTGTGCCTGTTCACTGAAACAGCATTTTATTTATATCCATGAAGGATGTTGCCAGTTGTATGGGATTTTTATCACATGTTTTTCTGTAATACTTCAGATTTTGACTCAGGATTATGACCAGTAACCAGATTAATATATGATCAAAAGAGATTTGTTTAAATTTCAAACCTAATTTATCACTTAGATGGTGATCTGACAGCATACGAACAAAGGGTAACAATGCAGGTGTTTATGTGGCAACCCAAAGTAGCTGTGCAAAAATTATTATTAAGAGTGTTAGTTCTTCAGAGCATTCCGGATTTGAGCCCTTAAATCTCAAGGCTGGGCTATCAGTTGTGTGGGCCTTGCCTGATGTGTGGAAGCTGAGTATTGTTGTTGTCTGTATGAGCTCTAGAGCCCTAGAAAAGAGTCGAGCGGCTCTTTTGGCATCTCTGAACTGTATATATTGAAGACTTTGTAGCGGAGAAGCAGTGACCAAAGTAAATGGAGATGTAGTCTTCTTTTCATGCGTATATAGCCCCTTTTTGGTGGCCAAAGCTGTTAGACCACATCTTTCTGAAGTACAGTTTTATATAAATGCTCCGTTTTCCTTTTCTCAAGCTTGTTACAGTGAGCAGAATGTGACCTCAGTGACTGTTCATATAGTCACCTCAGTGTCGACAGCTGAGAATGCTCCTCTCCAATGAGTTGTATTCCCAGGGTTAATTTTTGCCCTCAGTCACCTATTTAAGGAAACAATTAGCTTTCAAGTCTTCCAGCATACTCAACTTGGAGTGGAGGAGGAAGACACTTACTTACAACTGCTGACCTTTACTCTGAGTATGCAGTTGATGCTGCCAGTGCAGGAGCAGTGGCTCCCGGGGGTGTCAGAAGGGGATGGATTGTTGTGCTTAAGCTGGTGCTGGCACACGGAGGCACCGCCAGGAAGGTATTAGCACTGGCAGCTTTGTGAGAACCGCTGCTAATAAGACACATTGTTACGGGGGAGGACTGCTGGGGAACTGCTTTTTCTCCTTACTGTTATTAGCATTAATTGTCCTTAATGCACCATCGTTTTGACAGTAATGAGCTAAACCAGTGGGTTATTATTCCGGCAGAGACGACATTTCCTGGCATTAAAATATTTGAGAGATGTTTGTGTACTGTGCAGTTGGAGGGGCTGTGTGCAGCAGCGCTGAGTTGCCTTTACATCACTTTTTTAAAATTAATATTTCATTAGTCCATCTTTCATTGCTCCTATCTTGGAACAAAGTAGGGCTTTGCTAAAGTTAGCTTGAATCATCTGCATGTTAATGGATCATTTTCAGGGGCAACCTCTCTCTTAAATTACACTTTTTGTTGTAAAGGAACTGCCAAGATGGTTGTGTTTGAAGTCTGACCTGAATAGTTTGGTTAATGTTTTTGCATGTTTTTCCCACAGGTTCCCTGTGAATTATTTTTCAGGCTGAGGGCGTGGGGCTGGTTCACACGAGCAAACCTGTAATAACAAATTGTAGTATAAGATGAAAAATATCTTGGCAGTGAAACTTTTAATTCTCCGGGGGAGCGTTTGTAAGCTGTGAGAACAAATGTGCTAATTAAAGACTACAGACTGCAGTAACTGCTTATGTTTGAGAGAAGGATTGAAGTCAGGCAAACCCATCGAGGCTCACTGCTTGGATGGGCTGTGGTTTGGGGCTGGAGAGAGGGCAGGAAGTCATTTCTCTGCTTGGGGTTTATACTGCACTTAGCAAAAGGAGTGTGATAAATGGCAGGGCTTTATTGGCTGCCCAGCACTGAGTGATAAATGCTGTGACTCCGAAGGAAAGCTTGCTGAACAAAGTGCAGGGCTGCAGGAATGCTTTGGCATTTGCCTGCTGGTAATAAAATCAGCAGAGACCTGTTGGGCTTTAGGAGCCCAGAGAGGCAGAGCTGGTTGCTGTCCAGAAAGCAGAAGTACATGTGCACATGCAGTTTGAAGTTGTACCACATGTGATGTAATCTTTAATAGCTGGTTTCTGCTAGTTGTAAAGGAAAACTAGTTGGATCCGGATAGTTGGACTGTTGCATTAAAAACAGTTCTCCAGAGGCCAGCTAATTCCAGCATGCCTGAGAAGCTGGTGGAAGCAGTCTGCAGAGCTGGCTGCTTGTGCAGGAATGAAGAGGGTGGTTTAGGGTTAGTGACTGGTGCAGGAGCTTTGCCAGAAGGTAAATTGCTATAGATCATTCTGTTCAAGTTAGGCTCAGTCTTGGGCTTAGTGTAAGACCCTCTTTGTTGAAGGGGGACGGAAGGGCTAAAGCATCTGCAGTGAACTCCACCTGAACTGGTGTATGTAGAGTGCTCTAAGTAATTTTCTGTTGTGTTTTGTTGCAGCTGAAAGTAAAAGTTTCCACGGAAGTTGGGATTACTAACGTAGATCTCTCTACCGTGGATAAGGATCAGAGCATTGCGCCAAAAACAACCAGGTAAAGCGACACGGTGGGTGTGATCCTTTAAGGGCAGCTCTGGCTCCAGACTGGAGCCTGGGTTTCTCTCAATGCCAGACCTTCTCTTGGAGATTCACTTGAGTCCTCTTTTGGTTCTTAACTCCTAGGGTAGCTTACCCAGCCAAAGCCAAGGGCTCCTTCACTGCTGACAGCCATCAGAATTTTGCTTTATCCTTCCAGCTGATAGACGTGAACAGTGGAGCTGAACTCATCCCTCACCAGGTTAGGACAAATTTTTGTCGTTCCTGTGATACCAGGATCTTCCGTTGTAAAGCACCTTGGGTGACAGTTGCTCTTGAAAAGATTTGATAGGTTTTGAGAAGCCTTTATGTTTCTGACAAGGTCTGTGAAGATCGCTGATCTCAGTAGCTGGGAGATTCAGTTCATTTGTTCTGTGTGTCAGTTAAATGAAACATATGGCTCTGGTGCTGTGCCGTATTTAACTCAACAAATTGAGGGCAGGTAGCCTGCACTGTAAAAGCACACTTCTGATTTCTTTTTTAATATGGGTTGTTGGCTGAAAAAGTCCTTGAACTTTACAATCTCCCTTTCAGACTTTTGTGCGACTTCACAACCAGAAGACTGGCCAGGAGGTGGTGTTTGTTGCAGAGCCAGATAACAAGAACGTGTACAAATTTGAACTGGATACCTCTGAAAGAAAGACTGAATTTGACTCTGCCTCTGGTACCTACACTCTTTACTTGATCATTGGAGATGCCACTCTGGAAAATCCAATCCTCTGGAATGTGGTATGTAGCTGGAACTGGGGTGATGTGGTTTTGAGGTTACTGGCAGTGTGACTAACAGGAGGGCATGATACAGACCTGGAAGAAAACAGCTCAAATGTTTTGTTCTCTGTAGTGAACCAGAATCCTTCTGGCCATTTATGGGCTCTGAGGGTCATTTTAAGTTTTGAAGCAAACATCGCAGCAGAACAGAAATGAACTTTCAGTTCATCATGTGGTGGAGCAGAAACTTCAGAACATTTATGAGTTTGATTGTAATTTCACAACAAGTTCTCAGGGTTTAACCTTTCTGTTCTCTCTCTGCTGGAAATAAGTCCAATTCTCGTTTGTGGGTGAATGGCATTACTGCTGCTGTTTAGGAGAAGCTGCTTCTTAAAAAATCTGGTGGCTTTTTCTTAGGTGCCTGTCAAAATCATGTCAGTGGTAGATTGGGAAATAAGGAAATAGGTCACAGTAACAGAATAGGTTTTATTAATACATTAAGGTCAAGTTCATGAAGCTGCGCGATTTCATTTCAGGCTGATGTTGTAATCACATTCCCAGAAGAGGATGCACCCTCCACAGTTCAGTCCAAGAACCTCTTTGTTCCCAAACCTGAAATCCAGGTAGAGTCAAAATTATGTGTGGGGATGGGTGGCTAGTCCTACTGTCGTTATTAGTTCTCATCATAGTTTATTTGTAAGTAAAGTAATTAAAGGAAGACCAGAGTTACTGCTTAATGGAAAGAACTTTGTTGCAGTCCTCTGGAGTATGAATACATAAGATGTGTGTCCTACCTGTGAGAGAGCAACTCGTGTCACTGAGAGGATTCAAACATGAAAGTGTGACCAGGTGACTGGGTAAGCACCACAGAAAGGCCTCTGCTTCATTACAGCCATCTGTGCTGCTGTCAAGTGACCAAGTGCTTCTGTGAGTGCAAGGAAAAGTTAACTGTGCAAGAGATCAAATGTGCAGAGACTGGAATAGACACTAAAGAGTCAGTCTTTGCCTTAAGAGGAATGGTTCTCTTCCAGAGGAGCGTCTGGGAACAGCACCAGGGCTCCTCTGGAGGGATGAGAAGCTGCTCTCTGTTGGAATACTCCTACTCACAAGTTGATTTTGTTTGTTTGCAGCACCTCTTCAGGGAACCTGAGAAGAGGCCTCCCACAGTGGTCTCTAACACCTTCACAGCATTGGTTCTTTCCCCGCTGCTTTTGCTGCTCATCCTGGTGAGTGAACTGGGCCACAGAGGAACAACAGCTTTTCCCATGCAGTCCAGAGCCACTTAGGAGACTGGGCAGTTCAGCTCTTACTGAAACTGGTTAATCATGACTGGCACAGCAGTGCTGGAGTTGCAATTAGCAAGTGTCAGTGCAGAGCATTGGTCTGGTTTGGTTGTTCGAGTTTAAAGTCAAAACAGAAAAACACTGCTGCCAAATGGAAGTAGGGGGATGGGTTTCTTCAGTATGCTTTAGCTGGATATGGTGAATAACTGTGGGCAGATTAAGTTATAAGTAACGTTAAACTTCCACTGGAAAAAAGCAGGGATTCTGCCTCACACGTAATAAATCTGTCACAAAATCTGTGTTACTTAATCCTATCAGATTGATTCCCATTTATGGACATAATATTGGAGTGTCTGCGGTTGCAACAATCCACTGCTACTCATTGTATCATTGGGGCAGTGTTCTGAACCTAATGCAATAGAAAATCTCACTGAGGCAAGTTAAATTATTCCTTATTTGGAAGATTAAACTGATTCCAAGAGTAATTTCCCATCAGATAGTCTCAGTGAAAGCGGGCACTCAGGCAGTTGTGTCCTCTACTCACTGGAGTTCACAATATACACATTGATGACACTTTAATAAAAAAATCTTATTGCTGCTGCTCCTGCTTGCCATCCTTCATGCCTTTGTCTTTTGTACTCCAAAAACTACAATTGTTTTTATGAGCAAGCATCTTGTATCTATAGCTGGTTTTTGTCTGAGTCCAAAATGAGAACCTTACCTTTTAGTTTTGGTCTTTTCAATTGAAATTAATTCAGCTAGATAGAAATGGCAATGTCAGGTTTGGGGGTTTTTTGACAATCTAGATTTGGAGCAGTACTTTCTCATCAATGTAGGATATTTGAGCAACTGCATTAGGGCAGTCAGAAGCAGCCGGAGAGATTTTCACTGGAGTTCAACAGTGCTGCTTTTAGCAAAATTACTACTCTTGCAGTAGTAAACAAGTGCTTCTGTGGAGAATACACTGAATACAGAGAATTCATCGAAGGACTTAAAGCAAACAGGCTTGAAAGATACTGAAGTTTAAAATAAAAGCTTGTATTTACAAGGCTGTTGTAACTCAGATTGTGGGGTTTTTTTTTTTTCCTTTTAGTGGATCAAGATAGGTGCCAACATCTCCAACTTCAGCTTTGCTCCCAGCACCATTGTTTTTCACATGGGACATGCTGGTAAGTGTCAGAGGCTTTCTGCTCTGTTTGACCTCCTCGCCTGGGAGTTACAGATGAGAGCCTGTGGTTAATGGGCTTGTGGTCTATTAACTATAATGACATAACAGCATAACATTTGTTCTCTTGTTTCCATCTGCCTTCCTGCTTTTCATGATTGTTAATATGGTGATAAACCTGTTTTGGCCATCAGCTTATAACAGCCATCATTATCCGGGCCCCTCTCTCACACCATTTATCTGTACTTAATAGAACTTCTTATTTCCAGAGGTCACACTTTCTTTATTGCATATTTATCCTCTGAGTGCAGGGAGGTTCTGTGGGGATTGAAACCTGCGGGACTCTGTTAGCTGTGAAAGGCTACATCTTTTCTTTAAAGCTCTTCCCATGGCAGTACTTCTGGTTTTTTGGCTGGACCAAGTGCTTTTTCATCAATTTTATTGTGCCCTTGGTCACACAGTTATTTACTGTCTTGGTAGAATTTCAGAAACATAGCAGGTTGGGACATCTTTGGATCTACTGATTCCCAAATGTTGTGTCTCAGTCCAAGTGAATTTCATGGAAGCTTTATAAAGCTGTAAGCCCTTACAGATGTGTGAAGGTTAATATCCCCTATTGAAATCCAGAGTAACCTCCTCTTTTTAATAGCCCTTAATGTCTATAATATGTCCATAATTCTGCCACAGGAGGGCTGGTTGCAAGCTGTCCATCACATTTTTCTCCTGTGTGGAGGCCCAGACACCTTAATTCTCTGGCAATAATGTAGAGTCCTTAGATCTGCCATTCAGAGCTTCAGAGATGAGATAGAAACCGAATGCTTAGGACTGGCAGTATGGTTGTTGTGAGGATAACAAATGGTTGGTCTTTGAAATGCAGTTTCAGCCATGGGCTCTCTTTTCTTTCCCCAGCAATGTTGGGGCTCATGTATGTCTACTGGACTCAGCTCAACATGTTCCAGACGCTGAAGTACTTGGCCATTTTGGGTGGCATCACATTCCTGGCAGGCAACAGGATGCTGGCTCAGAAAGCTGTGAAGAGGTAAGGAGAGAGCTGCTTTCAGCATCAGTGGGGAGGAGTCGGTGGTGCTGTGCTGTGCCAGTGGCTGATACGGCAGCAAACGCTGCTCTGGGTCCTTAGACCTCGTGTGTGGGGCAGGGCTGCTCAGAGCCACCGTCCTGCCTGTCTCCAGAACAAGGGCTGGAACTGAGCAGGGCACTGAGGGGCTGTCCCCGAGGTACAGCTCCTGCATGGAGGATGGGCCACGTGGCACGAGCTGGAGCAGCCAGCACACAGAGAAAGCACAGGGTGGAAGTGTCTGTGCTTTGACATGGAGAAACCCACGTTTGGCAAGGCATATTCACTGACAAATTTGTTTTACTACATGGTATGTCAAGCTCTCAGAATATTGTTAGATTATGAAAGGCATTGTAAATGCAGGAGAGGCCCAACTCTTCAGGAGCTGTGCTTGTGATCAAAGTTTTAAGAGGAGGAAGGTAGGGCAGGGGTGCCTTACTGCTTTGTTCTTCTACCTGAAGCAGATTATAGAGGGAAGGGAAGCAGGTGCTTTATCAGACACGTGCACCAACAGGCAACACACACAAGCAAACCCAGAGAAAATTCTGCTAGCTATTAGGGATACTGCATTCATTTCTGTGCTGGCATTGGACTGATACTGGACACCTGTGTGTTCTGCCATGCAGTGCCTCACGACTCTGCTGTGGCTTGGGCAGCCAGCAGGTTGCTGACCTAAGCTTCCAGTGCAGTGTATTGGTTTGAGGACACACCACCCCCTCTCCTTCACTTCTGCCACACACAGTTCCATGTGAGACTTCAGCTTTAGCCCTTTAGTACTAATGTAGCATTTGGTTTTGAAGATGATCTTACTGACCTGCTTTGCCATCAGACCTGTATTTTCTTACTTTCCCCTTTTGAGCCATTGAGATCTTATCGAAAAAAAAACCCCAATTTTAAGGGGGGTTTATTGTGGGGTTGTCTTTAAAATATGTCAGCTTATGTCAGCTTGCATGGCTTTAGCAGGGAGGATGATTAATTTAATTAACCCTTTCCATAGTGTCTTCCCAGCTTTCTCAGCCTTGGTCCTTTGGATATCCAGCCCTCTCCACTGTGAAATTTATCTTGTTAGCATAACAGTTCCTACTGGGATTTTGTTTCCAATGGCGCTGTGTTGTGTCATTTAATAATGTTTCCTTTTTTCCTTTAAAGAGTATTGATAAAGTCATTATTAAATGCAGATTGCCTAGGATACAGATTTAGGGGGAAATAATACAATGAAGCTAATTTATAAGTATCTTTGCTTAACCAGGGCTTCTGTTAGCACATAAATGCAGGTGGTTGGTACCTGCTTCAAACCACTGCAGGGGGTGTCCGTTTGCTTTTTCACTGTAAGTGACACGAAGCTGCAAGTACAATGGCGAAATTTGAAAGTAAAACTTCTACCTGAGGCTAATGTTAAACCCTTTGTACCTGACTTTAAAGTTCAAAAAGACATCTTGTTAAGGCGCTGCCTGCCTGCCTCAGAGGCTGAGATGCAGTGACAATTAACTCGATTGCACTTTGAGGCAAAGCTGTGGAGGTGGCTGGTGGGCGTGGGGAGGGAGCGGGACTGTGTAAACCCTCCTGGTACAGAAGTTACCAGAAGGCCTGGTTTTGCTTTTTGCATTTCTGTCACTGACTCTGATTCCTGGAGCAGGGCTGCTTTCCTCCTTCCTATCTTCTCTGAACCTTTCTCCCTCTCTCCTTTTGGCAGGATCGCTGCAGAGCAGAGCAGTAGGTTGGCAAAGTATAGAACGCTGCGGTAAAAGGGGGTTTGCTAGTGACCAGCTCTTCAGGAAGTAAGGGCTTTTTTGGATTTTGCCTTTCCTGGGCATGCTGCCTGTTTCATTTCACCTCATCGCTCACTCCTTTTACAAAAAGATATGTGAACTGAAGCTGCTTCCTCCCAGCATCGCTTATTGGACTTTGGTCCTTGGCTGCAGCAGGGTTGGCATATTAGCAGTACACGTTCTCAGAGACTAAATTGCATTTGTGTGATTTCCTTAATTGTCTGCAATCTGCATGGTGATATCTGCACATGTAAATACGCTGTCCTGGGCACCAAGCAGCTCTCAGGTGATGAAATAAACCTAGTTTAAATGGTATTATCATTCCCATAAATAAATTACTAGTAATGTTGGCTGGAGGAGGACGTGATGGAAATGGCTGTTCTCGTCCTGCTGTTGGTACTGCCTATCCCCACGCACAGTATTTTGATTATTCAGCTGCCAGGCGCTCTGCCTGCTCAATTGCACCCTTGCTTTGGGTGGCGAGAGCTCTGCAGCAAAGCCAGGTCAGCACCACCTCGTTCAGCTGAGAGCACGACCCAGTCCCAGGTTCACCTTCCCATTAGTCTGAACTGGCCGTGATGGCTCAGGCAGCAGCAGCTCCCAGCCTCCTCCATTCCATATACAGCTGTGTCATAGGTCTCCATCATCATTTACCAACACAAAGCCCTTCGTTGCCTTTCATTCCAAGAGGTAAGGTCCCAGTTTGCTCTGTGCACAGTGGTGTAGGAGGCAGGACTGCACACTGCCCAGTTCTCTGTGTGTGTGCATGGGGGCTTCATTCCTTGTTCAGTGCTCTGGTTTGTTGTGGGGAAGAGGGAGAGCATCTGGGGTGGCTCCTGTGATGGACAGATCAGTGCACAACATGCTGCGCTGGTGCATCTCCTGAGCATTCCCTTTCTCTCCCATCTGTGGTCAGTGCTCCAGGCACACACACATAGTGCATTGAATGGAGCTCAGGTGTTTTGGTGCAGAACAAAGCCAGTGTGGGAGTCTGTGCCACACAGACAGTGTGGGGACAGTGCCTGGGTGCAGATCAGGGAGTGTGGAGGATGGTTCCATGGAATTTACCTGTGAAGAATTTGGCATCATATCACTCAGAAAAACACCCTGTTAATGTCTCTTCTTTCCCTGGAGCGTTTTGAGGTATTTGAGCACAGAAGAAGCTACAACAAGTTACTGGAGAGGAACTGGAGATGGCTGCCACTTGTCCTACTAAACAAATGCTGGGTTTGCATCCTGACTCTGTTTGATGGTGCTGTTCAGGTCCCTGGATGCTTCTTTTTAACATTGCTTTGGGCCAGTGTTTTTCAGCTTTTTAGTGGTGTGTTAGTTACCAAGTGCTTCACCAGCGTGTTCTCCACAGCTTGCATGTTTTCTGTGCCTCAGCCCCACCACGGGAAGATCATAGAATCACAAAATGGCCTGGGTTGGAAGGGACCTTTAAAGATCATCTCGTTCCACCCCCTGCCACGGGCAGGGACACCTTCCACTAGCCCAGGTTGCTCCCAAGCCCCGTCCAACCTGGCCTGGGACACTTCCAGGGATGGGGCAGCCACAGCTTCTCTGGGCAACCTGTGCCAGGCCTTCCCTGGGCCTTCTCTTTTCCAGGCTGAGCAACCCCCATCTCCCAGCCCTTCCTCAGACCAGAGGTGCTCCAGCCCTTCGAGCATCTTTGTGGCCCTAGGATCTTGCAAATAACTTACTATCCACAAACCTTAAGTTAGGTTTTGCTACCTTGTGCAGTCACAAGCATCTTTCCTCATTGCTGGGTTTTCTAATACCCCAGATACATCAGTTAAGAGTGTGTTGTTACCAGCTCCTAGGGACGAACTGTCAAGAGCTCTGCATCCATAGCTATGCTTGTGTCTGGCAAAAGAACCCCAAAAAGTTGGATCTGCTGTGCTAAATTAGATCCCTTCATCTTGTTGGGGACATGAAGATCTTTGTGTTTACATGGACCAATGATTCCCAGCAGGTGGATTGGCCCTGTTAGAAGTAGAAGTTGAGGTACCTCGAGGCTTTGTATACAAAGGGGTTTTTTGTTCAGTTCTGCCATTTAAAAGGCTTGTTCACCCCTTTTGCACCAGAAATTAACCTTCATTTTTTCTGACCATTTCTATCTTCCTTGAATTCCATCCCCTGTTTCCTTACAGTACTGGTTTTGTCACTCCAATAAGCTGCTTTTGGAAAGCTTGTCTGAGAAGCTTTCTTTGAGAGAAGATGAGGGTTCTGGGGACATTTTTACTGTGCAAGGAGGTGCTTTGTTGCCTGGAAGAGTTAATTTTTTGGGTTTTTCTTTCCAGGACACAGTAGTACCAGAAGAATGGAAGAAACATGGAAAAGCAAAGCAAATGCCTTCAGAAGGGAAGTGAATAAATAACTGAAAGACCAAAAGAAGGAAGGCAGAAGATGATTTTTTTTTTATATATATAGAGAGAGAGTCAAAAGGGTGCCAGTTAAACTTTTATAAATATCTTGATTTTCATCATTGTGTTCATGCTACTGGAGTGCTTTTCATATGAATCTGGAAAATCCTTTTTTTCTCTGGATCCTCCCCCTTTTTTTCTCCCAGGACGTTTGAATTTCCTTTTGAGAAAGAGGAAGAAGAAAATACAGTTCTGCCTTTCCCCAGATACCCTTTCCTCATCCTAAAGATTTGTGAATAAAGAGGAAAGAATGGTCCTGAATGTTGTGTTTTGGCTGTGTCGGAGGCGGTGATTGGAAGCTGGGCTCACATGGAAATGAAAAGAGCTTTTTCTGGTGGGTAATTTTGTGTGTGAGTCACTGCTGTGTGTGACACTTCCTGTTCTTTCATGTCCTTTCCCCGAGGGACGTGTTTACTGGGGGGGACTTCCCGCTCCTGCCTGTCCCTTGTGCGAGGCTGTGGGCTGCATTTCTCCGCTAACGGCTGTTCTCTCCCCTCCCAGGCTGTGCTGAGCTGCTCTGGGCCCCTGGGGAGAGCCAGCTGTGGTGCTGGAGTGCCTGTGTCTGACCCGGCAGGTTTGGGGGTCCCTTGAGAACGTTCCCTTTCTTTCCAGCCTCTGGAAGCAACTGTTTCACTCCAAATACGGGTTTGATGGAGGTTGTTGGCTCTGGTCTTCTGTGAAACCCAAAGCCAGGAATGTGCTGGTTGCCATGTGGCCACATTTGAATTACTCGAGCTCTAACTTCCTGACTGGTTACTCCCTTCAGGACCACCAAGCATGTTGAGGCAGCAGATTTGGCCTTTTTTGAAGGACCTCACTGATTGTAATAAAGGCCAAAATCTCCTCCTAATGAGGAATTTCCATGTGGGAAACCTAACAGTTACTCCCTTCCTTGCATCCTTGTGTTTGTTCCTGCTCATCCCGTGTCAGGGTAGTTTCTTTAAAGGCCTTTTGGCAAAGGAACTTTATCAAATTTCCAGGAAAAATTATATCAGCAAGAAAGCATGTGGATAAAGGGCATGGAGCGGAATCCTCCAAAGCACTTCACGTGTGTGAGACATGACTCCACTTTACAAAATCCACTTTTTCTCTTCCCCACTGCGGCTACTCACACTTAGCTCACTGTTCCTGCTCTTTGTAGCAGTTCCTACCTGTTCGTTCAGTGTGAACATTAGACTGGACCCACAGAGGTTTAACGAATTTCTCTGACCTCCTCTGCACTCCTTCAAACACCGGATCTCGGGCTGCATTCAAGTCCTCTGGGACTAAAGGAGGTCAAGGCAAGAAATAACTAAGCTGCTATTCATAGTAGTTTACCCTGGAATTCCTGTTTACCGTGGTGAGTTTTTTGAGCCTCCTATTTTTTTACTGCTCACTCAGCAGCTTTGTTTTATAGCTTGCTTCTGATGCTTCATGCTAGGACATGACTTTCCCTGTGCCTGTAGAGCTCCGGCACGTTATCCTAGGAGAGCACAGATGCAAAAGGAAAAACCGTGGAGTGCCTCAGTGATGCATCTTCTCTAAGCTGTGTGTGTTACTTTTGATTTTCAACTTCCTTGGGTATGCAGTAGGAAAGGTAATTTTTATTAATTTGGCCTTTTATTTCTCACATATTTTCTGTTTTGCTTTATTTGGTTTTACTTTTAATATCCCAAAGTTTGAGCGTTTGTTTTGTCATTTTGATGGAAACTTAACTTTCAAAGCAGTCTCTTTTATTCAAAATTGCTGCACTCCCCCAGCTGTTTAACCACACAAACACTTCCTGAAATGTTTTTTGACAGGTCTTTTGATTTTATTGGGAGTATCCAACTGCACGTGGCTTTTATGCCACTTAACAGAATTTAAAACCTGAGCAGGAAGGATGTAATGGGTACGGATTTGGTGCAAGTATGGACTAATCTTCAAACACACTGGAGCCTACTGTCCTAAAATACGGTCACTTGAGGAAAAATGAGATGGTACCTACTGCAGACTATCAGGGAATTGTTTGGGTGCAAGGAGGAATGATTTCAGAGGCCTTAAAGCATGTTTGCATGTCACTGTATTTCCAGCCTGGTGCTGTTAATGGTACTGGAGCTCGTGCCTTTGTTAGCCCAGCTCCAAGTCACCCTCAGTGCACTTGACCACTGTCTTTGAGAAACATCTTCCATTCTGGGCCCAAAATCAGGAAACTAACTTCTCAACAAAAGAGCCATCTTGACCTGCTGTTGGACAGGTTTATTTAGAACAACTTTTATTTCCTGCTAATAGAGGGAAAGCAGACCCCATCCTGATGTTATTTACATTTTTGAAGACATAATTATTACACAAACAGTAGGAGAATTGGGGTGACATCACTGGGTTAATAACTTACTCCTCTGAAAACATTTACAGTAGTAACTAGTCACAGTGGAGTTCAGAGCTGTGGGATGGCACTCAACAGGACGTTGAGTTAAAACATAGTGACAGCCCAATCTGATGCACAGGGATCTCCTTGAACTCTCGCAGAGCTGTAGCTTCAGTTTGAACACCTCAAGGATGAGCATTAACCATAGCTGAGGTTTTTAAAGCTCAGTTTTGCTGCCAGGGCTCTGTGTCAGGGAGTGAGGCAGCAGCAGCCCACGGCAGTGTTTCTGATGGGTGGGAGACATGTAGATTCATGTCTCACCTCACTCTGATCCAAGCTCTGTGTGTGGTTGTGCCATTAGCATCTATTTAGAGGAGCCTGTAATCAATTTACTAAGTTGCCTAAAGGTGCTTTTTGGTGGCCTCATGTTTATTAATCAGGCCCTCAAACAGAATGATGACTTGGCAGAAATTTTGCTACACTTTGTGATTTGAAAGCCTTAATTAGTAGATAGAATGTCCCCAGGATTACAAGTGTATGGGTTGTTTTAGTCTGTGTGTAAAGCAGCCTGAGGTTAAACCACGGAGGTGGTTTTCCTCTGATCAGTACTGAGCAGTATTGAGAGAGGGCAGTTATATTGTAAAGACTGAAGGAAATTAAGAAGTTCATCAGCACTGCATTCCTTTGATCACGGCTGAGGAGTGTGTGCATCAGTTTCCAGCTGCTCACATCTGGCAGTGTCTTCACTGCTGTGAAGGGCTCACTGTACATCAAGTCCATGAGCTCTGAATTATTCTAGACAGAAGAAGGAGGAAAAGAGAATTATGAGAGAACTTTGTAAGGATGTACAGAAGTTTTTTCATCCTTTGGAGGCTTTTCCTGACTGACCTTATTTGTGGAAAAGTAACCAAGTCAAGCACAGCAAGAGATGCTGGGATGCCATGTTCTCCCAGCTGAATCCATAGGCACAATTTATGTAGAGTTCTGATCTTCCCATCCCCAGCCCCTCCTTTGTTTAGTGTGCACACGGGTCTCTCCACACCCCTTTTTATTGTGCTGGCAGCACTGGACAGGCTTAATTTATGTGGGACAGGGGAGTCAGATGAGGTTGCTTCACAAGGGACAACTGATGTTTGTACAAGTGAAGGTATTCCCAAGGATGGACTGTTTGCTGGTTCTCAGTCCTCCAGGGCTGGCAAGATTTAGAGTGTAATTCAAGTCCCAGGAGACTGCTTTCAGGAGTAAGGGGTACAGAAAGCAGTAAAACTTCAGTGCAGGGAAAACCTGAAATATCCCAAGTATCTAGAGGCAGGTTTTGCTCCTGGAAGAAGCCTTTTATCTGCCTTTAGCCTGGCTTAGACACTCAGGCACAGCACCTCAGATAGATTTACAAGGCTGCTTTTTTTTGCTGCAAGCCTGTTCCCAGGCATCCATATGCAGCTTCACAGCACTTGTGAAGGTACTTGACAAATTGATTGGAAGTTTTTTCCCCTGAAATCGCAGGAAGCACCTTTTTTCATGGATGGCAGTGGGGGCTGGCATTGGTGAAGGAGAGCCTGCAAACCTTGAGCAGTGCAGCAGTGTGTATGTACAGGATGGAGCAGGGAGTGCTACTCACCAGAGCGTGGGGAGATGGAAAAGGGAGAAGTATTTACATGAGCTTAGCCAGGGTGCTGGGAAAGCCTTCTAACCGACTGCTGTCCATGTCCTGAGGCCTGTCAAGGAAGGGATGGTGTAGTTGGGATCAAGAGAGAAACTTTTTCCACTGCTGCTTTACGGCATGATGAGGTTGAGAAGACCACTGTGTGTGGTGTGGGCTGGCTCAGCACAGGCTGTTCCTTGTCTGCACCCTGCTTGGGCTCAGGTAAGAGCTTTGTTCTTTCCCTGACTGTACCTGAAATGATACTTAATCCAGACAGCAATAAGGATCTTGTCGTATTCCTGCAGTGAGCTGATAATGAACTGATGCCCACCTACCTCTGGTTCTGCAGGATGGCTCCCAGGAAGTCCCTCAGGACCATCTGGTGGTGGTAGCGGCTGTCCATCAGGATGCTGCCAGACTGGCGCCTTGTCAGGAACTCCTGCACCCCTTCTCCTGAGCTGCTCCCGCTGCTTCTATTGGGCGGAGATGAGAAACATCTTTGTTTCAGAGATGCTTTTTTGTCCCTTGCTCCAGATTTGGCTCAGGCTGAGCAGCACAGCAAGGGAACCTGCTGGGTCTGACCCTAGGGCCATTGTGCTTCATTTCAGTAAGGACTGGTCCCTGTATTTGCTCCTCTGTTAGAAGATGGATTGGAGCTGGCTCACACCCGACCAGATGGTCTTACTCAGTGGCAGTCAGCGATCTATCCAGCCAAAGGTACTGGAGGGGCTGCCTTCTGTGTTTAAACCAGGCCAGGGAGAACTTTCCTACCAGTGAATGATCATTGCAGCTATTATTTGCAAATATTATTGCATGTTGTTATTACGGTAGAACTCTCAGCTGATCTGATGCTTACAGCCTTAGGGGAAAGGATTAATTAGGCTGCTTAATGATAGCTGTGATTAGGGAGATCCAAGATGTATGGATGCAGGATGCCCTTCAGGACATGGAACAGCAGGAGAGTTTGTTTCTCTTGCAGTGGAAGGCAGCTATTCCTGCTACATGCATGGAAGAAACTGCCCTGTGCCATAAACAAAACTCCAGCCCGAGGACAGCAGGATGCTGGGCTTACCCGAGCCGTTTGCCAATGATGGTCTGTAGGAATTTGCGGGCGGAAATCTGCCCCAGGAATTTGCGGTAGTTGTCGGTGAATATGGCGTCAGCGTGGCGCTGCATCCTAGGGGGAAAGGCAGGCACAATGTGCTCTCTGAGCCAGCAGTGAACCCTCCAGGTGAGAAACAACACACTGAGTGTAACAGAGCTGATAGCAGGGGCAGGTAAGCACAGCTAACACCTTTAGGTGTTGGACCGTGCTAGTGTTGTGGGGTAATGGGATTTGAGGGAGCTCAGTCCTGACATGGAGGCAGCAGGCAGAATAAAATGTCTGTTAACCAGAGTCCACACTCAAACAAGTAAGGAGGAGTGCCTGCAAACCAAAGGTGAGGTCAGAGAATCAGTGGAAAGGAGGAGGAGAACCACAGGCTGGGAGAGGGCAGAGCTGGGCTGGGACATTCCCATGCTCTGCAGCAGCACTGTCATCTCCTGGGAGGACTGTGGGACAGGATGACAGCATCCTCCAGCAGGTCTCTAGCCTGTGGTTAGACCTGGACTCCAGAAGATCCACAGATAAGGGAAGCACGAGCCACTTGACTGGTCCCGCTGTTGTAAGGACAAGTCCTCTCTCCCCTTTGTGGCGCCGTTGGGACTGACCGACCTGCTCCTGGGCACTCCACAAGAGCAGGGCTGACAGGTGAGGTACAAACCTTTTCTCAGTGGGGTCTGCTAACAAACCCTCCTCCTCCTGTTCCTCTGCCAAGGGGTTCTGGCTCTGCAGTGGGCTGCTGTGCTGTAGCTGGAAGCTCATGGCCTTGCCAGCAACTGGCCCTGGACTGTACCTGCAAGACAAACCCCAGGCATGCTGTGAGGTGTGCTCAGTTGCCAGTTGGGGCTCGGTCTTCTTGACCATTATTCCCTATTCTGCTTTTTTCTTTCTCCTTTTGCCATCCCATCTTATCACTAAGACAAGTATTGTCCATCACTCCCTCCAGCTAGAAGCTGCCCTGAAGCTCTTTCAGCAGTGAAAAGATGATTGATAGAGCTGCCTCTAACACACTTCCCCCTCGCTGAGCTCCCAGCATCCTTGAGCAAAATTCCAGTGACTGTGGTATCATCGTGCCATGGCCTTGGCAAAAGGCCAAAGCATTTTCTATGGGACGTGTCAAATCCAACTCAGAGAAGCCAACTCTCGATTTTGTGCTTCCATAGATTTGTAGTGACAGAGAAATATTACAACTTCAAAGAGGTGACAAGGAAATACTTGACATATTAATAGGCAGCTGTTGAGTTTCTGTACTAGAACAGTTCTGATTTCAGTGCAGGTGCCCTGCAGCCACAAATTTTAATCAGTGGAGCTCATGGTGCTGTCTGCTCTGGAGATTGCCAGATTTCCCTTTATAGAACCCAGCATCCAATTCTAAAACCAACGGTTTGGGCTGAAATATTCCATCAGGCGCCTGTCCCTTTGGAAACCACCCCTAGGCTAGCAGTGTTCCCAAAAAATTAAGACAGGACAAAGAAATAGGCTTAGCAACACATTTAGAGTTCGTGGGGCAACCTTAATTTGGCACGTGCTTATTTTGCACAAGGTCAGAGATGAGGCAGGGAGTGACAGTGTGAATAAAGCACTCAGCACTTACCTGAGAGCTGGGGAGAGGGGAGAGGAGATGGAGCATGCAACTAAATGCAGGAACAGGAGCAGGGTGGCCTTATCCAGCATCTTCCACCCCTTGGAGTCACCTAAAACACAGAGCAGTCTGAGGGCAGTGAGGTGCTCCAGGCCAGGAGGGGAGGCCAAGTACCACCTTTATGTTCTCAGTCCCCCTGCTCACTTTTCAGCACAAAGGACCTGGAGATTTGTCTCTGTGGTTGGGTGTTTCCCAGTGCAGAGGTTTCCTGCTTTGGCAGTCTTCCCCAGGGAGCGCAGTGCCTGGAGGCAGTGGCTGTGAGTCTCCCTTGGGTCAGGGCCGGTCAGAAGGGTTTAGCACTGTGGGACCCCCTGATGGACCTGTCCCACTGCTGTAGCTGAAGGAGCTCTCTTGGGCTGGGGTGAGCCCCAGGAACCACTGCAGGGGCTGTAAAAGCACCTGGATGGAGGGCAGCAGCTAGCAGGGGCTGGGAAGAACCACTGCCCATCTGCAACCAGCCCCTGGGCCCTCTCCTGCCCTCTGCCCTCCCAGGGCCGTGTGTCTGCTCCCATGGCTGTACCTGTGTGGCACAGCTCCACACCGAACAGCTGACAGGGCTGCCTGCAGCCGGAGACTGGGAGAAACAGGGAAACCCAAATGAAATTCCTGGGCAGAGGGGTAATACTGGCACAGAGGTAACCCTGGCAAAGCCGTTTATCGAAGGCGAGTGCTGAGCTTGGTCTGCCGAACAAAAGGCGTTGTCGGGCTTGGGTGGAGAGGGGACTGGACTGAAATATGTCCCTGTGGGGGGGCTGAACTGCCACCCTCGAGGTGCCTACGCCACTCCGAGCAGCGGTGGGATGGGCTGAGCCGTGTGTGCAGCCCTGGCTGCGCTGCCTCGTGCCCTGGGGTTGGCTGAAGAGCTGCCAGTGACTCAGGACAGAGTCGCCTGGGGTCACGCACCCGTGGAGCTGAATGCCGTGCTTTTGTCCTTGGAAGCGAGGGACAGTGGGAAGGTATTTCAGTGAATGCTGCTCTTCCTGAGTTTTGATAGAAAGCGACTGATCTTCTGCTCAAAAAAGGTTCTTTAAGAATGGGGATAGAGACCTTTAAAATACCAAGTTTCCCTGTTCCCTGTCTTACTTTACACAAGAAAAGAGCAGAAAGATGTTTGATCTCCATAAGAGGGGGAAAAAAACCCTTCCAAAGGTATAACAATTCTTTCTTGCAAAAGGAGCAACTCCTAAATGGAAAGGATTTGGTTGGGCTTCTGACTGCCCATGTGAACTTTCCAAGCAGTGGGTTTTACTGAGGGGGGGTCCTTTCTGATGGAGAATATCAGCAGTGAGCTCTGCTTTACTGCTCAGGCAGAGCAGATCAACACAGAGAGGGGGAGACTCATTAAGGACTTGCAAGTGGGTCCAGTCTCGACACTGTGGAAATTAATAATAGAATTAGTGGCAGTGTCAGAAGTCTATGCATAGACATGGGAAAAGGTGTTGCACTAAGAAATGAGGTTTCTTATCACAAACTCATTGTCAGCCCGGTCTGTTTCCAGCTGCTTGTGGTCCCAGCGAGGGAACTGCAGCTTCCCCATCAGTTCCCCTGGGAGCAGCACAGTAGCTCCTGACTCCTGCAGAGCTTCTTGAGCTCATGGATGGCATCTCCTACTCCTGGTCTATTACAAAATCACTTTGGCTACTCAGAGAGCCAAGGAATACTTAAAAGAAGGAAAAAAGGGACTTTGAGAGACTTACGGGGCTTCTGCCTTTAGAGCAAATTTATTGCTTCCGTTTTTTCCCTTTTTCATTTGAACTTGGAAAAGCATACCTTTTCTGTGCCTCTCCCTGAGTATCTTCAAGGCAAATCCCAAGTCAGATCTTTCTAGATAGAGGAAATGATCTAAAGCATCTGTCAGGGGGGTACCAGGAGACTGTGGCACCAGCATCTATAGATAGTGCCAACCAGGAGATTTAGTTAGTACCAGGGAAGATACTATGTGAGCTGAGAAGTTAAGTGCCAGTGTAAATGCAAACCTCACCCAAATGCTCTTCCTAGTATACAGCCCTGATTAGCACGTTCTTTCTGTCTCTGGTTTCCCTTCTTTGAATGCTGGGGTTTTCTCCAGAATCACTTTTTGAACCTTTGAGGTATTTTTTTTCTTTCTCTATTAATAGCTTCTTTGCAATTTTGTTTGTTTGTTTCTGGCTTTGTCCTTCTTCCCCTGTCTTGCTTTGCCTTCTCTCCCTTAGCTACAGCCTGCTTCCCATTCATCTCTTTGGGTATGCCTATCTCCCTTTTTCCCTTGGGAATAAATCTGAAATTAAAGTCCTATACCCCTTCCCAGAAGTGTCTGCTGTTTCAGAGAAGAAGCTGGGGAATTCAAGTGTCACCCTGCATGGAGGCAGCTTGACAGCTCTTCAAAACATTGTTACCTTCAAAATTCTCTTGAGGTGGGGTACAGCTCACTTTCCATTCTGGCAGCATGTGAAAAAATGATTAATAAATAAATTCCCCTTAAAATGAAGAGCTCTTAGCGCCATTCCAGCAGATGAAGCATAATAGCTTCGTTCCATCCTGTGCAGCGGGAACAGCAGCATTGTGACAGTGAGGTTGGAGAGATGGGTATCTCTTACCACTTCTGAAACCTTAACCTGAGCTGTCTTAAAAATGTGCCTATGTAGATGAAATGAAGCTTTTGCCATGCCTGCTGTTTTATAAAGCAGAGACTTTTGTACTTTGAAATGCTACAGTGGAAAAGCAGAAATCCTTTTCAGTACCTCCCTCTGCCTCATTGTTTGGCTTCACGTTTCCTGTAACACACCGTTGTGTTTCTCCTCACACTTGGCATTGGCTCAAACACAGTTTCATTGCTGGGTCAGTAAAACACTGCTCATTTGCCAGGGTAAAAGGAACTCACATCAGTATAGCAAAAGAGAAAAACTGTGCTACAGCTGGTAAACATCTAACATGTTTTTACAAAGCTCATCTATAGTATAATTCTATTGATTTGCATTTATCCTGCAGTTCAGTTACTGTTTCTTTCTATGACTTGGTACAAAAACATCTTGGTACAAAACCTGGTATGGTACAAAGGCTGTTGTACATGGCGTGACTAATTCCTGGTGCCAGCTTTGATTGCATTTCAGTACAATTTAATTGTCTCCAACTTCCGAATAGGCATTATCTTGTTAAACACAGAAAGAGGCTCCCACTTACCGTTCCTGTAGCAAACAGGCACTTCCTAGATCGGCTCCTGCCCAGGTGTTCCTTCCCCTGCTGCAAAGACAACTTCTCCTCTGGAGCTGCCTCTGTGAGCCTGCAGGGTCTGCGCCCTGCGTGGTGCCGGGCAGGACCCGGACTCGTGCTGAGCAGGGAGGACACTCTCGGATCTCCCCCCGGCTGTCCTCTGGCTGCCAGAGAGGTGCATCTCTGCTTTTTATACCTGTGCTCCCTCAGGAGTCCTGTGGGCTTCCACACGTCAGAGAATCAATTATCCTCCTGAATTTCAAAGGCTGTGTTTAGCATCCTCTTTCTGTGTGTGTGTGCAGGGGGGTGGCAGGGAGAGGGTTGTGCCTGTAATCGAGGGTCATTTGCACACTTTCTCTTCATCCCTCAAAGAGTGAAGAGCAAATAAAAACAGCAATAATCTGGCAGAGTGAATGACAAATTCACTTTGAAAGGTAAACTTCTCTTTCCCTTTGCAATTGCGTTTTTTCACTTCTACTCTACAGTGAGTGAGTTAACCATTAAAGCTTTCTCACACTGCTTGAACAAGAGGGTTTATCTTTTTGCTATTCTATTTTTCTTTGATTATCACCCTTTCCCTCCTTTTCCTTTGTTACTCACACCTGCATTAGTGGGGCAGTTCATGCTCCAGTCTCTCACAAACATCACAGCTTCACATCAAGCACACAAAGCAGCCGGAGAGCCCTGCTCCGTTCATGTGCTCTGGAAAAAGGCAAGGGTCTTCCCTGGGGTGCTGCGTGCTCTGGCAGCTGTTTTCATTCCTGGAACAAGGTTTATGAATGCCCCATTAAAAAGAACACAGAGCCTTGGTGCCAAGAAGACCAGGACAGTTCAGAGGAGCTAAAAACGAGGCGTCAGCATGAGCTCCACCTGCCAGATTTTTCACACTGACTTTACAATGCCCAGAATTGATGGGGACCCAGACCCTTCCCATCCCAGGGCTTGCGTGACTCGATGGTGGGAAGAAGTTTCAGCAGGTGAGATGACTCACACCCGCCTGCTGCCCAATACCTTCACCTTGCACCAGAGCACATCACAGCTGTTGGGGGCAGAGAGGGATTGTAGGAGGGATGAGCATCTGGTGTGCACATGGGTGCCTGTGTGTGCAGGGGCTCAGAAGCATCCAGTGCTGGTCTAACTCTTTACCATTGCCCCTCTGCTTCTTGCTGAGGTGAGAAATCAGCACTGTGATTATGGCTCGCTTCTTAGTGAAGCAATATGCCTCTTCCAAAGCGTGGGCTCCCAGTAAGAGTATTCCCACAGTTGGAAAGGCTGGAGCGAGCTCAGAACACCGAGTTACTCTGGTGTTAAACAACAGTCGCTCTACCTGGACAGATGTGCACAGATGCCTTTGGGCTCCCCCTGCTTTTGAGTACTCCAAAGGCTCACATTGCCTTTTGTATCAAATCAGGATCAGGCCAGGGAAATCACAACAAAAGATTGAGCAGACCAAAGCAGGAGCTTGAGCTGGCCCAGAATTGAGCATCTGACCTGGGCCTGTCTAGTGGAGTACAGAAACAGAGCAACAACGTGAAGAGAAGCAAGAACTACTGCCTTCCTCCAGCTGTGAAAGGAAATGGTGCCGGGCTGTTCATGGGGAGAGGATCTGCTGTGCAAATCAGGCAGGTATTTCATCTGTGTCATCCACTGGTGGGCACTGGAGAAGGGGATTTCTGGGTTGCGCAGAGCAGGTTTTCCAAAATCCCTGTCCTGGTGCACGCAGCTGTGCGCTCTCTCTGCAAACTGGAAAGGGATTTTGTTTGCTTTTTTGAAACAATCTGTTCATGTTCTCTCGTGCGTGAGGCCGGTTGCACTAATTTTTCAGCATGACTTATTTTTCTTCCACTGTCTTGGTGCTGCACTGGCTGAACAGACCAATCAGCCCGTGCTGTTAAACCAGTCGAGAGCTATTTCAAGGTATTATCCTACAGTGTGGTTTTGAGCTAATTCTCCATCCACCTGGCCCCATGCCTTACAGAGAGCTGCTCTACAATACCAGGCAGTATCTCTGAGATCAAGGAGAATCAGTCTATAACTGACTTGTTTATAGCTGCCTGCTGCCCAGCTTGGATTAGGAGGGCTGTGATCCATGTTCATATCTCAGGCAAGATGCTTTCAGAGAAGGCTGTATAAAGCTCCATCATCCCAGGGGTTTCCTTGTGCTGCCTGGGTTGGGTTTGTGTCATGCACAGCTGGACACAGCAAGACTCACAACACCAAGCTCTCTTTATGACTTCAGATTTATGCGGGAGGCAGCAGAAATTTCTAAAAGCCCTCCAGGCTCTGTCGGGTGTACCCAGCTTGGGAGTTCTGAAATAGCATAAAGAGAGCAGCTTTTCTGTCCCTGGGATTTCCTGTTCCAGCGTCGGTCAAAACCTTCCTGTCTTCCCAGGACCCAGAAGGGTCATTTGTGGAGCTCCTCCACCAGAGTCCACGAGCTCTCCCCCTGGCTGGTGAAGCTGCTTCTGCAGCAGAAAGATCCGTGATCCCCACTGCTGCCAGCAGCTCCGCCCCAGCATGAGCCCCACCACGGGTGCCCTGGCTCCAAACATCCCTGGATGAAGATGCTGTGGACTGTGATAGGACGCAGACTTGTTTGGAGCCAGCTTTGCATCCATCCAGTGTGTATTTGGGGTAGCAGCTCTCTGTTCTCATGGCCATTTTTTCAGTAGGGCAGTCACACAGGTAGAGATTGTGTCACACATGTAGAGCTGGTGTCCCCTGCATGTGCAGGAGCGGGGATCTGGCTGCAGTTCTGTGCTCCCCAGAGCTCCTCTGGGACTGTCAGTGGCGTTCGAAGGCTGAACGTACTGGCTGTTTGACAGCATTCCTCATGGGAACTTCATTTGAGGGGTAGTATCAATAATAATTTGGCACAACGGATGAGAAACTTGTTTTGCAACATGAACAGCTTTTTCTCTTTAGAGTATCTCTTAGTTTGTCACTAGGACTTTCCCAGTTTCCCCCAACCTCCCTCCCTACCACAGCTAGTGCTGTCAGCATCCACTGGCTCCCAAACCAGAGGTATTTAACACTCATTATCTCCCACAGATCACATTAGCAGTGTGCAGTGGGTAACTCTTTTTGCCCTCTAAACCTGAGCCTACACCAGTGCAAGCTTGATGGAACCTACAGCCAGGTAAGAGCTGCCACAGGTATCTACTGCAGCTGGAACAGCTGGATTTTGAAGTCACATCCAAGCAGACCTACCCTCCCTGCGGTCCTTGGATGAGGCACATGCCAGTTGCTTCTATTTCAGTGCCAATCCTTCACTGACAAAGGACAGAGTTAGGATCCTGAAGCAATTTCCCAGGTATTGATTTCCTCTTAGCTTTACCTCCCTCCCGTTTCCATGCCATGCTTTAAAAAATCGCCCCTGTCTACTCCAGGTGCACAACATACAGCCTCAGATAAGCTGAGCAGCGTGTGAAAAGGTCCTGCTCACCTTGTGAGCTTGAAACTAATGACAGTTAGAAGTAACTCATCAAATGGCAAAGAGATCCCATATTCTCAGCACTCAAAAGCTGTCCTGCACTCTTCCAAAATGGCACAGGTGGTAGCTGTTTGTCCCCAGTTTCCCCAGCCTCCAGCGCTCCTGAGAGAGCCCCACACAGCTGTTTCCTTTCATTTTCTTTCACTTGAGAGATGTGGTGTTGCCTAACTTACTGCAAATGCCATAATGGTAAATTAAACAGAACTGCCTAAGACTAAAAGTGATGGGGTTTTGCCTGGGTTTGCCATCATAGAGGGAAGATGGGACCCATTTTAGTTCAAATATCTTATCCCAAGTGGCAGAACTAAGGCACATTAACAAGTAAGTTGATTGTCAATCATTTAATTACATTGTCCATTACTGCTGTGTACAGTAACTTTCATTACTTTTATTCCTAAGTTCTTTGCAAAAACACAGTCACTGTGTGAAAGCAAGCAAACAAAAAATGAGATAAGAAAGACAAGATTTAGCCTGTGTGGCCAGTTCCTTCTAAGGAAAACCCAAAACTTATACCCAGCAGGTGTGGCGAGGCTTGCCATTAGATAATCTGGGTTTCTCATCCTTGGAAGGATAAAATGCTAAGATTTGGATCTTCAGATCCTTCAGACTCCATCCTTTGAACATCAATAGATTTCCTGGGGAGAATTTTCCCTTTAGGAATTCAAATTGGTAGGAAGCCAAGTACAAACATTTATCAAAACAATCTCAAGGAAGGAGTCCCTCTGGATGAGAGCACAGTTTGCACTCTGTGAATGAGTCTGAAGCAAGGGATCAGATTAAAAACAGACAAAATAAATCAGAAATTCAAAATGTGCAAGAAGTGCTGTTGGAAAGGACCGTCTCATGGTGTTAAAAGCCTGCTTGAAAAGACTGTTTAATCTTCAAATATTAACTATCCCTGAGACTGCATAATAGAGCAAATGGCAGCAGCCTGCGAGATGTGCATCTGTCAGGAGGCCCGATGGGCTCTGCAGGTGGGATCCATTTATAGAGCCTGTACCTGTCTGGCTCTGTTTGCTTCCCAGCAGAGCTGCTGGAGCATTTCAGCATCGCCCAAGTGAACTGCCAAGAGTTTCAGCCAGGCATCAGCACGTTACACTCAGTTGTAGCCTTGAGAATTACTAGTTCCTGAATTTCTGGCTCTCTAAATGCCATCTCCTTCCTCTTCCATCCCTGGCAGACAGACAGGGCTGAGATGCCAGTACTGAATCTCGGTAATTAAGGAGCTTGTCTATGGTTTTACCATTCCCATTTCAGTTTGGAAAGGAGCCTTCACTAGAAGGCTGCACAGCACGTTACAGCCAGAATCAATGAACAGGGAGAGGCAGCTTCAACCCCTTGAAAAGCTTCTGATAAAAACCAGAATTTAAGTGAGATGTTACTGGCACCAAGAAAATAAAATGTGGTTTATGGAGAGGGAATGAGGAAGACTGTGTTTCTAGTAAGGGCTGAAAAATGAAAGCAGTTGTCAGTAATTTTTGTCCTGGCTCAATACTAATGTGCATCCTGAGGATGACAACATCTTGGTGTACAAGGATCTGGCACACGTACAGTGGGTGGTAATAAAGAAACCTCACTGCAAAGACATGCAGGAAATACTGCAATGCAAACCAAAGAAGGAACATAGAAAGGACTCAAAAAGCCAAGGATTATTTGGAATTGGAGAAAGACTTCTTGCCTGAGCTGTCTCTACTTAGAACTGAGCACTGACAAAATTGCTGTGTCCACTTGTTGAATCAACTTCATCTTTGAAACCCACTCGCATCTCATAGACTTTGGAAAAATCTTCCCTCTTTTTTTATAAATAGCTTCCTTTGGTATAATTTCACAGTCAGGTGCAAGGAGTGGGTCGATGTGGTGCTGTTAGAAGGCACGGAGCCACGGTGGGCCGATGGCACCACCTGCTTGTGGCTCCCGGGCTGGGGCACTCCTGCCCTGGACACTCCGGAGGCTCTGATGGCCTCGGGGCCAGGACACAGGGGCACACAGTGGGCAGCAGCTACATCAAAGCTGCACATTTCACCTGCCTATTTCTACCTGGAGTAAGTAGTGCCATTTCTGCTGGGGAGAGGAGAAAAGGAATCAAATGTACAGCACTGGTTTCCATCCATCAGCGTATTTTCCCCTTTGCCTGCAAACTTTGAACTGTGAGGATCAGAGAAGATCTCACACACCGTGAGAAGGTGTCTGTGGACAGCAGCACCACCCCATTCGGTGTACTGGTAGTATTGGGAAGAATTTAATGTGCCTTTAATCCATGCTGATAGGATCCCTCCTGACATTTTCAAGAATTACTTCTCCCTCTGCAGCATTTTTTTTTCATCCTAAATAGCATTTGGAAGCTGAAAGGGCAGAATTTCAGCTGCTTTCCTGAGCTCTGGGGTTACCCCTGAGCCTGTACAGCCACTCACTAAGGGCAGGTGAAGAGCTATTCAAGAGTAATTTTTTTTCTTAGTGTTTTTGTTCCAGAAGAGTTTCTGTGTCCAAGTGTCTCTGGCCTCTGCCATTCACAGCCATGTGCATCTTCCAGTTGTCTGTAAAGTCTTCTGCACTAAAAAACATGAAAGATTTCTGATCCAATTGCTGAAAACCTTTGAAATTGTTTTCATTAATACCCATTTAATTCAAATGCTTTGTAACAGCTTAGAAAATCCTTTTATTACAAATGCCATACTTCACTCCCTCAGTAGATAAATAACTGGTTAGGTTTTCACTAAAGTATTTAGGCTCTCTGGTAATAAAGCTCTGCAGCAAAACTAACCTGCACTTCTGATAGTTTAGGGTTAGAAAAAGGACAAGACAAATCAGATTCTTTAAATACCACAAACGAGAAAACAGAGCCCAAGCCGTTTTCCCCTTTGTAGGTCACCTTATCAAGGCATCTCCAGTTCAGAGCTGGATACTGGACGGGTCATTAAAAATAAATAAAATCCCTGGCAAGAGCAAAGACAGAAGCCCATCTTAATTGTTGCTGCCAGAGCACGTCAAGGCAGCAGATGAAAACCTCGTGGATAAAGAGAAACCCGCCAGGACTGAAAGGCCGCGTTATTGATGGCGGGATTAAAACACTCGCATGGATTTAGGGCGTGAGTACGTTAACCCTGAGGTGTAAAGGCGCCAGGGGAGGTTTGGGGTGGACCTTCGGGAGAACTCCTTCACGAAAGGGGGGTCAGACGCTGGCAGGGGCTGCCCAGGGGGGCGGCGGAGTCACCGTCCGCGGGGCTGCTCTAGGGCAGACGGGATGCGGCGGTCTGGTTGACAGGGGGGTGTCTGGCCGTGGGTTGGGCTCGATGACGCCCGAGGGCTGTTCCAGCCGGACTGGTGCCGACACACGCGAGGCCGGGCGGGCTCGGCGCTCCGCGGACCCCGAGGCACCCGGACCCCTCAGGCCGCGCCGGGGCCGGGGCTGGGGCTAGGCCGGTCGCTAGGGACGGTCGCTAGGGACGGTCGCTAGGGACGGTC
>VZRE01013664.1:242910-258212 GCA_013396775.1 Cephalopterus ornatus | reverse complement strand
TGGGACAGCCTCCTCGGCCGCGGTGTCAGCGGTGTGGAGCTCACGCAGATGCCCGCAGGAGTTGCTCGGGCTCCATCCCAACACCTGGCGAGCCGTTTAAAAATATCCAAGCTGAGCTTTTTTGCCTCATCCTCTGACAGAAGCTTTTGTGTTCTGCAGGGATGTTATCTTTATTTCCACCCCCAAGAGGAGGCTTAGGAAGCCTTCTCTTAGGTTAGCCAAGGAAGAGGTGGTGAAACTGAGCTGCTCGGGAACAGGGAGGAAGGCTCAGACGTCCAGGGACCTGTTGGCTTAGGTGCAAGGCAGTGTCAGGAGGTGATGCTCTGGGTGGGGGAACTCCCTTTGCAGGTTCTGTGTTGGGTGCAGAAGGCACGTGCCTGGTGCTGAGCCCCAGCACGCAGAGATCAGCTCTGTCCTGCCCCTTTGGGGGAGCTCAGCCTCCCTGGGTGTGTAGCTTTGGGCACTGCCTGAGCCACGGGAGCTTTTTAAAGCAGGAAGGAATTTTGGGAATGTCAGTTCAGCTGCACTGATGGCAGGAGAACGAACGGTCTGAGTGTGGGCTGCCTGCGCAGCTCTGCGGTGACCAGGTGGAACATGAGGTCAGGTCTTCTCTGAGAGTATTTCATGGGGTACTGCTTAAAATGGGGGTGGCAGCTGCTACCAGCCTGTATGAGAGCCCCTGATGCTGGTCGTGTCACCTGGGATTTGTCAGAGAATTACTAATTCCCTCAAGGGAGGTGAGGTAGGAAAGGGGAAAGGAGGGGAGAGTTGCAGAAGATGAGGATGGGGAATTTTTGTTTTCACTGTATCGATTTCCTTTTCTGGTTTATCTCTGTGTGTTGTGTTTCAGGTGTGTGAGTCAGGATTATCAGTAGGCGTTTGTCCTGAGAAAACTCCAGGTGAGGAATGAAGCAACATCCCTTCCCGCTGTGTTTGAGGACGGGGGTGGGCAAGAATTATGTTTACAAAAGATATCCCGATAAATGAGGATGAGATAAATGCAGCTCAGGGGTGAGGTTTCCAGTGATTCTATTTCTTGCTTAGGAGCTGTTGCGTTGCAGAGTGGGGGAGGGGATGAGCCACATGTACTGAAGTGTTTGTTCACGGGGTTGTGCAGCCTTTGGGTCTGCGTTGGGACTGGCTGAGCCTGCAAGGGCAGCGTGTGCTCTGCCTTCATGTACAGGTCCCACACAGCCCTTGCCGACTTTTAGTCAGAATTTGAAACATTTTCTTTCACTGAAGTACAGACCTGGAAGGGATCGTGAGAGGTCACCTATTCTTATTTCCTGGTTGAAATGCAGGATTATATGTACCCACGCCCCGTCCCAGGCCAGTGCTTATCTGAGCTGCTCTTCTGAATCACCAGTAGCAGGGATTCCACAGTGTTTCTGTTCCAGTGGCTGCCAGCCTGTGCAGTTGGGAATGTTTTCCTGCCTTGATTCCGTACTTCAAATGAATTAAAACAAAATAATTATTTCTTGTAATTTATATACCACTCCTTTTAGTGTGTCCTCGAGTGGTATTGGCCTCGTATGCAATGGCATGAGTTGTTGATTGAGTCTCACATTTATCAACTGTAACTTTACTCTGATTGTACTCTTAAATTGAGTCTTTTCTGGACTGGATCACATCTGCAGATCGTAGCAACCCGCTCCCAACCTGAGAAATGCAGAGCCTGCTTTGGACAAAATTTCTAGGAGGCATATTCAGCTGAAGCATGTGTGCAGCATCTCTCTCAGCCAAGCTTTAGTGAGACAGAGAACTGCAGTGTATCAGTAAGCAGTGCTGATTCAGTGAGTGCACACTGGGATCATACGGGGCAGTAATCACAGCTGAGTGTGATGGCATCTCAGACTAATTGCATTTCCCTCTGGGCACTTCCTGTGGCATACTCCAGCAGTTCTGGCAGGAGAGCTCTCCCTTTTGTAGAAAGCCATTAGTCATTCATAGAATGAATTGACAACTCCGTTAGCAAAAGATAAAGGGAGAAAGAAAGGATGGTCTTGAGGCTGAGAAACTTGGGACCCAGGAGATCAGTATTTAACTCTGCCACGAACTACCTGTGTGACTGTTGCAAGGTATGTGGGGCTTTGTGTAACCAGCCGCTAAAGCCACACTTAAATTTATACACATAACTCATTCTTCTGTCTTCATCAGCTCTACTTCTGTGGTTTATTTAAGTAGTTGGGCTTGTACAGCATCTAAAACAAGGCTGTGATCACATAGACAGTGTAAGTGAATATTATTAATTATCACCTTGCATGCATGATCGGCTTCAGGGAGAAGTATGTTTTGCTTATTAAGCTTATTATTTAATAAATATTGTTAACGTTTTGTTTGTCTGCCCCTCACCTGCAAATGGACTAATACCAGCATTTGAGGACTGTTTTAGTAGTCAGGTAATAAAAGACAAACATCCAAATTAAGTGCAGCTTTCATTTTCCTCTTTGCTATTGCTTCTGTAGATCGAGAGTATCTTCAAAACACCTGCATGAGGGAGTCTGTCATTTTGGGGTAATGGAAAGTGAGTAGCAGAAAGCCTAATGCAAATAATTGCTCTGTTTTTAACCCTTTGCAGTATCCAGTCTTCTTGAGAGCAGTAGAGGAGAAGGGTGCACTCACAATGGCTGCAGAGTTGGATTTCTCCCCTCCTGAAATCCCTGAGCCCACGTTCATGGAGAACGTGCTACGCTACGGACTCTTCTTTGGAGCCATTTTCCAGCTGATCTGTGTGCTAGCCATAATCCTGCCGGTGTCAAAGTCCCACAAGACAGTAAGCAGTGCTCTTTAATATTGATACAGATGGGCAGAGTCAGAGAAAACAGGATGGGAGGGAATGTTGAGTAGCTAATGGGGGCACAGCGGTCTGCCCCTGGGATTGGTGACAGTTTCATTGTTCACTCTCTTTCCTTCCCTCAAGCCTTCCCACCTCCAGCTTTTGTCTTTTGATTTACCACCAGATAGGAAAGCCAGGAACAAATATCTCTGAATATCAGTGGAAAAAACAACCTGAAGCACTGGCAAGGTGTTAAATGTACGTGCTGTTCCTGGCTGCATGGGAAGGCTTTGTCCCAACCCAGTATTGTCATCCTGCTACTGATTTGCCTCATTAATTGCCAGGCAGGGGCTGCTTTTCTGGAAGTAGCTCTGGGCAGTAGTTTGTGTGTGATTTTTGGAAACAAGATGCAGGTGAAGTCTGTAGTGTATCCCAGTGTGAGGAAGGCAGTTCTCAGTCCTGACGCCCTGTGCGGTGCCGAGGGTCCTCTGGCACACTTAGCACAGGAGGAGGTGGAAGTGAAAGGCTGAGGTGAGCTGCAGGACTCTGGTTCCTCCAGACTGAGGGATGTCCTGCATCCTGCTTTTCTGATGAAAGAGCTCTGTGTGCTTGCCAGTGCTGAGTGCCGGGCACAGGTATTTCAGCAGTGGTCAGGCTGCAAGTTTGTTGCTTTGATACAGATTTTGTCTAAAGGCGCAGGATGCATTTTCAGTAACAGCTCAGCATGGGGAGTTGTGTTTTCAGCTTATCTTTATTGCCACATTTGCTCCCTCCTGTGCAGAGGAAGCATGGAAATTTTCAGCCTATCTGGTCAAGGGAATGCCCAGGGGCGAGGCACAGTGTGAAGGATGTGGTTCATGACCCAGCTTCTTCAGCTTTGGCTGCAGGTGTGATGTGACACTGTCCTGGCGTGGGTCACGCTCCCTCCTGCTCCTCCTGCTGCAGGAGCTGCAGCTCCTGGCAGGGAGATGAACTGGTGGTTGCTACACACAATACAGTGGCACTGCAAGTCTTAGAATCTTAGAATTATTAAGGTTGGAAAAGACCTCCAAAATTATTGAGTCCAACCTTTGCACTGTTACCCTGCAGCCACCAGTGTCTGTCTGTCAGAGTCCATGGTTTCCCCAATAAATTTTTGAGAAATTAACCAATTAACCCCATTTTTGAAAGCTGAAAAGAGCGAGAGCTTTGGTTTGGAGTGAGAAACTCCCAGTCAAAACCGTAAAGCTCAAGGAGGTTTTACTGCTTACTTTTGCAAGCATGCCTTGATGTTTGCATATTCTACTTTTTATTTTCTCCATATGTGTACTGTCCTCCTGATCTGCTGTCCATATGACTGGTTCACAAGGCCATAAACACCAGAGGCTACCCCTGCAGATCCTGGGAATGATGCTTGAGTGCGGGTAGGACACAGAGGAGCTTCTCTGTCTTGGAGGCCTCAGACTTTGAAGTCTGCCATGGTTTGGACATTAGAAGGCAGCAGTGTTCACTTTATGGCAGCAGCAGCACGCTGCATCGCGGAGCAACAACCGCATGTTGCTCCCTCTCCCTGAGCCCACCGGCTCCCTGTGCGCCCATCGCAGCCTTTGGAAAGCCAGCCAAGTCTCCTTCCTCGGAAAAACCACACAGATGTGAGCTGTAATAGCCCAGGAACTTGAGAGACGTTTGAACCAAGCTCTTTGATTAAAAGGATACTGTCAGATGCTGCCTCCCCCTCCATTATCTGCAGCCCCGGCTTGGAAGCTTGAAACCAGCACGTCTCACTCAGCCATTTTTTGTGTGTCCTTTTCCAGTTGGCACACTCAGGCTGAGAGAAACCAAGATGCTAAAGCAATATTTATACTCGAATGCATTTAATGAAAGGAGGCAATCTGCATGTGTGTGCTTTCTCAGAGGAGACTGGCGCTGTTCCCTCGTGTTTTCACAAGATAACTAGACTTTATTTCCCATGGCTGCAATATTATCTCTCATCTTCCCTGAAGGAAACAAGCAACATATCTAAGCATTTTGTTAGTCCAGGTGAAGAAAGATTTGCCTGCAATTACCTCCCTGGGTTTTGGGCTTGGTTTAAAGGCTCTGAACTTCATATTCGTACTGCTGTTTCAGGGAATGTTTTTTTGTCTTGCACATGATAATGATTAATGTTTGGCAGAAATACCTGCTGAATGTTTCCGTGCACCCTGACGATTATATATTATCTTTTCCTAATTCAAATAGTTTTCATTTAGTGTTGATTTTCTTTTTGCCTTCAAATTTGGGTTTGTTTTTCTTCTCCCAAGCCTGTTTTAGACACTTGAGCTTTTAGTGTCATCTCTGCCAACGAGCTTCTTCTGTGCATAAACTCACACTCATCAAGAACCACATGCAGAAGGAGCAGAGATGGTGCTGCTGGGGGCTCATTAAATGTGGCCTCAGTTTGATATCAGTGTGTTCCAACAGAGATACCCAGCACTTGTTTCCTCTGGCAAGCTGTCAGCAAAGGTAAAAAAAAAGTTACTGACTGTTTCTTAATTGATTCTTCTAGGACTCGGACAGTTTTGAGCCTAAGAATTCAGAGACAGTGAAGAAGCCAAAGGCAACTGCTCCACAGATAAACAAGAAACCCAAGAAGGAAACCAAAAAGAAACGATAAAGGCATGACTGATGAGCTTCAAAAGACCAAATAATCACTTGTAATCATGCTTCCTCAGAGACAACATCAAAGGCAACTAACTAACTGTTAAATGGTTTTCTGGCATTGCCATGTTTTAGCTTTCAGGGACAAGGGAGAAGGAACTTACAAGAATGGAAGGGGAGGGATTCTGCCAGAGATTTCTTGCAAGCAAAGAGAACTTCACATATCCAGTACTTCATTTGACATGATTAATGTGTCAGTCACCATTAAAGTGACTTCTGTCAGTTCTCATGGGTAGAGAGGCCCCTCCATGCTGGCTGGGATTTGGAATGAAGTCCCTGTGGAAGGTGAAGCATGGGTTTGCTGCTTTGGATACCAGTTTGTGTTGTGTTTTTTTGAAGCCAGAGGGATCAAATGGATCAAGGATACCACACTACACAGTTTTGTATTCATCTCTGTTGTCATCTAGTCTGAAATACATAGCTGCATGTTATGGCTTAATCATAATGTCTTTGTCATATTCTTTAATTCTTTAGGTAATAACTCCCCGGATTCCAGACTACTGGAGATGAAAGCTTTCATTTCCCCAGCGTCGCTACCTCTGTCTTACTCCCCACCCATGCACTCTTCCTTTCTGTTCCCACCTTTGAAAGCAGGTACATTTCAAGGAATTGAGGCTGTGGTGAGCATTGTGATGACTACAAGAACCAGGGAACAGTTTGATTCTGAAAGGTGCGGAATTCAATGCCTGTGCTAGTGGGGTTGTTCTTGGAAACTCAGGAAGACCAGGTACTGCATTTTGGAGAAGAGCTGCTGAGGTGGGAGTCTGGGAATGCTGCACTGGTGGTGCATCAGCCTGCACTGCCCCGCTGTGCTGTGGATAAACCCTCCTGCCAGCTGGCTGAGGCCTGACCATGGGCCCTGTGTCAACACAGCTGGGGCTCCTTGCATTTGCAAACTCCCTCCAGCCTTCCCTGCTCCAGTCTGCTCCATCTCCTCTGGCTGAATTCTTCCTGAGGATAAAAACGTTCCCAGCCTGGGGAGGTGTGGTATTTTAAGATCCAAGGGGTGGCAAGCTGGCTGTGTAGCATGGCTGTATGGTAAGAAGCACAGACACTCTGCTCCTTCGGGCTCTGGCTCTCCAGGCCCAGGGACAATCTGGTCTTAGATTTGAATACGGCGAGACAGGGCTGGAAGGAGATAGGGGGTGACGTAGCCACGGAGTCTCCGTGGGGCAGCTCGAGCTTCCTGATGCCAGCTCACATCTTGGTTTGTTTGATCAGGAGTGAGTCAATGGGAGGAGAACCTGCTCTCTGAGGCGCACCCAGGGTTCAGAGCGGCTTTGAAGGAAGGGTTCTCTCTGGCAGGGCTGCAAGTCTGCAATCCTTTTTGCATACACAGGCTCCCATCCTCGAGTCACAAATGCCTTGTGAGCCCAGAGGTGTGTTCTTGAACAGGAGCTGAACAACACACTTAAGAAACCATCAGTGTTGAGAGCAGCCACATTCTCACACAGCTCACTCTTGCTTTTGGTGGGGGGGACAGACAGATCCCAGTACCAGTGTGATTCTGACCTCTCACTGCTTCCCTGCTCCAGGCTCTTGACCAGAATGCTGACACCATGTTGCACTGTTTAAAATCCAGCTCAGAGTTCTGCTTTAAATTCTGCATTTTTTTTCTTGAGCTACATGAAGGCAATACCAAGAGGACAGAACAAAGCATAGGAGACACAAGCACTCTAAAGTTGCTTTGAGTTCTCAGTACAAAGAAATATTACAGAAATTTCCCACGCAAATAACAAAGAACAGTGTTTGCTGTGAGTTTCCATGACAGACCTGTACTCTGTCTCTGATCTGCAGGAGGAAGAAAATCATTGCTACTGCCCTTGGTAGGTACTGCAGATCCCTCCTTCCATTTTAATACACAAGGATGGTTTTATCTAAACTCCAACTTTCTGCAGGTTAGCTAAAGCAGAGGGTTAATGCTTTAATGGAGTCACTGAAAGAGCTGCACACACCTTATCCAAAATACAGAAGACTTCCACAGCTCAGAACCGGTTAGCAGTGGGCACTGTGTGGCTGTTACCTGAAATAGCAGCTACTACATCAATGTCTACATCCAGCTATTTGCAGGCTGGCTCACTCATTGCTCAGTAGCAATCATGGATGTTGGGGTTTGGTTTTGTTGGGGGGAGGAGGGATTAAGATAAATTCCCCAGTCTGTTCCTAACAGCTTTATACCCATTTGGATATGCTTGTTTACTGAACTTAGAGTATGTAGAGATTACCAATATCCCATGTATTTTAGTTTCTCTTGAAGTGTGTAATAAATGTAATCAGAATCTCTGTTTAAAAAGAAATATGTTTTTAAAGTTGTGCTTCCCTCACATTTCACTGTGAAAGCTGCCAGAACTCCCAGACTATAGGAACATAGGGACATAAATAACCTATTCATTAAAATGATCCATTAAGGGAAATCCTTTCAGATCCTTTAATCTGTGAGAAATTGGTTAGTTAATACTGTCAGGCATGTGTGCATCTGTATCTGTGTTTGACTTGGAAGCAGCGAACCATCTCCCAGTACAGCTTCACCTTCCTGGCAGGGAGCAGGAAACGGCGCAGGGACTACATCAGTCTGCCTCTCACGAGAGATTTTGGCTGCGAGAGCCCCCATGGAGGTAGCCATAATAAAGGCATCATTTGTTAATAGTGCAAGCAGGGGATTAGGTAGGATTCAGGAGGCTGTTAATAGGGATTTTCGGGAGCCCATCGGTGTGTGGCTGGAGCTCAGGTTTCCATGGCTGGAGCCTGGAGCTGTCTGGTGGCTCTTGGCCGCAGTGGGACCGGTGTGGTAGCCAAGCTCTGGTGAATGTTTGTTGGTTCTCTCACCAGGAAACCAAAACAGAAAGAAGGACTAGTGTGGTGACTCCTTTAATTCCCAAGCACTTTTCTCCGGGCTGTTTTGTAATTAACATCCCAAAGGGAGCTGAAGATCTCATTAAGTCAATTTTATTGAAGGGGAGGTTTTCAAAGGTCTGTCTCCAGATACCTGCCAGCAGAGCCGCACCTTGCTCTGCCACCCAGAGCCAGGAGCTGGCCTTCCCCTGCCAGAGTGTGTCACAGAGTTCCTGTCCCTCCGCAGGCCAAGCCTCAGCTCTAGGAGTTGAGAGTTCCTCGCTTTGTTTTTGGTCACGGTGGGGCAGCTCAGCCTCTCTGGCCACGCTCCCCTCGAGGGCCATTGCGCCCCTGGCGCTGTCCCGCGCTCACAAAGCATCCTTGTGCTCCTCCAGTGCCAGCAGCACAATCCCTTGAGACGGGCTAATATGCAGCTCGTGACTGGAGTTCCAGTTCACATAGTTCAATTAAATCCCTGTTAATCTTGTTCAGACCTAATTTACTTTCATTCTCGTACACACGCTTCTCTCTGCTCCAGAGAGATTCTGGTGAGGTTCCCTGCCCACAGGACTGTGGAGCCCGAGGCCATCAGCCCCGTCAGGGGATTGATGTTCGCAGAGCAGCCCCCTTGTTGAGTCAATAAGCTCAGATTATTTCCCAGCCTGTCATGAAGAATGAAAGTACTTCAGTGCCTGGATTTAGGGAGAGTTGAGCAATCTGATGATGCTTGAGGAGATGATAAGAAAGCCGTAGGAGGGGAGGACCTGCTCAATATCTCTGTTTCCCAGGGCACTGCTGAACCATTCCCCTGTGTGCGTGTGTTCATTTTTGGACAGCTGAGAGCTGGGGTGCTGGACTTCTCTTGGGAGCATCTCTTCTACACTGATACTTCTTTCAGGCAGAAGTTACATTGTTCAGAGCCTGTGGCCTGCAGGGATTGAGATGACTGTATTGATTTAGTTGTTTGTTTATAAATCTCATGAGGCATGAGAGATTGACTGCAGTGAGAAAATGGGATGATGAATGGAGAGTGCTGGAGTACTGAGCACGGTCGTGTGTTCAATGATTAACTTGATTGCTGGCTGTGACACTGGGAAGGGATCTGACCCTCCTTCTCTTCCTCACGGAACCAGAAGGGATAATTTGTTTGGGGAGCATTCCCTTTCTCTCTGGCCACAGACATGGGCTGTAATCAGTGTTTGCATTCCTTCTCCAGCTGGTGCTCACTGCAGGTCCAAGGTCTGGCTCTTCTCCTCTGGTAGTTTGTGGCTTTTGACCAATGGTTTGTTGGGGGTGTTTTCTGACTCTTGGTACCTTGACCAGTGTGCACTAGCTGCTCAAAATTTCTCTTGCTTGGGGCTGGCAACTGTAGGGCAATGAACTTGGCTTCCTGCTTCTCCCTTGAAATTCAGCTTATTTTCCCATTTCATGTTGATTCTTCCCAATTTGTGACTTTTCTGTCACCGTAAGTCACTCTCATGACCCCTTGTGTTCTTCCACCCTGGAGGCTCATGTCCACTGCAGTTATCCTGTCCTTGTAGCCGTATTTTACCTGCCAGTGGCAGTGGATATAACCTGCTGTTACACGGACTGGTAGGAAGTGGAGGAGCATCCAGGATGGGAAAAGGTGTCCCCTTGTAACCTTCTGTGATGGTTTTTTCAGCCAGCAGATGGTTTTTTCAGTCAGAACTGCTAGGGGAGGGCAGTTCCTTGCCAGGGTGCTGTGCCATGCACATCTGCCTGCCCCTGAGCCACAAGGAGCCAAACCCATCAGTACCATGCTCCTGAGCTCGTGATGAGTGAGTGGTGTGGTGCTGTGCGCGCTCCACACCGCTCTTCACATCCTGCTCCTCGCCAGCACACACACATTCGTCTTGTGCAATCCCAAACCTCTCGCAATGCTCACTTCCTTCCTCCCAGCTTCCCTGGTTTCATTTAGTGCCCGGAGGCCCCAGTGTGGCTTTGATGCCCCTTGCACCCTGCTTGGAGGAGGCGTGAGCAGCCGTGCCCTGGGACAGCGCAGTCCCGCCGAGGATCACAGCAGAGCGCGTGGCTGGAGCAGAGGGGCTGACACAGGTTCCTCCAAGGCTTCACTCCAGCCTTTCTGGCTGGTGGCTACAAGATAAACCTGCTTTTTAAAGACATCTGTTGCCTGGCTGATGTCACCTGTTGCACGTGAAGAGCTCGGCTCCCAAATGGGCGATGCAGTGGGTGGAGGGCTTGAAGGGCTCTCACTTCTTCCTGTCTCCAGCTCCAGGAAAGGAGCCGTGTCCCTAACACTGTGCTCTGCTGGAAGTCCTACTTACACAGCATTCCTTTTTTGTGAAACCTGCACTCTGTTCCTTGCCAGAGGCTGTCCCAGCCTCTGAGCTGCACCTCTGTAAGCATCAAGTTCAGCCAGTCCCAGTTCATGGACTGAGGCCATGGAAGGCATCAGCACTGACCTGAGACATCTCATATCTTTGCCCAAGCTACAACCCAGGTGTCCCAGACTCCAAGGCTTGTTCCTGCTGCCTTCCCTTTGGCTGTTGCTTCTGCAAGCTTACATCCCAAGCTTACAAATTCACCTTATCAAGAGCCAAAGTCCGGAGTACGACAGGCACCAGCGAGCTGTCACAGGCAAAGCCGCTCCCAGCACTCTGGGAACCAGCTCCAGACACTTCCTGCTGGATTTTGTGCCTCCACTGTGGTGGCACAGGCAGAAGCTGTGGTGTTGGCATGGGGCTTGTGGGTCACATCCCTCCGGCTCCCCGAGGGCAGCTCTTGCCCGTCACTGTGTGCCGCAGTGGCCACGCTGTAGCTGAAGGACTGGAATGCAGCTTCTGGGGTTTGAGAGGGTCCTCGTGGCTGTGGTCCCCATGGAGAAGCTACTTGTGATGCTGCAGTGGCTCCTTTGGTGGCTGAAGCAGATGTCCCCCAGTGTCAGGCCTCTGTGGTGAAGGAAATCCCAGGAGGAGCAGTTTTTGAGAGAAGGGGAGAAGCTGCAGCCATTCCTGCTCCCCATCTCCCCCATTCAACTCGCTTTAAACTGAGCACCGATCCCAGCATCACATGGTTTAAGTTTTTCAGACTCAGACTTTGGCCTCCTCAGCCCATCCCTCACTCAAAGGACCAAGACTGGATGATTAAGGGGAAACACCCTTGTGTCTGCTCCAGCTCCGCTTGCTCAGGCTGCGGGCGAGTCGGGGAGCAGCGGGTGCTGGCAGGGAGGGAACGTCACAGCCCCGGGGCAGGGTCGCCTGCATGTGGCTACCAGAGCTCTGCACTAGCCAGCCATCCCTCCACTGCTCCGCTACCAATCAAGCTGGAACCAGGGCTATAAATCTCATCTGGATGAGTTTCCACAGGCTTTTCTGAAATGCTGTTTTGATATTAAGACTGTCCAAAAAGCAGAATTTCCATGCTGGGAGATGCTAACATCATGTGTGTGGCTTTTCTGCTGAGACAAGAAACAGAAAGTGTCGGATTTTTGCCCAAATGAGCTATTCCAGGATACCTACTTCAGACTGTATAGAAACATATTTTATCAGTCAGAAACCTGACAGGAAATGTTGAGCCTTTATTGAACATGCAGATAATTTCAGCCCACAGCTGTTGAACTCTGCGCCTCCTTATTAAATATTTGCATGCCACCGAGTCAGTGGTTTCCCCACAGTCCTTGCCCCCGGGAAATTTTGCAGTGACACTTCCTGGCTGGGTTTAAGGGCCCCTTTTGCACAGCAGATGGTCACCACACTGAGAGACACTGAGGTCCTGAGTCCTCCTGCTGACTTCTCAGCCACCCCTTTTTGTCCTACAGCCTCTGATACACTGGCCATCGCTGCTCAGCTCCTGTAGCTCTGATGCTCAGCGTGGGAGAGAATAGCCAGAATTAACATTTCTACCATGAAACATTGCCAAATGGCTCGTACTACAGGGATTATTATGGTCAATCCCCCTTAGTGAATCAGCTCCTGAGCTTGTAAGTGCAGCTTCCCTAGTGGGGCTGGTGGTGCTGATCATCTCCCATCACACACTCACTATTTACAGGGCTGTAAAGCTCAACGATCGTAAAATCTCAGGGCAAGAGCTGTGGTTGCCTCTCTGTCTGTCCAGCATCTCAAACACAACCGTTATATTATTAATAGTAATAATTTCTGCAGCTATATTTGGAATTTGCAGTGAACAAAGTGCAGCCTCAGGAACAGAATCTAATAGACAAAACTTATTCACGGGTGCCAAAGGGGATGCTTAAAAATAAATCTGGCTGGAGATGAATAGATGTTTTGTTGTAAATCCACAGTTACTCTGGAGAGGTCAGGGCTCAGATCAAATTCTGGACCCACCAAGCACCCTCTTACCTCGCAGGAGGATTTCAGAAGCCCCATGGAGCAGTTAGATCTGCACACCTGGAGGGGGAAGGAGCCATGTACGTATTTACTCATGAGCGTGACACAGTCTGCCCACGGTAACTCTCATTCTTCTTGTTCCTGACGAAACTTGCATAAAGGTCAGCAAGAAAACACAGAAATACCTGAGCATGTCTTTATTTCTTGTTAAAATATCATTTCAAAACATCTTGTAATAACCAAGCCACTGAAAATACTCAGTGCTACTTCTTTCCAAGTTAAAAGTACCTGGTTTTCAGCTTCTGTAACCCCCTTCCTCTCCCCAGGGCAGGTTTTATTGGTGCTATTTAAAAGTGGAGAATCATATCAAGAAGATAAGTTTCAGACAAGAGACTGAAATCCCTGGTTGGGTGTCAAAAACAGTAATTGTGCGTTAGGCTGTTTAAAGACAAACACTTGGAGTGAGGCAGGCTGGGGGGTGTCCATCAGGCTCAGGATCTCATGGCGGAGCCAGGGGTGGGGTGAGGTGTGCTGAGTTGCTTAAATGGTCCTAAATCCCATTAACACCCGCACTGCATGTTTAATGTCAGTCCTCTGAGGGCACATTCCCGAATCCGAGCCCAAAAGATAAGAGTCTGGGTTTAGAGAGTATCTGTTTGTAATTTTAGATTTGCACATTGGCATCTTCTTCTTAGAAGAAGGGATTCTGTTGTGGACTTGGTGTTTGCCTTCCAGGCTGTTTGCCTTCCAGCCAAGGGCCAGCACCACCAGAGATGGAAACTCCAACTGCAGGACAGCCTGGAGAAAAGGAGTTGATTGCAAAAGAGAAAAACAAAATACAAATATTTATAATTGCATCTTAGATTTGGGTCTGGATCCAGCAGAGGCTGAGTCATCCTCACCAGCTCACCCCGGGGCTGGGGCCTGGTCCCTGCTCCCCTGGAGTGCTCTCCCCGCTGGCAGTGCTCCGGGCATCCTGGGATAGGGAGGGAAGTGTCCCTGTGCAGCACAGCAGGGAGAAGCTGTGGAGTTCCCCAGGAATCGGCATGCCCCCTCTTTTCCCTGTGGTGTGTCCATGTGGGTGAGCAGAGGGGCACCTGGGACTGCCCCGCACCACCCGGTTCATTCCTCCACCCCATATCGGACATGAGGTTGAGGAATCCCTCCCTAAGTCCCTCCTTACGCATCCCCACACCAGACGGGTAAGAGGGAGTGGGCTGAGAGTTAACACTCCCCAAAAGCCTCGGTACAAACTGGGCTGCGGTTGGATGCTCCCGCAAAGAGCAAGCAGGGCTGCCCCCTCCCCAGCCACATCCCAGGGCGGTGCGGGGAACCCGGCCGCCCTTGCCTGGCCCTGGGAGGGAGCCGAGAGGGAAAGCGTCGGCCCTGCCCGGCTGTAGGGACCTTATCAGCGGCGGCTCCTCCCAGGGAAGGGCCCCTCGCGATGTGCTGGCCACGGGAGATGGATCGGCGCGTGCATGACTCCTTGTTCCTGGTGACTCATGGATTCGCTGGCCTTCGCCAGTGTCATGGGAAATATTTTTTTAATAACTCAAAAGGAAGAGGCGGGGGGGGGGGGGCGGGGGGGGGGAGAGAAAAAANGGGGGGACAGGAGTGGGAAACAGAAAGAAAAACTCCACCACACGGTTCTCTAAAGCTTGTTAACTTCCCAAATTATTTCTGAAGTGTCAGATCTTGCTCAGAGTAACGGGGGTTTCGGGAAACTCCGCGGAGTGGCTGCAAGGTTGGTCGGAGGGGTGGGCAGGGATGGCGGAGGAGGGGCTGGATGTGGAAATACAGCCCCCGGGTCACTGGACCTGGCCAGCAGCCGAGCGTGCCACATAAATCAGCCAAATGGGGGTTTAAGGAGCGGACTGCTTCACCCCATTTCTTCCTGGAGGATAACGTGACAGGGAACTCCTTCGTGGATCGCCGGTGGGGGAGGTGGGAGGGCTGCCAGCGCCGCCGAGCTGGTCGGGCAGCCCCGACGGGCTGGGTGCAGGCGTCGGGATACCCGGCTGAGCCCCGAGCCCACGCGTGCACCCCGGCACTGCTCCGTGCCTGCGGAAAGCTGGGCATTTCCCACCTCCTCCTAGTGCTGGAAGGGGAAGATGCTGAGGAACAAGGGGAAGGACGGCAGGAATTGTCCCCGTGAGCCCACCTGCCCAGGCAGCACTCGGCACAGGGTGATGCTGCCAGCCGGGAAACCGGGAACACCCACAGCTCCACGCCGCCTTGATTCGGAGGGCAGCACTGGCTGCAGGGGGGAGCGGGGGGGCACGTTAACCCAAAAACGGGTCCGATGCCCCAGCGGAGCACGGATAGCACCGTGTGCCCACGCTGTGCCCAAAGAGCCCCACAGTTCCCTGGGTTCCCAGGGAGGCCCAGGACGTGGTTTATCTTTGTCTGCTTTTCCTCAACGCTGACGTTTTGCCTCCTCACTTCAGAGAAGGGGGAACGCGGGTTGCAGCCCCCTGGGAAAGGCGAGGTGTTCCTTCAGGGCATGGGGTGGTACAGAAACCCACAAAACAGCATTTCCCCTGCTACTCGCCGTGTGTTAGAACTGTTTAAAAAAGCGAACCCCAACCCAGCCGGGTTTCAGCCTCCCGAAAACCACTTTTCTGTTACCAGCTCCGGCTTCCAGGTAACACACCAAGACAGCCCGGCGGGGGGAGCAGCGCGGGGCTGGA
>VZRE01013664.1:202739-232726 GCA_013396775.1 Cephalopterus ornatus | reverse complement strand
GGCTCAGCTCGGCTCCTTCCATCAGCGGGTGGGTGCTGCTCCCCCCAGCCCCTCGCCCAGCTCTCCCCCATGACCCCCCGTCCCTCCTGCCGGCGGTGCCGCTCAGCACCCCCCCGGCCCCGGAGCAGCCCCAAGGACGGAGCCTGTTTCGCCAGAGCTGTCTCCCTCCCCGAGGCCCGGTGTCTGCTATCGGGCCCCAGCCTGTCGCGGCATTTCCCAAGGTTTCTGCCTCTGCTGTGTTTTGTCTGCTCCCAATCAGTGTCTTTTGTTAGTGTCTTTGCAAGGACGATAAGATCGCTTCCCCTCGCTGCCAGCCCGCTGTCAGCCTGCCCGTACCCACGGCCATTGTATCCTTGAGCGATCCAGGCGCAGTGGAAAACAGCGGGACTCGCCGGGAGGGCGGCCGGTTCCCCTCGCTGTTGCCTTTGCGAGAGCGTCTCTGCCACAGGGAGGTAGGGCAGAGGATGGAGCCTTTCCTGCCACCCAACATGCCATTTGATTTTGGGGGGGCTCTACCCTGGAACGCGGGTGTGGGAGGTGTGGGGATGCTGGGCAGTCCAGGCAGCGTTCCCAGCGCCGGCGGGTGAGGATGGGGACGCCACTGTCTCGCGTGCCGTGATCTGATCCGAGCTGAGTTGTGCAGCCAAGTGTGCCTCATTTTTAATTGCTTTTGGAGAGGGGAGGGCGGGGTTGGCCTCTCCTTGGTGCAGCCTCTGCCCCGGGCAGGGTGGGTAGCTGGGCTCAGCCCTGGCATCCTCCCCTCCGGCTGGGGAGGGATGGGGGGCCGGGAGGACCCTGAATGCAGAGCCAGCAGCACACAGAGATAGGTGGGCATGGCAGCGCTGGCCGGTTGCCTGAGCCTAGCCATGGCTGTGCCAGTGATATGCTGGTGAGGATGGCAGCACCTCTGCCAAGCGAGCAGCAGGACTGTGCTGGGCTGTGCCAGATGTGCCAGGCAGTGCCAGGCTGCTGCCACAGCAGCCACTTTCAGCCACCAAACACCCAAGTTTGGCAGCATGAAGTTGCAAGTACATCCATCCACCTAGGGACCTGTCCCTTCCCCATCGCAGGACCTGGCACCTCACCGCCCGGTGTGTGGCTGGCCCCAAGCTCAGCCCTATTTGTGTTTTCCTCATGGCTTTTTTGGCTCTGTTTGGTCCACTCATGTTCGTGGCCTCACAGCGTGTGCCTGGGAGCCCGTGTCACAGCGTGCCCGCGAGGTGGGGACACGAGCACCACGTGTGTGTGCTGGCACAGCCTTATTTGTATGTGCTGCAGCCTGGAGTTGGGGCTGCAGCTTTCCCCCTCCATCCCGCTGTGCAATCATTGCCAGCGAGTATTCGTCAAGTACAAATTACAAACCATTCAACGTCTTAAAGAGCTGTCAGTCAGCTCCCGCTCATTATCCTAATCAAATGCACTAAAAATAGTGACAAAACTTATTAGCAGCGGGAAGGGGAGGCCATCAAAACAAACCTGCGGTGGGGCACGGCCCTGCATGGCAGCCACCGGGGTGTTCCCCTCGGATGAGGTGTGAAACCTGGGCTCCAGCTGGGACAGGAGCCTGTTGGGATGGTGCTCGGGGCTGTGAAGCTGTGGGGGCTAAAACCCCTTCATGCAGGAGCCTCTTGGGGGCAGCTGAAGCCTCTGCCCAGCACTGAGTGAGCAGGGCTAGTTGGAGAGAGATTTTACTTTTGGTAGGAGAGGAGGGAGCAGGGAGGGAGCAGTTCCTGCAGGATCTGGGGGATGGGAAGGGGTGGCAGAGCCAGGTGAGGGGCAGCCCTGACTTTGTGGGGCCATGTCGTGGTCTGCCTTCCACTTAAAGCTCTGCCCCAAGGCACTGCTGCTGAGAAGTGTCCCACCATCGCACAATTTTGTGACAAAAAACTGTTCGTTCAGAAAAATTTAGCTAAGATGTCCATTTTTGGCTGAGTCAGGGCTTCAGCAGCACATGGTGCCTCCTAGACCTTGTGCACGGTTCATACCGTAGCATCTGTCTGTGCTTTTGGGAGCGGAGAAGGTGACTCATCCCAGGGGACAAGGTCCCCAGTTGGTAGCCGACCCTCCTTGCTGCAGGTCCCGGCTGTCCAGAGATGGAGCAGCAGGGCTGAAAACGCTGGTGTATCTGGAGGAACTGGCTTTGTTTCTCTCCCGAAAAATCACTCGGTGGGCTGAGGGTGTCCGCGCTCCCCTCCCATCCTGGGACATCGCCCGGGGCGGCTGCAGCCGCCTCCTCTCCCGTCCCCGGTGGGTTTGATGAAGTGGAGCAGAGAATCGTCCCCTCTTCACACATGAGAGATCAGAGCGGGCGGGTGTGAGCTGCCGGCCCCGCGCCGGAGGGGTGGCGAGGAGGAGGAGGAGGGCAGGGGCAGTCCTGGGCACCGGAGCGTGGCGTGGGGGCAGAGGGCACGGTCGGGGACGCGGGTGCTGCCGCGGGCGCTGACGTTCCCTTGTCTCACAGGCTGCGGCGGGAGCTGAGCCGAGTTCGCCGGCGGCACGTCCCCACCCCGCGGCGAGGCTGTAGCCGAAAGCACTGGTAAGGGATCGCCGATGGCCCGGGGAGGGGGGAACCAGGCTACTTCACCTGCCCGCGGCGGGGCTCACATCTGGGGCCTGGGTGCGCTGCCACATCCGATTTGGCCCTTGAGCATCTGTGGGTGGGCTGAGGGTGGGTGCAGGTGCCAAAGGCTGAATCCTCCCTCGGTGTTCGCCGAGGCGTGGCCGGCCCGGGGGGCAGAGCTGAGGCCTCGCAACTCATCACGGTGGTGGTTCACGATGTGCTGCTGGCGCTGACCCCCGGAGCGGAAGAGCAGGGAGTTCCTGCAGGCTGCGACGTGCCCGGGGTGCTAATCCCCGCCGCAGGAAAGCTGCCTCGTCCGCCGCCTCGCATCAGTCAGAGCGAGCACGGGAATGCTGGCCCTGCTCCAGCCTGCCACACAAGCCTTGGGAGGGGGAGTAGGGAAGCCCTGCTGGAAACCAAGACACTGGCCGGGATGGGGAGTGATGCTGAGCCCCCCGGCCCAGCACTGTCGGCTGTGGAAAGCACGGGAGCAGGGAAATCTCCCACTGGGCATTGGACAGGCTGCCCTGGCTGGATGCTGGCAGTGCTGAGCATCCCTGCAGCCTGCTGCGTGTAGAAATGCTGTGTTTATTAGACATAAATTTATTAGACATAAACACAGCACCGCTGCTGGCGATGGGTATTTTTTGCAGTCTGGCTGCTGTAAGTGCTGTCCCACAGCTCCCAGTGATGCTGCTGGGGTGTGCTGGGAGCTGCCACATTGGGTGGTGGGTTCACCCCCTTCCTTCTCTGCCCTTTGACTCTGGGGGGGTTTCATCAATGGCTCTGCTGGAAGCAGGGGGGTCTCTCCCTGATGCCTCACAGGACCTGAGTGCACAGCACATTCCTGCTGTCATTAATCACTTCTTTGCCAGGCTCTTGCACAACACTGCATTCTCCCAGGGGAATGTGCACCCTTTCCTCCCTGGCTGCCAAGGGGGATGCTGGGGTCACAGGGCATTTCTCAGGCCCCCTCTCCTCCCTAGGGACAGGTGGAGAGCCACAGGGCTAAGGCCATATGGTCCTGTGGGCTGAATTACCTGGGACTCAGAGTGGGGATGGTGCAGGACATGCCTGGAAGATGCACATCCTGTGCCCACAGGCTCACAGGCGTGAAGGCAAGGACTCGCCTGCTTTGGGGAAGTGCCTGGGGGATCCACTATCCCATCTCTGTGCTCTGGTCCTGGCTAATCTTGGGGCACATTGAGTATTTTATACTCTGATTTTCTCAGCGGATTGATAAATGCTTTGTTGACCCAGGCTGGATGTGCTCAGTGGACACTGTCCCCAAAGTGCTGCTAAATCTGCTGCCCTGGCCAGGGAGTTTTCCTGCCTGGGGAAGTGCTGTTTCCAGGGGAAACTCTGAGTGGCTCTGCCCTTGCTCACGGTCGCGTGGGCAGTCACAAGCCACACGATCACAGCCCTGCTGTGCCCCCACTTTCCTCCCTGCACTGCTGCTGCCATCCCAGGAGTGTCAGCGGGTGCCAGAGCTCTGGGCAGAGGTGAGAGAGGGGCTTGCTGGGGGTGGTGTGGTGGGGACTTCTTCTCATTGCTTCTAAAGTCCTGCTTTCCTCTGCAGTTCTGCTGTAGTATCTTCTGCACCAGGCTTTTAAAGTGCATTTATTTATGGGACAGCCGCCCTCCTCTTTGGCTGCAGGATCTGCCTCTGGATTGCTGGCAGTGACAATTTGCCAGTGCAAAGCTTATATTTGACCTTTCTTTGCTTCAAGAACCCCAAAGCCCAGGACAGGTACACATGGGCTGGGTCCCATGGCAGATAGAGGCATTGATCCTTCCTTGTTGCCTGCATCCGTAGGAGGAAGGGCAGCTCTTCTCCCCACTGGAGTGGCTGCTGAAGTCATACCTAGCAGTTTATTCCAATCCCTAAAAAATCAGTTTATTCCAATTCCCAGACCCTGGCAGGATCTGATCCTGCCAGCACGGGTCACACCAGGACACTGCTTGTGTACACTGCTTGTACAATGTGGGAGCTGGAAAACAGTGGATGGAAGTTGTGTCTTCTGGGAAATGAGCCCCGAGCAGAGCCCTCACTGCGGGGAGGGGAGCTGGGAGGGGAGCAGAGCTTGTGCCTGGCACCCCTAAGCTTCCCCATGGCAGGTGCCAGGGCTCTGCCCCACTGACACTGGGGCTGTGCAGGCTGCTGGGGCTCTGGCCCTGCTCATGGGGGCTTGGCCAAAATTCTCTCCAAAGTCGGAGTAGAAAAACCCCTGGCAAAGCCTCACTGGTGGCTGCATCCAGGTCCACACCCCACAGGCAGTGGCTGCGTCCTCTGCTGCTTCCCTGCTTCTGTGTTCTTATCAGAGATAGTCTCCTCCCTGGTTGTCTCCACCTCCCTTTTCCCTCCTGCCATGCGTGATCTAGCCTAAATATTTCCTTCCATAGCTTCAGGACACTGCTGGGTATCCTGCCATCTTTGGAGACTGCAAATAATTCCCTTCCTTCATTTATATCATTACCTTGAAGGTATTTATAGAGTGTGATCTTGAGTGGAAAGGAAGGCTATATATAAACTATTTGACTATATATGAAGCCGAGATCCCTTGGTCCTTCGCTGCGAACTGCCTGAAACTGCTCCTGATTTAAGCTTTTATCCCATTTGCTGCACGTTTTGGACTTCAAAGGTACATGTTCAGCACTTAAATCACCATCCTGGGCCAGCAGTGATGCAGCTGTGGGTTCTCCAGATTTCTGCTGTCACAGTAATCCAAGCACATGGATACTTGTCTGTGTCTCATTTTCTCCTGTCTGTGCCCTGGTACAAACTCTCATGCAGGAGGAAACGTGTCTGGGTGGGACTGAGCTATGTCCCACAGCGGCTGCCTGGCCCCGGAGCTGCTGCACTCTCGACCACAGGTCCAGGCTCCGTGCTCAGCATCCTTGCTCCACATTCCCAAGGCTAAGGGCACTTCCCTCTGCTCCCAAAGCATGTCCTGGCAGCTCCACTCCCGGCATTTCACTGGCTGCTGTGGCCACGCAGGAGGTGGCTCAGTGTTACGGAGGGGCGATGCTATCCCAGGGCAAGGGCAGGATGGCCAGACTTCTCTGCAGCTGATGCTTGAACAGACTCCAGAGGTTGTTTCGTTTCCTGGTGGGCAGGCATCTGTCACCCAGGCCCTGAGGAGCAACTTCTGCTTAATAATTGTAATAGTAATAATTATAACGATAATAACAGAGGCCCTCTGCGTGTCTGTGTCTCCTCCAGCCCGGGACCATGGGGAGCAGCAAGAGCAAGCCCAAAGACCCCAGCCAGCGCCGGCGCAGCCTGGAGCCCGCCGACAACACCCACCATGGGGGTTACCCGGCCTCGCAGACGCCCAGCAAGGCGGCAGCCCCCGATGCCCACCGCACCCCCAGCCGCTGCTTCGGGACCATGGCTGCTGAATCCAAGCTCTTTGGAGGCTTCAACACCTCTGACACGGTCACCTCTCCGCAGCGTGCCGGGGCGCTGGCTGGTTGGTGTGGGCTGGGGCTCAGCAGGGTGGGGAGGGTCTCAGTTGGTTCTTTGTGGGCTTGGGGCTGGCTTCTTGGAGTCTTCTGCTTTTGAGGGACTCTGTGCTTGGGGGAGAAGCAGATCTCTGTGTTGTTGGCCCCTGGGAGGATGGTGGGAGAGGAGGGTGCCTGGTGAGGGGCAGCCAGCGCTGTTCTGCAGCAGCAGCCGTGGCTGTGCCCCTCCTGAGAGCTCTGTGTCACAGGTGGAGTCACCACCTTCGTGGCCCTCTATGACTACGAGTCCCGGACCGAAACGGACTTGTCCTTCAAGAAAGGAGAGCGCCTGCAAATCGTCAACAACACGTGAGTGTCCCTGTCCCTGTCCCTGCAGCCAAGCCCGTGTGGTGAGCTGCCATCTCTGTCCCTCCTGCAGAGCCAGGGATGGGGGCTCAGAGAGAGGGGCACCAAAATGTGCACAGACACAGTGACTTGTCCAAGGACACTGATGCTAGAAGCCATCAGTTGTCTGTTCCCATGGCCTTCTGCCCTGCTGCTGGTCACCATGGCCTGGCAACCTTGTCACCAAGCTGCCTCCTCAGCTTGCTGGCCAGTCTGTGCCCTCCAACACAGGGCCATGTCCCCACTGGTCCCCCTGTCCCCATCCGTGCTCAGCTTCCTCTCGTTTGCCTGGACACATTCCTCAACTTCACGGGTGCCTTCCCCTGTGCTTGCAAGCTGTCTCTGGTCTCACCTTCTCTCTTGACTCTTCTTTCTCTCCCTCCATGCTGTCATTTAGGAGGAAAGTGGATGTCAGGTGTGTATGGCACATTATTACTGTTATTATTAATGATCTAAATGATCAAAACCCATCTGCTGCCCATGCTAGAGCAGGTTGGTTGGAGCAGGGCTGGGAGGAGATGGTTTCCCGATGGTTTTGTGGTCACTTGGGTTTGTTCTCTTTGAGCGATCGGGACAGAGTGGGGAGTCCTTTCCCATGCTGGGGAACTGTTCCATCCAGAGTTGTGTCTGCACCTGGGAGCAATGAACCTGGCCCCTTTCTTTGTCTGTGCCTGGCTCCCCTCTGCAGTTCCTTTCCAGTGGGCTCTCCACTTCCTCCTGGCCTTTTCTGCCTTTTTTTTTTTTCATTTTTTAATTATACTTTTATTTTTCATGAGTGACTCTGGGGACTCAAGCACTTCCTTGGGAGTCTGACCCCCTGGTTTGTTCCCCGTCCTGGTCACCACAGCACACACATCATGTGCTGCGTAGAGCAGGGCATGGCCAGCTGGAAGATGCTCCTAAACATGATCCTGTATTATTAAATCCATGTGTGGTCTGTCCTGACATGTGGCACACGTGGTCTGGAGCCTTGCTGGCAGAGCCAGTGTCCCCAGCCATGGAGCTGTCACAGGGTCCCGAGGGTCTGCAGCTCCTGTTGCCCTCCACTGCTGCCTTCCAACCTGGGCACCCAAAACAGCTTTGCAAAGTCGAAGGCGGGAACACCCCAGGAGTGAGATTTCTCCTGCAATGCTCGGGCAGTGTTGCACAAACATGTTTTCAATCTGATCCTTGTTCTCATTGTTCCAGTGCTGTTTATTAATCGTGATTTGTTTCATCCATCAAGTCCAGGGCTTCAATGCTACAGGAAAAGCCTGAATTTGGGGGTTTTGGTCCTTCTTACTTTCAGCCTCAGCAGTGTAAGAGCCCTACGCTTGGGTTCTGGTTTGTGCTGTTGCAAAGTGAGCTCTGCCCATGGAGGTCCAGATCAGGCCCATATATGTGGGTTTTTTCTTCACACCTCATATCACTTCTGAGGTTTCCACACCTTTTTTTCCTCTGCTGCTGTTTATTGGTCAGAGGGAAGGGTCAAGCTGTGCTGGGCTCTGCAGCATCCTGGGGGGCAAAAGGGCTTTTTTTGGTGACACAGCCCTTTGGTGGAGGGTGCAGGATGTACTGCTGAGCTTCCCAGTGTCTGTGTGGGTGGGATGTCCACAGGGAGAGAGGCAGCGGAGGAAGCTGGGCAGGTTGTGCAGTGCTCAGGGGGTGAATCACTCTTCTCATTGAGTTCCCAGGGATGCTTGGACAGTCTGGGAACAGGCTGCCACACTTGGGGGACAGCAACAGGCAGGCCTGTGATGTCCCCTTCCCGTAGGCTCCCTGGCAGTCCCTGGAGCTGTGGGGAGGGTTGATCTGGGAAGGGCTGGCAGGTCCTGAGTACAGCAGGAGCCCATGGCCATGGTGGCTTTGCAGGGTGGTGGCAGGCTTTGGCTGCTCTGACTTAACCAGGGTTGCGCAGGGCAGAAGGAGAAGCTTCCACATCACTCAGATCCCTGCTCCAGGTCAGCCTGCCAATCCCCCCCAGTGCAGAAGGGCTCTCGTGGTCCCATTTCCAGCAGGAGGAGTCTCCTTCCAGCCAGCTGGCAGCCAGCAGGGATGTGGTGGGCTATTTTGGGTAAGATTGTACAGGGAATAGTTGAAATGCTTTGTTTTAATGATGATGATGATTATTATTTTTTTTCCCCCCTGAGATATTTTTGGAATAGTTTGTTTTTGCTGAATTCCCAGCTTGCAGCCTTGCAGCCCAAGCTGGAATAAAGCCACAAGTCAAAAGCTGGGCATTTTTCGAGCAGATGTTTACCCTGGTCCTGTGGGAAAGAGCCCAGCCAGCTTTTGGTCCATTTCAGAGCCACCTCAGTAAAGGTGACTGGGGCAGCAGCACTGGGTGGGGAGCCCAAGCTGCCTGCCACGTGCTGTGCTGGGGCTGGGAGAGGCTAGAGTGTCACCCAGGGCTGCTGCAAGGCTGGTTCAGGGGCAGAGCCCAGCTCTGTGGGTGGCAGGAGAGGCCTGGAAGGTCCCTGCTGTCCCCTGCCCCACTGACACCACTGTGGGGAGCTGGGGGCCATGTCTGGGTTCTCCTGGCCACTTCAAAGCACCGCTGGTTTAGCTGGGGAAAGCACAAGCTGCTGGTGTGTCTGGAGTGAGGATGGAGCTTTCCACATCTGCAGGGTCAGGGATGGGTCTGGATGTGGTCTGATGAGCCTTGCAGTGGTGACTGAGGTTATTAGTGTTTTTCTGTAACGTGTTTGTGGAGGTTGTCCTGCCAAGTTCCTGCATCCTTATGGGGCTGTTCCCACGAATCTGCAGTTTTCCCATAGCCTCATCTCCCTTGTGGTCAGGATGAGTTCGGTGACTCTGTCTTTGATGGGCAAGAAGATGCAGGTGGTGGGAGGAAGAGCCCTGCTGTCTGCAGGAAGGGGAAGCCGCCTCCTGCTGTCCTCTTGTTCCTCTCTATTTATTGTCCTCTCCAGCCCTGTCCTGAGCAGGAGCTGGTGCTCAGGAGGGCAGAGTGGGGAGGAGACTCCCACACCCTCCAGCTCCTGGGGACATGCCTGGGGCCGCTGATCCTGGGTCTGGAGGGATGGATGGTGGCTAAGCCCCAGGTTTTTGGGGACAACGAGTCACACTCTTGGTTGTGCAGGCAGAACCCATCCTTGCTGGGGCTGCACAAAGCTCACGATCAGGGCTGCAGCCATGTGGGGTGCCCATCCTGGGGCTGTGAGCAGGGCACCCAGGCTGGACAGGTCCCACCACATCCAGGCTGAGCATCACTGCAGGACAGGGTTCACCCCCTGCCCAAACCTCAGCCCCTTCCTGTTGCTTTTCTGCAGCCTGTATTTAACTAACTCTCTTGGGTTTTCCTGGTGCCTTTGTTAATCCTGCCATCCTTCTGTTGCTTCTCTCTGTTTCCCCTCCCTCCCCTCGCCTGCTGCTCCCCACTGTTCTGCTGCTGGGACCCCCAATGCCTCGCAACCTCCAGCCAGACCCCGTTCCCCTTCAGATGGCTCCGAAGGTATTCTGGCTCCCAGGCTGCCCTGCCCAGTTTAAGTTTAAAGTTCATGCTGTATGCAAACGGGTGGCCCCAATAACCAGAGCTCACCCAGACGGAGCCATGGGCAGGGGCTGGCAGCAGGAGCACTCCTGGCTGGGCTCTGGCTGCGGGGCTGGGGCTGCAGGGCTGTTCCCCTTCCCGGCAGGGCTCGGCACTGGCTTGTCCTCCCCCGGTGCCTGTGGGCGGGCGAGGGGCTGGCCGGGGGGCTCCTGGCTTCACACTGAGTGTGTTTTGGTTCTCTTGCAGGGAAGGTGACTGGTGGCTGGCTCATTCCCTCACTACAGGACAGACGGGCTACATCCCCAGTAACTATGTCGCGCCCTCAGACTCCATCCAGGCTGAAGAGTAATTGCCATCTTTTAGACAGTTTAAAGACGAGCGATAGCAAACGCACCCCGAGTGTTCTCCCTGCCCCTGCCCTGCTCCTGGGGGAAGCTTCCAAGCCCTCTGGGTTTTTCCTCTTTGCTCTTTTCCCCTTTGAGTGTGCAAACCCCGTAGATGTTTTCCAGCCTTCCTTTAAGGCCCACAGGGGCAGTGGTGCAGCGTGCTTGCGCGGTGGAGGGGTGAGCAGTGGCACAGTGGGGCCGTGGATGCTTTTGGTCTGGTTTTTATGGAGAGCCTGGAGAAGAGCAGGCTCCATTGCAGACTTCCAGGACTTAAAGGGGGCTCATAAAAAAGAGAGAGAGTGACTTTTTACATGGGCAGAGGGGCCTGTGAGAGGACAAGGGGGAATGGTTTTAAACTAAAAGAGGAGAGATTTAGGTGAGATGTTAGGAAGAAATTCTTTACTCGTGGGGTGGTGAGGCCCTGGCACAGGCTGCCCAGAGAAGCTGTGGCTGCCCCATCCCTGGAAGTCTTCATGGCCAGATTGGATGGGGCTTGGAACAGCCTGGTCTAGTAGAAGGTGTGGCAGGAAGGTTCCAATCCCTACAGCAGGGGAATTGGAATGAGGTGATCTTTAAGGTCCCTTCCAACCCAAACTGTTCTGTGTTTTTATGATTTTACTCTTCCACATGGACACACTGCTGGCTCCACCTGTGTGGATCAGGCTGAGCATGGAGGGAGCTGTCACACAGGGAGAGCAGGCAGGGGAAAAGGCAGATGTATGTCCCAGAGCAGGAGGTGCCAGCTATGTCCCTTTCCCAGCCAGCAGCATGGTATCCCTCAGCAAGAGCTTGGGGGGCTTCAGGGATCCTGTTTGGGAAGGCTTTTGTAGTGAAGGTGTTCCATGGCCTGTGGAGCAGGGTTGCTCCTTGGGCGATGCCCAGCCTGGGCTGTACGGGGCCATGGCACACCCTGAGGCACCCAAGCCCAGAGATGCAGCCCCTGGTCTCCAAAACCTGTGGTGTGGAGGCTGGGGCTGAGGCCCCTGCTTGGGCAGGCAGTGCAGGGGGTGGGCAAGTGCCAGGTGCTGAGCTGCTGCCTTGCTTCTGCAGGTGGTATTTTGGGAAGATCACTCGCCGGGAGTCCGAGCGGCTGCTGCTCAACCCCGAAAACCCCCGAGGGACCTTCCTGGTCCGGGAGAGTGAGACCACGAAAGGTAAGCGGGTTTGGGGGGAGGCTGGCCTCAGAGAGATCCTCTCTAAAGGGTGGAGGGGTACCTTGAGTCCCCTTGGTCACTCTGGAGGATCCAAGATCCCCAGCTTAGGCACGGGGGGAGAGAGAAGAAGGAAAGGGTTGTACCAAATAGACAGGAGATGATGTTTGGTGTTGTTGAGTGATGCCCCTCAGCATGGGCAGCTTCCTGCTGTGCTGATCCCCAGGGAGCCAGTGCTACTGCACCCATCACATCCCCAGTGACTGTGCTGACACACCATTACACCCCCGAGCCCACGGGCTGGGGGGATGTGGGCACTTCTCTCCCACCACTGCCTGCCTGGCAGGTGCCCTTCAGAGAGATGGTTCAGCTCATGGCAGGGCAGGAGCTGGAAGCCTCTCCGTCTCCAGCAGGACCACCTGGCGGGATGCTCTTTTTTCCTGTTTTTTTTTTTTACCCCCAAGTAGATGGTTTTTTGGTTTTCCCTGGTCCCTGTATAGTGTCAGAATCTTGAACGTGTGCTACCTGGGCAGACAGGCCGAGGGAGCGATGAACTTCAATCCTTCTTTCAAGTCTTATGACTCTTTATACTTGTTTTATATCTCCCAAAAGTCTAAGTTGTGAGCTTTGAGGTTTGACTGCCTGAGGATGCTGTTTCTTACCTGAAAATGTGGTTTAGTTTGGCTCCAAATGCACCTTTGGGAAAAGCCCCTTGATGTGCCTCTCTGTTTTTATGCCTTGAACTTACCACTAGTTATTTTATCCTGATGGAAGCAGCTCATTCAAGCAGCAGCATAAATCTTTATCTCTGCTCTCTGTGGCCCCAGCAGCACTGTGTTGTTCTTGAGTGGGCAGAGCAGAGCCAAGATCCCAAAGGGGTATTTGTGGAGGACAGAATCGGGCCCACCAGCCCCTTGCTCCCCTCTGAGATGCTGAGATGTTGGGGTGGTGGGTCAGGAGCTCCCCCCAGCCTGCCTCCCATCTGGTCCTATCTCCTGCTGGAGAGAAGGACCTGACAGGTCTGGAGGCGCTGGGGACAATGCCCCTGGTTAGCACATCCCATAGGATGGCTGGTGGCAAGGCTTGGCAGAGCTGCTGTGCAAGCAGGGGGCAGCTGGAGGTTGTGATTGCATATTGTGGCTGTAGCCAGGGGGACATGCCATCCCTCCCTGGCACCAGGTGCCAACTGGTGCATCCAGGAGCTGCTTCCCATCCTCCTCTTTGGGTGAAAGAGGGAGCCTGCCTGCCCAGTCCTGCCTCCTCCAGGCCCACCCTCCGTGGGACCCCATGGGGAGCAGCTGCCTGCAGCACATCTCCCCCAGCCCCTTGGTCCTGCCCACAGGTGCCTACTGCCTCTCTGTCTCCGACTTCGACAACGCCAAGGGGCTCAACGTGAAGCACTACAAGATCCGCAAGCTGGACAGTGGCGGCTTCTACATCACCTCCCGCACCCAGTTCAACAGCCTGCAGCAGCTGGTGGCCTACTACTCCAGTGGGTAGCCATGCGGGGTCCCCTTGGGGTCTGGTGGCACCCGGGGTGCTGTGCCCGCCCTTGCTGCAGGGCGGGTGCTGCTGGGAAGCCAGCGCAGGGCTGGGGAACCCCAAACCAGTTCTGTGGGCCCCTGGTGAAAAGCTGCTCGAGTTTAGGGCACAGGGTTTGGGTACTGATCCCCAAGGTGTTTGTGGGGAGGATGTGGGGTAAAGACATGACATGCCTAAAAGCCCAAATGTCACCTTGCTGTTGTCCCCTCCTGTGCTAGAACACGCCGATGGCTTGTGCCACCGTCTCACCAACGTCTGCCCCACATCCAAGCCCCAGACCCAAGGCCTTGCCAAGGATGCCTGGGAAATCCCCCGGGAATCACTGCGGCTGGAGGTCAAGCTGGGACAGGGCTGCTTCGGAGAGGTGTGGATGGGTAAGGAATATTCCCTCCCTGCTGTCCCTTCCATGTCACCACCTGCATCCCGTCCCCAGCCATCTGCCGGTGCCTGGAGCCTGCAGGGGGGTGGGGGAGCAGGTGAGGGACACGGCCCCCTGTCCCATACATGTGTCCTGAGCCACGTGTCCTATGCCACAGGGACCTGGAATGGCACCACCCGGGTGGCCATCAAGACACTGAAGCCTGGCACCATGTCCCCAGAGGCCTTCCTGCAGGAAGCCCAGGTCATGAAGAAGCTCCGGCATGAGAAGCTGGTTCAGCTCTATGCCGTGGTTTCAGAGGAGCCCATTTACATTGTCACCGAGTACATGAGCAAGGGTGAGCACAGGAGGGACACTGAAGGTGCAGCTGAGGGGCTCTATTCCTCCACGTTGCTCTGACCATGGTCTTCCTCGCAGGGAGCCTCCTGGACTTCCTGAAGGGTGAGATGGGCAAGTACCTGCGGCTGCCCCAGCTCGTGGATATGGCAGCTCAGGTGGGTTTATGCATCCCCTGGTGTCCTGCATCCTTCTCCAAGGGCGCTGGCTGCCTGAGCCCCTCACTGGGCTGTCGTGGCTGTCACTGGTCAGGTAGTGGGGTGCTGCGTAGCCTTGGGTGGGTGCTGTGGTCCCCACTGCGTCTCAGCCTGGATTGCACTCTGGGACCATTGTTTTGCCCATTCCTGTTGCCACTGGCTCTCCCTGGCCAGCAAACTGTGTCTGCGTGGGGTTGTTTGAGCAGCTGGTTGTTCCCACACCCCGGCTGGGTGCCACTGCAGAGCTGCTCCCCTCGGTGGTGCTGGGCACTCCCCGGGGACCCTCGTGTCACCCTGTCAGCCTCGATGCCCCATGTGCTGGTCCCCACAGATCGCATCCGGCATGGCCTATGTGGAGAGGATGAACTACGTCCACCGGGACCTGCGGGCAGCCAACATCCTCGTGGGGGAGAACCTGGTGTGCAAAGTGGCCGACTTCGGCTTGGCACGTCTCATCGAGGACAACGAGTACACTGCTCGTCAAGGTGCGTGTCTGTCGAGGTGCCCGGGCAGGTGGCACCAGAACAATGGCCACTGGTCCCTGGTCCCCAGGGGTGTGCGTCGTGTCCGGAGCCGACACGTGGCTCTGACTACACAGAGACACTTGTGGTCCTGCACACCCTCTCACGCTGCCTCTCCATGCAGGTGCAAAGTTCCCCATCAAGTGGACGGCCCCTGAAGCAGCTCTGTATGGAAGGTTTACCATCAAGTCAGACGTCTGGTCCTTTGGCATACTCTTGACCGAGCTGACCACCAAGGGCAGAGTGCCGTACCCAGGTGAGGGCTGGCACCCACCAGCAGAAGCCCTGTCACTATTGCAGTGCCCAATACCGGCTGCCCATGCCCAGAGCTTACTCCATGGCCCTCGGAGCCATCCTTGTGGAGTAACAAACTGATGCAAGGTTTCTCCTGCCGTTTGGGGCTGAGCTGCCCCTTCCCAGGTTGGATCCTCCCCACTGGGGTGAGCAGAGATGGGCCAGGATGTCCAACCACCCTGTCCCGCTCTAACCCCGAGCAAGGTGACGGGCTGGCAGGGACAAGCACCTTTGGGCTGGGAGGATCTCTCTCTCCCTGGGTCACTGGGCTTGCCCCTGAGGCGTGTCCCAGCACAGCACCCCTGGTGTGTCCCCCGGGTCAGGCGCAGTGCAGGACCTGGCCCAGCTCTGATCAGTGCCGTGTCCCCTCTGGCACACAGGGATGGTGAACCGGGAGGTGCTGGATCAGGTGGAGCGAGGGTACCGCATGCCCTGCCCACCCGAGTGCCCAGAGTCCCTGCACGACCTCATGTGCCAGTGCTGGCGGAAGGACCCGGAGGAGCGACCCACCTTTGAGTACCTGCAGGCTTTCCTGGAGGACTACTTCACCTCGACAGAGCCCCAGTACCAGCCCGGCGAGAACCTATAGACCCGGAGTTCCTCCTGGCACCAGGGACGCTGCCATCCTCGCCGCAGGGCACCGAGGGCTGGCCTCCCCACCGAGGGGCTGTTTTTGTGGAGCAGCCCTGGAGCAGGACGGGGCATTATCTGCGGATGCAGCCGGGGGAGGTGCCGGGTCCCCCCATTGCTCATTGAGACTTGTGGCCCGTGCGTAACGAAGCGGCGCTGTCCCACTGGCGAGAGGAGCCTGTGGGTGCCGGCGAAGCTGGCTCGAGAGGGCGAGCAGAGCATCTCCTGCCAAGAAACTTGGCTTTTGGGAGACTTTTCCCCCCTACAGCTCTGGGGTGAGCCTGGAGGGATTGGGGGACAGCATCACTCCACCTCAGACACATGGCCCCAGTCTCCTGCACCCCATTTCTAAATCAGCACAAATGTCCCTGCCTCTTCACCCTCTCCACTGTCTCCCCCGTGGCTCCAGTTCTCCTGAGGATGCTGGCAGAGACGTTTCACCACAGAATCAGAATTACAGAATGCTGAGTTGGAAGGGACCCACAAGGATCATCGAGTCCAGTTCTCAACTGAATGGCCCACATGGAGATCAATCTCACGACCTTGGTGTTATTAGCTCCACGCTCTAACCAACTGAGCTAAGCTCAGAGTCATGATGGCACAATCCCTGGCTGGTTCAGAGGGGGTGATGCACCGGGTGGTGGTGCCAACGTGGGATGGCAGCGGAATTCTGGTGGTCCCTCTGGCCGTGACCTCAGTGGCTAGTGGGTTCTGGGACCATGAAATGTGACTGCTCCTGGCTCTGGTGATGGACATGGTCCCATAGGAGCACCTGGACACACGATCAAATCTTCCAGCTGTGTCTGTTCCCCCAGGGGACACATCTCTCCTCTCCTGGGAGTGGCACAGGGGATGCTGGCGGAGCCCTTGCCCTGCCTGTGGCCAGCCCTGCTGCCCCACTGTGTTTTCTCCCACCACACACTCCAGGTCTTCCAGCCACCTCCTTGTAAAGTGCCCCTCAGCCTCCACCCCTGGTTCTGCCACCAGCAGAGTCCCCTGGGCTGGCCCTTCCACCGAATCCACGGCCACTGTGGGGCTTGGGTGCATGGCCCATGTAGCCGTTCAGGGTGTTGGGAGTGTTTTGGGGGAAATACTCATCTTTCACAGATGCTTTTGTTCACCTGGTATGTTTTTAGCTGACTTCCCTCCACCCCTCATGTCTCGGCTGTCAGGTTGCAGCCCCCACGCAGCATCCCAAGCCACATGCCACCATCCCAGAGAAGAATCCTGGGAAGCACTGTGCCACATTTGCATCCTCATCTACCCTTTGCTTGCTCCCAAAGTCCTCAGCCGTGTTTCGGAGGTGGGTGTCTATCCCTGCCCAGCTTTGCCCCACACACATCCCCTGGGGCCGATTCCCAGACTCAGCGTGGCAAATCCCAGTCCTGCCCCTCTCCCACCCAGTGCCTGCTTGTACATAACCCTCGAGTGGTCTCTGCACCCTCCCAGACCTAGATTTCATTGCATGTGTTGGTTTTCCCCCTCCTGTGGCTGTATCCAGCTGGAAACCCTTCACTGTGGTGGTTCACAAAGCTTCTTCCTCACCTCTCGGGTGCCAGCCCCACTCGCTCAGAAAGACCTGGGGGGTCTTCAGCTGCTCTCCTGGGCCATGGTGGGATGGGGGCTTGGGGAGTGCTGCAGGGCAGGAGTCCTGGGAGGAAGAACCCAGAGAGGGGAGGCAGGGGCTTCACCCACCTCTCAGTCCTCGGGCAGGGGGCTTTCTGTACCTCCCCATCACTTGTGGGATGGGGTTTCCCTCCAGCACAGCCTCCTCACAGGCAGCTGACCAAATCCGCCTCTCACCTGTCCCTGCCACGGTACCAGTGTCCCAGGAAATCTGAGTTGGGAGCCCACTGTGGGCAGGGGGTGACCAAAAGCCCCACCCCAAATCTCCACCAGTGTAGAGTTCGGGCACACCACTGCTTCCCATTCACTCCCACAGCTCCCCGCACACTTATTTATGAACCAAGGTCTTGGTTGGTTGGTTGGTTGGTTGGTTGGTGGCTTCTTTTTTAATGAGTAAAACCTTAAAAATCAGCTTGACCAGGCTCTTCAGCTGTACGGAGAGATCCTGCTGGCTTGAAGAGCAGTGGCTGGATTATTGGATTTGTTTTTAAATCATTTTGAAAGTTGGAGCCTTTTCTCCCCGCCTCCTGTCCTTGCAGGTTTGCTGTGCCTGCATTTCTGTGTTTGGGTCTTCCCATGTTTTCAGCCTTTTGGGATGGGTGGCTGCCACGTCCCCCTTGGCGTTGCCAGGGACACCCTGTCCCTCAGTAGCCCTTCCGAGGGGTGGCCTGTGCCACAGCTCTGCCTGAATTCCACAAAATCCCCCTCCCTGGGAGCAGCCTCTGACAACTGTAACGTGGGGAAGCCAGATTTGGTCTGGGAGCTGGGGAGAGAGAAGGCAGGCACACGAGTTCAGGTTTGGCCTTTGGGTGTCTGTGGCATGTGCAGGGTCTTGTGCGGGCACAGGGGTTGGGAATGGGCCTCACCCCGCAGCTCCAGGCTCGGGCTCTTCCTGCAAGCAGCAGGCGCAGGGAGCCCCGGGCTGGCTTAATTCCCCATGGATTTGGGTAAGCTCTGCCGGAGGAGACGTGCTGGGGACGTTTCAGGGCAGAAGACAATAAGGCAATGCCAGAGGAGCCCTGCTGCACAGGGCTGTGTGTCCATCGTGGTTCTGTGCAGCAGTTCTGGTGGGACTCAGCATCTCCGGACTCTCCACCGCAGCCGGCACGGCCCGGAGGCCCCGGGGATTCAGAGCCTCCCCTCCATTCCCAGTGCTGGCTGGCAGTTTATTTTTTAAGCCAATAAACTCCAGAGGGGAGCCCCCACCTAAGGATGCTTTTTGGCTTCCTGGGCCCCATCAAATCCTACAAGTCATTCTCCTCTGCTGTTATAATTTTTTTACACAGTCTTTTGTAAGATCTCCAACTGACTATGCAGAGAACATGTGGATCTGTGTCTCTCCCCAGCTCCCCTCACCTGCCTTTTTTGGTGTCTAAGTAAAGTATTTAGCTTTTGTTTGTTTGTTTGTTTGGATCTTTTTTTTTTTTGGATAATAATAAAACTTTGGGGAAAAAAACTGAAAAGGTCCAGCTTTGTGGGTGGTGGGGGGGGTGGAGATGCTTTGAAATTCTAACGTTGATGTAAATACTTTGCAATTTGATAATTAAATACAACAGACCTCACAAAACAGAAGTGTAGCTCATATGTGAGGGGCCTTGTGAGCTCCTTAGCATCCCGGATAGAGGAGCTGCTGGATCCTGGAACATGTGTAGTGCCAGTGGGAGGGTCCTGGCAGCCCCCAGAGGCTGGGCTGGAGGGGACAGGACAGGGGCAGTGCCCCATCAGCAGAATCTGCTTCAGCAGCAATCACGAGAAGCAGGCCTGCTCTCTCTGGGTGATTAGTGGGTGCTGACTGGGATCCCTCACTCGATGATTAAGTAATTGATATATAACATTTGGGAGGAGTAGCTCTTTGAGAGCAGGATGGTTGATGTTTCTCCTTCTTTACCATCCATGTGGTCCGTGGTGGCTTTAGTGCCCCAAGTCCCTGCTCTGGCTGCTCCTTCCGTCTTGGACTGGTAAGTGACTCAGTCTTATCACCTTAAATGTTTAATGCTTTATGTTTTGTTTGTCTTTAAAAGAATTAAGTGATGGTGCTGGTGCCTTGGTCCTCCTGCAGTCTGTGGGCTGGGGGTGGGCTGGTGAAGTCGCCACAGGAGGGAAGCTGAGGCTGTGGGCAGGCAGATGTGCCTGGGGATTACACCACATGCCTTCCTTAATGGACTTAATCTTGCTATTTGCTCTGTGCTCGTGCTGGGCCCTGGAAGATGCTTTGGGTGTTTAGGGTGGGGCTGTGGCTGCCCCCGCAGCAGCTCTGGTGAGGAGCTGGGGCTCCTGTGTTGGGCGGTTTGTACTGGCAGTGGGCTCTAAAATGGTGAAGATGTTGATGTGAACATCCCCTTCACTTCCCAAAAGCTCAGTGGTAGCTCTCCCCCAGAACATCAAGTCCTGGCTTCCAAAGGATAGATGTTTTTGAGTACATGGCGGCAGCCCTGAACTGCAAATCCTGAGTTGTGCTGTGGGTCTGGGGTCTCTCCCACAGCCCAAACCCAGCAGAAGGTCTCCTGGGGCAGGAATGGTGTTCATTAAAGGGTTGGCTCACGGCAGGGCTGTGCCCCCATGTCAGGCTCTCGGGTCTTGCTGGCAGTGCCACCACAGCCTCTGATGCTCGCTGGTAGTGAGGGGTGAACAGGAGGCTGCCAGCACGTGTTGACTCAGAGGACACAGCCTGTCTCTGCCCTGTGACAAGATTTGCCTTTGCTTGAGGAGTAGCAAAACCCTCTCACCAGGGGTTAATCTCCAGGCTCTGGAGGGAAGGGCTAAAGTCCCTACCTGACTTCAGCTTACCTGGGAAACCACCTGGTGCCAAAGGGCAGTGGCAGAGCTCCGTGCCACTGAGCGATGTTTGTGGCTTTGCAGGGGTTTGGCTGGGCCAGCCCCTGGGTGACAGCATGAGGGGATGAGGCTGGAGGCCGTGGCAGGCCCGTGGTGTTGGCAGCAGGACTGTGCCTCTGGACTTGGTTGCCTCCCTGAACTAGCTGGTGGGTGCTTCCAGCTCAAACAGCTCCTCAGTGGGATCAACCTCTTTCCCCTGGCTGCTGCTGTAACTCAGCCATGTTGTGTGCGTGTCTCAGGGTGAGCAGGGAGTGTATCCGGGCAGGAGGCACTAATTGCCCAGCAGGATCCCTGGATGAGGGACAGATGCTGGGAGAGCAGGCTGGTTCCTACCTGCACCCCAAGGGGTGCTCGGGAGCTCAACTGCCAAAGCTCAGCCCCTGAGATGATGCACCACCATGGATGTCAGGCAGATCTAAGGTTCAAAGAGCCACACCGTGGGAAGCCTTGGGGTATCCCGGCTGCTTGTCCTGGGGATGCTGTTTCTCCCTGAGAAGTGTTGAGGAGTGTGAGAAATCCCTGCACCTCAAGGTTGCACTGAGTCCAAGGACAAGCTGCAAGTCTGTTTCTAGGGATTGGAGCCTGGGCTTTTTTTTTTTGGTATTTGTTTTTTCCCTTTACTGACCCTGCTGTGTCACTGATCTGTTATGTGACCTAGAAAAGAAAATGATCTCTCCTTCATATGGAAAGACAAAGAAACAGCTTAAGGCTCCTGCTCCCTGTATCTAGGGAGCATCAGGCAGATGGACACACTGTAATTCAGCAAGGTGATGAGACTCTGTGCCAAAGTGACAAGTGACACTCGCGGGCAGTGTCCAGGCTCAGTGGGGCCTGGCACAGCACAACAGTTGTGTTCGAGATCCCACTGCTTTGAGTCACCGGTGTAGCTTCCCGCTGGTGCAGTCCCCACACGTAGCCGGGGACAGAGCCACCCCACTGCTCTTCTGGCGCAGAAACTCCTCGAGAGCAGGGCCAAAGCTCCGAGCGTCCCTGGGTGCAGCACACGCCTGGCCGGGAGCACAGGCTCAGCCCAACCTGCAGTGCACAGGCAGGGAAGCTGTGATGATGCCGTTCAGAAGCCATCGGGTCTGACCTGTTCTGCAGTCACAGGCTGGTTTTTCAATCTCTTTATAGAGGACAAGCCAAGCATTAGCATGGGATGTGAGACCTGGTTGGGTTCCTCGCTCTGCCCGAGGCTTTCTGTCTGACCATGACGAAGCTGCTTTAATTTTCTATCTTTAAAATGAAGATGGTATCTCAGGGCCCTAAAAGAGGGTAAGAGAGAGTGCTGTGGAGGGCTATGTGCACATCGAAGAGTGCTCCCTCTCTGCATTTGGGGTGGGAGGTTTCTAACCCCATCAGTCTACCGAGAGCTCTCCTGCAGCCTTCCTCTTTTGAAGTGCTTTTTACTCCGAGCTGGGTCTCACAGAAGGGAAGACCCAGAGCTGCACCTTGTCTTGAACCCCGTGTACAGAGCCAGGGCTTGCTCTCATCCAAAGGGCTGTCTGGCTTTGTGGCTAGGATTTAAATTGCTGTAAAGTGCAACTTGGCTAATGAGCAACAAAAAAGGACTGGACTCTTGACAGACCTGACTACATTAGCTTAAGTACATTGGAACTTAAAAGTCACTCAGACAAACAGGCAAGAGTTGTGCCACAGCCTGCAGTGAGTGCCCTCCCCTCTCTATTTATTTATGCTGATGTGGCAGCTACAGGGATTTCCCTCAGCCTGACAGGTGACAGAGCTGTCACATCTATTTTTGATGTGGCACATGCTTTTTTTAATCGTGTAAACACTAGTATGCCCTGAACCCTTTCCAGCTCGGACCTGGGCTTCAGGGGAAGGGTAGAGCAAGCCAGTTTCAGCTCCAGCAGCTCCCACACCCTGTGACACTCTTGGGTGCTGTTGGATCTGACAGTCCTTCTCCCCCAGCTCTACAGCCCAGGCTGGGAAGGGCTCAGCTGGGCTGCAGGCAGGTCTCTGCCCTGCGCAGAGGGACAGTTGGGGTTATGTGGTGTCGTGGGATGGGCTTACACGGTGTGAGCTCCCGGCAGACACTTTTACTGTCGGCACCAGGGATTATTGGCTTCCAGGGCACAGCTCTGGGGGTTTATTTCATAAGCAGTAAGAGAAGGGGGAATCTGTCACGTAAGTGCAGAGATACACAGGTGCTTCTGGCTGTGAGATGAGCCTGTTTAGGAACTGCCAGTCTGGTTCCCACTCTGCCCATGGTCAGGTTAACCAGTCAGGGAGAAGAATCAGTACTGGGAGCTACAGGGCAAACAGGCTCTGCCTCTTGCTGGAGACTCAGCTCCGGGGTTACTGTGCTGGGAACAGAACAATGCAGAAACACATGATTGCTGGGCTAAGGCATCCACAGTGAGCAGCCAACACATCATGCTGGGCAGGAGGCCATAGACCAAAGTTTATAAAGCTTTATTAAACATTTTGAACAGCTGTGCAATGAACAAACAATACTCTGGAAGTTTCACAACCTCATAGCTTGCACTGCCTCAGGACAGCAACAGCCACTTCTGCTGCTCTCCAGCAGGAGACTGAAGGAAAGACAAACAGAGGGCAAAGGGGAGGGACACCTTTAGAGAAAAGTGTTTTGTGTCAACCACTAAGGCTTCTCACAAACCAACCTCTGCCCAAGGCTTTAGGTCTGACCCACCACCACCTCAGCTGCTTGACATCCTTCTACCAGGGAAGCTGGAGATATCAGGTGTTTCTCCAGCCTCAGCACTTCTCCAGTCAGTAGCACCAGCACCTTCTGTCACCTCTAGCCCAAAAACACTACCACTGAAAGTGGCTGCAGCACTTACTGCTTCAAGCCGTGCCTCCACCTCGGGACCCTCTCCTGCCCTGCCCACACCCGGCCTTCTGGGCTAGCACAGGTTTTGTAGGGTGAAGTTCACAGTGGCTTCTAAAACCCTGTGTCTTGTAGCACATCAGTTCTTTACCCCAACAGTCAATACCTTGGTAAACTCTGGACATCTAGGAGGAGGGGAAGACAGAGTCTCTGCTGCCTGTGAGGCTTTATAAAAGCAGCAGCATAACTGAGGCTTTCAGGCTGGGATCATCTCGGAGCATATGGAGTTCAGAAAGCACTTGGGCAGTGCACACATCTCTTTGGCAGGGTGAGCAGGAGGAAGTGACTCAACTGTCTCTGGCCCCAGCAGCTTTTGGCCAAGTGCATCTGTGAGCTGTTGCATTTGCCCTTGATCAGCAAGGTGGGAAGGTGGCTCCCCACAAAGAGAGACTGAGAGAATCTTGTAGCTACTCGAGCAGGATCAGAGGGCCGAGAGCCCTGAGTTAGACCACGTGGCCTAATGCAGAGCAGCGACACAACTCTGCCACTGCCACCAGCTGGGCAGGGGCCAGTGGCTCAGGCCTTCAGCAGTTCTCGATTGGGAGGGCTGGTGTCTGTTCCCGGTGATACGGGAAGGAAAAAAAAGACTTCTGCTTCTAAAAAAGCAGGTGGTGCTGCCAGAGTTCACACAGTAAACTAGTCAAATTTCACAGGCAGAGTGGAATTTGCCACTCTAGTCCACGCACAGTTACAGGAAACAGGCTGTCCTTACTCCAGTCCCATACCTAATACCCCCCTCCTCCCCAGCCCCACCCCCTATTTAAAAGCCAAACAAGAGCCCTCAGCAAACTGGAAGGTTATGGTTTCCTAGGTGCCCACTATGCTGGGATCATGAGCTGACTCCGGCAACTGGGATCCTGTGCAGTGATACAAGAAGCAGTTCCCCCAGCAACTGTAGCAGATGAGGAATAGAGCTGCCAGGAAGACCAAGGCACAAATCGTGCAAGGTTTCCGCTCCAGGAGAAAACTGAGCAGGTAGAATCCCATGAACATTGAGTGACTGAACCACAAGGCCGGGTTGAGGGGCTTGGGTATGAGCAGGACCGGGAGCAACCACTGCAGGCAGTACATTGTGGCTGTGGGGTCTCGTGGCAGCAGCAGTCGGATGTTCCCCAGAACAGTCTCCAGCAACTCTTCCGGAGGGCAGGCTGTCTGTAGGGAGGGCAAAATGTCAGACTGTCAGACAAATACAGTTTAAAAAAAATCAACTGACATTCTTATACAGCTTCATTTACTCCCAAGCCTCATATGCTGATGTTTGACCTCCCAGTACTAAATTCCGGTGTGTCTTGGAGCTGGTGGAAAGTTTCCTGCTTTCTGAACCGCTCAGCTGGGGACAAGATCAGCTGTTGCTGGTGTAGAAGTGTATCCTGTGTGCTGTGTTTTTCACGCTTTAACCCAGACTAACAATCGTGAGACCCTTTGAGCACAGTGCAGGAACAGAAAGGGAGAAAGGGAAGTGAAAAGGCAAACAGGCCGCCACAGCCTTCCTACGCACATATTTATCCAAGGCCATCCACAGACCCGAGTGATAGTAAAAAGAAAGGCAGTGGAGGGGTGAAGTACTGGGTGCCACAGAGAAGTGTTAAGGAGGCATTACTGTAGGAATTGTCTAGGAATTGTTCAGCACACAAACTGCTTCCTCTCAGGCACAGACAATAGAGTCTTCCAGCAGGACAGCACAGCAGCCCAGCTACAGATGTAGCTACCCAGGAAAGCCCTGGCAGTGTCCAGGCTGGAAAACAAAGGGGAGGACAGGCCCTGCTTAAGGATTTATAATCCTTCCCAAACAGCTAAAGTCAGATAAGACCAAGTATGTGAATAGATCAAAGAGGGGATAGGCTCAAAATGGCAATTTCCATAAGTGCTGTAAACACAGGATTTCCTCACTTGGATTATTATAAAACCCTGTGGAAAAAGTGAGCTTTAAGGGCTTTCCTAAGCAGGGACGGCAGCACACTACAACTCCAGAAAACCTGCTTCTACCTTTAGCAACCACCTCAACTACACCAAGTGCGTGGTTTTGTTTTTCCTTTTGAAGCAGTACAAACATCTTCAAGAATTTCAGATGGCTTTAAAAACAATAAATGCTTTACAGGTGTGTTTACAGGTCCTGAACTGTTGGAAGGGAGCAGAAGAGTGGAGCTCAGCAGCCTGGGATAGCAATAGCAGGGCAGGCTAGAAGGTATCAGTATGGTTGGGAGGGACTAACTGGAAGTTATCCTTCAGTTTGTGCAGTAAACCCGTGAGAAGAGGCTACTCCTACCTTACTGCCCCAAAAAGGGAAAAACCGTGCTGGAAAAGGGAAGAGCCTGGGAAGCATGTTCTTCCCTGCCATCCTATAGCACTTTATGATGACAGGCAGCAACAGTGAAGGAAGCAGCTGCCAGCCAGGGCAGAGAAAGTCAGGCAAGAGGACAGCCTTGCAGGATGACATGGCCTCACCCCCACTAAGGAGAGTCTCCTCAGGACAGCTCCTGGCAGCAATCCTTTTATCTGCAAATACTCAGCGGGGCACTGCTCTGTCAGAAGGATGAAGGGCTGAGCCCAGGCTGTCAGGATTACTGCTTGGGGGTGGGAAGGTTAGTAGGATGAAGGAGTGAGAAGGTAAACAAACAGCACATTCCACCGACTCCTGTTGGCAGGAGAAGGGATTTCCTGGCAAAGGGAGGGAGAATGAGGGATTGCACAGAAAAGCCAAGAGAAAACCACACATGGTTCTCTTCCAGAAGAACACTGAGGTCAGACTGGGCTCTGCTGTCAGCAGCAGGAAGGACTCTGCCATGGCTGTGTGCTCAGCACCAGAAACTATTTTATTTTAATGGTAGTAAGAGAATACAGGCCAACATCCCCACCAGCACAAACAGATTATTTGGGGGAGGTATGCTGTGCTGCTGCTCCTGCAGGAGGGTGTTCTCCAGCAGAGAAAGGGCAGCTCAAATTCAGTTAGGAAAAACCAAACTGCAGCTCAGCAACCAAAGAGTTATTTTACACCCCAATATGGATAAAGTCAATCACAGGAATAAAGCTCCCCATATGTTAGTCCTGTTTTATGCAGGTCATTTACTTCCATCTTTAAGGGCAAGTCTAGACCCAAGCCTTTTTCCCCATCTATAACCTGGAAATAGCAATTACTTATTTCATACCAAAACATGCTGTCTGCTGGCCTTTGTGAATTGCTCAGATGTTTCTGGAGTAAACACACTGTAGAAGTATTGTAGAACTTTTTTTCCAAGAGAAAGAATGGACAGAAAAGATTTAACAACAAATATTTGAATGGGAAGGTAATTAAACACTACCACCTGATTTTTTTAGTTCAGATTGCACTGAACGCAACAAAGTTGTACCAATTCATTGATCTGCAGCCACCTTAATCCTCCTGAAATGTTCCCTCCCTGAAGTTTCCTGCAATCTTTTCCTCCCAAGCGCTCCAAATACTGAGCACTAAAAATCACTGCAAAAACATCATGTCATGTTTTTGCTAGATCCAGCCCTAAGCTGCATCAGTTTGACTTCTGTGGCAGTCTGTGTCATCTCTTCCTGAAGCTCTAGTTTCCAGTGCCTACAGGCAATTGCTTTGGGCTTTCTGTCTCTAGAGCAAAGAAATGGGTAAAAAAACCCTAAGACAATATTTCTGTCAGAGTAGCAGAATGCTTCCAGAGAGCTGGAATCTTTCAGAACTAATGGCATAGATCTCTCAGCTTAAACAGCGTCATGTGTCACTATTGAGCCTTTAGCCCCCAAACTTTACAACTGACCACAGTCTGAAAATAATTATAATTCATTTCATGGTCTGGTGTCCTTGCTCCTACAACGCTCTTCACAATAACACTCTAAACAGCAAGTTGATTTTAAGCATCTAAGCTTTACCTAAGCACTTCTTACAAACACAAAGCTATCTCAGAACAAGTTACCCATTTTTAAACATTAGTGTTTCCTGCAAGAGCTAGTTGCTTGTAGCAATAAATGCAGCCACTCTGCAGAATAAAGAACCATTTAATAGGGGTTATTTTTACCGTGAAGTTTCAATGCCAATGCCCTTCAACCTGGAAACCTCCTGGATTTCTGACAAATGCAGATATTTGAACAGTTGCTCTTTGTATCTGTAGTCAGTTTGCTTGTATTTTCACATGCCCCTTTGCTATCCACTTAAAGGCTGAGGACCCTTTGCTGTATCTCACGGTGATCCTGGATAAATTACCTACTACTGAAGACTTCTGTAGCTCTGTCTTCCTCAAGGGACTTTCCACTAGTAAGATACGTGCTCTTCACTAGAGATTCCTTTGTACAGCTGGCCATGAGACTGAGTTTGCTTTCCACACTACTGATCAAAGAGAAACTGTCTCTGGTTATCAACTCTTCACTGAGCAGGGAACTCTTTCCTTGGTGCCCATGACAGGCAAATCCTTCTGGAAGCCACAACAAATTCAGTTTTGCCTGGATTCTCAAGCAAGGTGAAACTTGCAAATGAAAGATTCCTACCTTATTGTCTTTGTCCCCTCCTCACGATCTAAGCCAAAGATTGCCACGTCCCAGAGCAAATAATCACCTGTCACCCAACAGCACTGGTTTCACAACCGCATCCTGCTTTTCCTCAACCAGTTGCTCTTGTTCTCCCCTGCCTGACTCACCTCCCTCCTCAGCCAGCCCTGTGTCCTGCTGTCCTCAAGCCTCTCCTCCTCAAAAATCATCTGACTCGGCACCCACTCATGTTTACCCGAGGGCTCCTTTCCACTGCACCACCGCTGCCTCCCCTCGCCCCTCCGCAGCTCTTGGAGCCGCCTGAGCTCCCGTCGGACCCTCGGCAGCAGAGCTGGCGATGCTCCCGCTGCTCTTCCCACAGCCATCGGCTCCGTGCTGCCGGGGCCTCTTCCCTGCCAGTTCCTGCAGGCAGAGGAGCAGCCTGGGGAGGTTCCCTGTGCACCTCACTACTAATCAGACACCAATACTTTTCCACACCCTTATTAATTGGCTTCCATCGTATTCCCAGCCCTTCCTTCTGTCGTTTTGCTTCCCAAGACTATTCAAAACCAGCTGGTCCTACTGGCGCATGTTTCCTGGGAGGATTTTGGAATTCCAGTGAGAGGGCAGTGGCACACCTCTCCCAGCCAGACACAAACCTTCAGTTCTGACAAGTCTAGGGTGAGTAGCACAGTGCAAGTCTGTACTGCCTTGAAATAAATCCATCTGAGGAGTGAGTGAGCCGGTCCTCCACACTGAACGAGCTAATTCACCAATTAGGATGCCAAGAGGTGCTCCTACGCCTCAGGTTTTACAGATCAGTATGCCAATACCAAGTCTGTACCTTTCTCAAGGATGTTTTAATTCCTTAACAGTCCATTTACCCTGACAGGGGAGAATAATCAGCTGGCTTTCCCTAAGCACTCCAAAGGGAAGCTTGTTCAGACCTTACTCAGGCAGCCTTTAAGCCAGTATTGTCTTCATGGAACCTCCCCAGCAGATGCTACAGAGTCACCCAGGCTGGCAGCTGAAAGGTTTGCAATAAAACACTGAGTAACCTTTTTATTGGGGCATGCTGGTGCCATTCTCCCCCTTTCCCAAAAGCTGAAGTTTCTGCTTGGGAATGAAAAGATACATCGGTTAGATAAAAATCTGTCAGGTTATATTGTGCACATAACTTAAGTGTAAGCCTCAGGTACTTGCAGTTTCTTACCTATGAGGCTCACCTGTAGTACAGGTCTCTTTTGTTTCAGTCCAAACCTCTGTCACAGCCATTAAGTGATGTGTGTGGGCAGTGCTTCACACTGCTAGCACATGTTCAAACCCAACTCAGGTACCACAGAGCACCCAAAACAGCTGCTAAAAAATACACCAGGACCAAAAGAGAGGTGAAGAGCTATCAAGTGACAAGTTTGAGGAGTTCAGCTAAGAAAAGTAACAGGAGAGCAGCATCCCAGATGCCATCCCCCTGTCATAAACCCAAGAACCACGACTGTTCAAACTTTCAGACCTATTTGCAGTACCAGGGATTAACTTCTTCAGGGCTTTTTTTAGCCTTGCCGCTATTTTTTTCAATTTTTATTTAAAGCTTTATCTGCTGGTATGACTCAGCTGGAAAGAGTGAGTCTAAAATTTTTGGCAAAGGCCTTACCCCAGTCTTGGATAAGTTCACGCCTTGAACGCTTGATGCAGACTCAGAAATGGTGCAATATAATTGCAAGCGGTTTCCAAAAGAGCAACAAATCCTTGACTAACCAAGCCTCGGGCTCACAGAGTGCTTTGATTTCTCAAGCTAGAGACAAGCCAAAGCAACTCATGTTGTGAAAAGTGAAGGTCTCTGCTGAGCCACTCTTTTCATCACTTCCATAGCTGCCCTCCAAGGTTTGTTACCCGGGATGGGGGGTGGATGACGATGAGTCTAGACGCAGTGCCCACTCCTTCTGGACTGCCAGTGCCTTCACAGCACCAGGGTGAAGGAACCTCCACCTGTGAGCAGGAAGGCAGCAGTATGATGTGTGTTTCTCTCCACAAAAGGTAGAGAAGTGATCCAAACTAAAACTAACTGTTTTATGGAGAACTTGGAATGAGCCTGGAATTCATCAGGAATCCCAGAAGCAGAAGCTTAAGTCAGCCAGCTCTGTGGTGGGATGTCAATATTTGTAGTTGTCATCTGAAGTACTGCTAGTTTCATTTGTACTAATTTATTAATTCTCATGGTCCTCATTCCTGCCTTTTGCCCTTGTTTAACATCCAGAGATCAGGAATTCCAGGCCCATTCCCTAAAAAAAAAAAAGTTTTCATTTGGATCCCTTCTCTAACTTGTGCCTTCAAAAGGCTTCAGAGGTCTGAATTTTGACTGATAAAGGCCAGTTTTCTGTGTCTCAGGTAGAGAGGCAAAGATGCAGTTTGGGCAAGGGGTTATGAGAAGTTATCACATATAGGTTGGAAAGACAAAATTTACTCAACTATGACAGTATTTGCAAGATCCATTGTAATGTTTCAGCACCAGGGAAATATGGAAGAGTTCCGTGCGCTGTGGGACTGCATTTAGAAGCCTGATTTTCCTCTTCTCTTGCACTTGCACGTTTGGGATGTCATGAGCAGCGTTCGCACGGCAGAACAGGTTGCAAACCCGCCCTGCAACTGGCTCGAAGCATGTGTAGGGTCTGCGGCGCTGCGCTCCAAGAACACCACGGAACATCCTGCCTTGGGAGGGACCCGCCAGGACCACCGCAGCCCAGCTGTCCGAGCGCTCTGCTCCCCCGGGGGAGCGACGGGCCCGGCGCTAACGAGAGCTCCGAGCCGTAACGGCCCGGGAGCGGGGGGACAGCGGGGACCGCGGGGGCAGCGGGCCGGGG
>VZRE01013664.1:171263-185750 GCA_013396775.1 Cephalopterus ornatus | reverse complement strand
CCCCTGGGCCAAGCCTCGCTGCGGGGCGGTGCTCGGCACTGCGCGGGGCGGGACCGGCGCGCCCATCACCGCGGCATCGCGGCCGCGGCTCCTCCCGGCCGCTGCCCCGCCACTGCCGGAGCCCCCCGGGAGTCCTGCGGCGGGGACGGCGTCTCCGGTCCCCATCTAGGATCACGGGAGCCCCGTGCGCGCTCCCTGGCCCCCGTGGGGAGCAGGGGCCCCGTGCGCCGTACCCGGTCCTCACGGAGGGTCTCCACGTTCGCCGGGACGCACGGAGAGTCCCCACGCAGGGTCCCTGGTCTCCAGGCAGGGTCCCTGCAGAGCGGCCCCCCCTCCACAGCCGCCCCGGGCAGAGCTCGGTACCCGCATGTCGGGCTGCAGGGGCCACGGTCCGGCAGGGGCCGTGCCACGCGTGGCAGGATCTTGGCAGGGGGAAGGCGGGGGAGAGGCAAGGGCTCTGCCTGGGCAGGGAGCACAGTTACCATTCACGGTTGCTTTTCCTTTGCTCTTCTTTACTTTTCTTCTCTAAACGCCCAACTCACGCATTCACGCGGGAGAGAGGACAGCACACTGCACGGATGGGTCAGGAGCTCCCTCCCCAGCTCACTCCTGGCCTTGTGAGACCCTCATCCCCAGCAGACCCCACTCTGGGGTGTTTTCTCCCACGTTCTGCCCTGCACATCAGGGCTGCTACTTGGCAGAGGAGTGGACTTGGCCGCCCGCCTCCTTCCTGTGTCTCAGCAGGGTGAGTCAGTGCCTCGCCGTGCCCAGCGCCAGCTCTGCCCACTGCCTGGTCACTGCCAAGCCGGGACGGGGGGGACACCCACTGTGCCCTTTTGCTCTGGCTGGAAGGGAGTTTCCAGTGTCTGTGGCGTGTCCCGCCTGTCCCGTTCTGAGTGTGTTCCTCTCACTGTCTGCATAACAAAAGATAACTCGGTATTGTTTGTGTCCCAGCTCTATTTTGGCTACTGTTGCTTTGCTGTCCCCCTCTACCCCCCCTGGGACGTCCTGCTGCCAAAAACCGGCTTTGTGCTGGGGACCCGGAGCCTGCACCCTGTGCACTTGCCCATAGCTGCTGCCTTCAGCTCACACGGTGGTTTTGTCCACCTAAATGTTGATCCCTATCTATAAGCACCCTCAGATCTGTCTGATGGTTTCCACCACAGGGGTGGGATGCCAGCACTGCGGCTGGGGAGGACCAGGCTGATGTAGCAAGAGTGGGGGTTTATGGTCTCTGAGGACCTGCAGCAGCAAATCTCTGCTGGGAACCTGCCAGCGCTGGCTTGCTCACAACTCCCTGTGGCCTCCGGGTTTGCCACTGTCCCTGCTGCCCCTCTGCACTGCCCTGCCCTGCTTTGCCAGCAGGGAGGCGAGCAGGCAGGGCCGGGGGATTAGCTCAGGTCTCTACTGTGTGACACGTCTGTGTCGATTGGCACCGATTACTGCTGTGAGGCGTGGAGGCTGTTTGTGCACACACGAGTTTCCAGAGCACCCCGAGTTCCCTCGGGCTCACTGCATCCCGAATCCCTGCTGCGGGGACAGCACGTGAGGGTGCTGCCTGTGCAGAGTGACACGTTCCCAGGCCCCTCACTACTGTGGCCCCTGCCCCTCCGTCCTGCCTTGCTGGGAGGGTGTTGGAAAAGCAGTGATATCATCTGCACTGAGCCTGACTCATCCTGGCTCTTCAGCACAAGCCGTGCCGCTCAGCGGGGCACACATTTTATTCCAATTAAACCACTGCAGGCAGGCCAGCTCCACATAATGATTTTTTTTCCTCATAGCAAAGCGTGCCTGCCCCTGGCCTGAAGGTGAGAGGGGACAAAGGTGACACTGGAGTCAGTGAAGAGTCTCCACTTCTGGTAGGGAGCCCTAAGAATAAGCCTTGCCAGATACCTGCAGGGTCTGTCTCAGCTGCTGCAGCATCCCTCCCTCCCTTGTGCCTCCAGTGCAGGCTCACAGCACTGTCTTGTGTCAACAACCCTCGCCCTAACCGCAAGTGCCCAGGTCCCTGGATCACCAGCCCGGGTCAGAATGACACCTCTTCTCTCCACGACACAGAGCCCAGCTCCTGCCCACATCCCCGGGGGCCCCAGCCTCCAAGTGCACCTGTCATCGGGAGAAAATGTAAGGTGACTTGTTCCTCCTGACCTTCCCACTCAGGTTTTGCCTGTCTATTAGAGGTTTGGAAGGTGAGTCAGGGAGTTGTGGGGTGAGGATGGAGCGGGGAGAAATTGGCTGCTAAGGGAAAGGCAAACCAGTTCCAGGCACAGGTGAATCATTTGCTGGTGAAAACGGATCTTATTCTCTAGGAGGCGTGCGTGGATGGAGGGGGGAGTGAGCTGCAGCTTGACTCCATCAGGAAATTGTGGAGTCAAGAGAGAACAAGAGGCAAGGCACGGCAAGGCAAGGCTGCTTTCCCAGTAAACGAGGCGATACATCTCAGGGAAGCAGCCTGCAGCAGGCAAGGCTCCAGCAACTCGTGGTCCTGTGGCTCCCTTAAAAGGGACGATTTCAGCCTGGGATGGTGGGGAGGCAGAAGAGCCACAAACACCCTCGAAGGAATGTGGCTGCTGAGAAACAGAGCATCTCCGCAGGCGAGGAGAGATGGGGGGAGCCTGGATGGGGTTCACAGCACCACCCAGTGCTGACACTGCCTGCTGGGGGAGGCTCCTGCCAAGCCCTGGGATGTCGTGTCCCCACATCCTGGGACCCCAACCCATGGTTGCTGCTGGCACGGGAGCTGGTAGAGCTGGGAGGGGTTGTGAAGGCAGCAGAACACCCCAGCTCCGGGTGAAGAAGGGGCATTCCTGAAGCACTTCGGGCAGACACCTGAACAGAGTGAGGGGAGGTCCTGCATCAGGCTGGGATGGGGGAAGCCTTCTTGCCCCATAGTTTGGGCGGGCTGGCTCCTTCCCAGCCATGCTGGAAGCCGGGCTCAACTGTGATGTGTTTGCCCCCAATAAATCCACCAACTTTGCTGGGCCAGGTAGCTTTTTTTAATCCTCCTGCATCAACAGAGGTGGCAAAGGCCTTGCAGCACATCAGTGGCACAGCTGGGGTTCACCTGCTCCAGCCCTCCCCAGCCACTGACCCCCTTTGCTGAAGAAGTCAGGTATTGATCCAACCCTCAGGAATCCAAGAGCCACTCAGGGCTGGCCAGTTCTGCTCTGCAGGAACATTTGCAGGGCTCTGGAGTTGCTTTGAGTTGCAGGAGCTGTGGTAGTGCAGAGGATGGTGGCTTGTGTTGGGGACTGCCAAGAGCATTAGGTACATCTGGTACTGGAGGAAGTGCCCCCAGGGCTGGCTTGTCCCTGCAGCCTTTTGGGAGCTGCAGGTGCTGTGGGGATGCAGTGGCACCTCTGGGCCAGACACTCCCAGGCTGGTGGCACGTGGAATGTGCATCAATAGCCTGACTGAAATAACTGTGCCACTTCCTTGTCTTCTAAGACTGATGGAGACGGGGCACGTGGCGCTCGTCTGTAAATAAATATTTGCCAGAGTGACACGGATGCTGTGTCCCCATTCCCAGGGTTTGCTTCAGAGCCTGTGCTGGCTGGAGCACAAGGATCTCCAAGCTGAGCTGGGGGATGGACCCACGGCCTGGCCCAGGCACCCCATGGAGCAGCTCCAGGGTGGGTGACCAGCCCCTGCAGCGCTGCCCCCAAAGCAGGCAGAAAATCTCCTGCTCCCCTTCCTGTGGGAGCAAAGGGGACTCCTGGGGCCAGAGCCGGGATCAGGCCACAGAGATGCAAAATCCCAGTGGATGCCCTGAAGGCCATGACAGCCTTGGGAATTGCTGGAGGCAGGATCTGGACAGAAGGTTTTGGGGCTGTAGGTGCTGATGTTTAAGGCTTTGAACCTCCAAGCTCTCTGGGCTTTGCTTCGCACGGTGCATTGCATTAACCTGCCAGTCCAGAGCCCAGAGCCCAGCGAGGGATCCTTGCCCTGCCCGGATTCCTGCTGCTGGCAGCAGGCACTGGCCCATGTGCCCCACTCGGGGGGACACGTGGAGTGGGCAGCGCAGGCTGTGGTGGGGAGGGGCTGGGGGCTTTGGTGTGAGGGTGCTGGTGCCAGGGTGCCTTGGGCCCCATGGGTGCAGGGGCCTGGAGGGAGGTGCAGGGTGTGGAAGCCGTGGGTGCTGTAGAGGGTGCCGAGGGATGCGATGCTGGGAGGGGACCGGGATGCGGGATGCAGGACCCCGNTCCTTAATTAGCCGCGGCCGAAGCCGCTTATTAGAGGCGACCGGGGCTGGGCGCCCTCCCCGCGGAGGCGGGAGGGAGGGGAGCGCTGCCGGCCCCGGGGGTGCGGGCAGAGGAACTGGCAGCGGGGCTGGAGCCCGAGCCCGGGCGGAGCCGGCGGCGGGATGGGGCAGCGGAGGGGTCCGGCCGTGCTGCTCCTCGCCCTGGGTGAGGGGGTGTCTGGGCCGTCCGGGCGGGGGACGATGCGATAAGGGGTCCCTTCCCTTCCTCCCTCCTTCTCTCCCTCCCTCCCGGCCGGGTCCTCGCGGCTCTCCCTGGCCGTGTCTCCGCCGCTCCCTGCCCGCCGCCCCGGGCCGGGGGTGCCGGTGCCGGGAGTGCATCCCGGGCGGACCGGGAGGGGGTCGCCCCGTGCCCACCGGGCTCTCGGCAAACGCCGGCAGCGCCGGGCTCGGGCGGGGGGCGGCGGGGGCTCGGGGCCGTCCGCCGTGGAAGGGGCCGGGACACCCCGGGGCGGAGGAGGGCTCCATCCCCAGAGGTGCCGGTGCTCACTTCGCCCCCGCTGCTGGCAGGGCACCTGGCCGGGCTGCTGGCAGCGGGACCCGTCTGCGCCGACGCTTACCGGGGCCTCTCGGACTGCGTCCTCAAGCTGGGGGCCAGCATGGCCACCTACGAGGAGGAGGAGGGCGTCGAGCTGCAGGGGCTGCACCGAGTCTGCAGGTGAGCACAGTGCATGGCCAGCGTGGCTTTTGGTATTGCCCTTGTGTGAAGTCTTCTCCTCCAGCCCTCCCGGGTCCTGTCGTGCCTGCACATACACATGTGTTCCACACCTCACTCTGGTTTCAGACAGACCTGGTGAGCTCCCTTCCTTTGTCTGTCCATCCATCCATCTCCTGCTTGTCTCCCACCAGAGTTTGTCTCCCTCGTCAAAGAGCTCCAGCCCCTAGAACTTGTCCTGCCAGACTCTGCATGCCTGCAGCTGGGAGGAGCAGGGCTGGTGGGACCTGACCCTCTCTGCACCCCAGGACAGTCTCCCCTGGACCCTGGGTCTCAGGCACTGATGTGCAGGTGGCTGCTCTGCCCCAGGGCCCAACACTGCCAGGAGCAGCCTGCACCCGGCCCCAGATGGGTCCTGCTGCCCAAAGCCAGCCTTGTCTCTCCCAGCCCAGACCCTTCGTCCTTCAGGCTTGGATTTGCCCAGCCCTGGTTTTCCTGAGTTTGTAGCGATACCCTGAGATGACAGTGTCGGGAGGACGTTAACTTGAGCAGAACTGAAGAAGAGCTGGGTAATGAGGGGTTATGTTGGGCAGGTTTGGGGAAAGAAGCAGCAAGGTGGAAGTGTTTGCAGAGATGGAGGCAGCCCTGTGTCCCCAGCAGTGAGCTGTGGGGAGTGAACAGGAGTAACAAGGAAATGCAGACAGCAATGAAGGGAAAGCCCACATGCCTGGGGGCAGTGGAAACGGTGGCAGGGCCAGGCAGAGGACTGAGTGCCCTGGAATCAGGTTTTCTGAGCTGCTGGAAACCACGCCGTGGGCTGTGACCTGCTCTGTATTCCCCCTTCTCCAGGAGACAGCCTGGCTCAGGATGAACAGTGTCTCTGGGATGTGCCCAAGGCTGGGTTGAAATAGGCCCTGCTCTGGTTTGGACAGCAACTGATACTTTTTTGGGAGTTGTTAAATGAGGCTTCTCAGTATGAAAACACACGTGAGCAGGCAGCCCAGCCCGTGCTGCCATTGACTGCTGGAGGAGCGATTCCTTTGCTGAAGCTCGTGTGAAATGTGCAAACTGAGGTTTTCTGACAGCTCTGGGGCACATACCATTGCAGAACAGGCCCTGTTCTGCACCTTCAGGGCCATGGCAGCTTCTTCTCCTGGTCCTAATGCACTGCTAGCCAGGCTTGATGTGCCTGGAGGAGCAAGCTGATGATATCCCTGCTTCCTGCCAGGTATTTCCGAATTATTTGACTTTGACCCTCTGCCTTATCCACTGCTGTTTGCATTCCTGGTGCTGTGGTCCCCTCTCCAGGAGCGTGGGTGAGGGATGGACACAGAACCAGGAGCTGCTGTGGGAGCTGGTGGTGTCTCAGCTCTGTGCGTGGTGCTGCCCTAGAGCAGCAACTCACTTGCCAACAGTCTGCCTGAGCAGATGGGGGCTGTGAAGGGTGAAGCACTGGGAATTGCCATCCTGGCTGAAAGCAGATCCAGGCAGGAGCTGCCATCCCCCTTCACCTTCCTCCAACCTTCTTTTGCCTGAAGACATGGGTCGGGTTTAACTCTCACCTGGCAGAGCTGCCTTCTGCTGCTGCAGCTCAGGAGTGCCAGAGTTTGCCTGGGTTGGCACCAGGTTTTCTCATTATCTGGGGACATTTATTCTGCCACAGTGACTCGGTTTAATGAACTCTCCCACAGCTGGTGTTCTGACGTGAGCCCCAGTAGGACAGCTCAGCAAGCAGAGCGCTCGTGTTCGCCTGTGTGCACAGGGTGTCATCTCCAGCACAGGGCACCCACACCACACCGAGCTGGCCCCTTCCAGTGTGCAGGGTCCCACTCATCCAGCTGGGCTGCAGCCCCTTCCCCAGGGGTAGCACGTGTGCCTGGTGTCCTGGCACATGCAGGGAAGGTGACAGCAATTGCTCCTGTCCTCCAGGCAGTGCCAGCTTGCCGGGGGCTGGAGGTGGTGCCCAGCCCCAGCCCGTGTGGGACAGGACAGCAGAGCTGAGGTGCTGGGGCTGCTCCGTGCTGGGGGCTGCCAGAGCCTGGGAAGCCCCTGGGACTGGGGCTGGGAAAGAAGTCGGGGGGGAAGGTCAGTGGCAAGTGTGTCACAGAACATTATCTGTCCTATGGGGAAGTTTTAGTTTTGGAGAGGAACCACTTCCAGAGGTTCCCACGGCATTTGCTAAGACTTGGGCTCCTGCTGTTTTATTTCCTGAGTCCATACCTACAAAAGAGCCCTCAACTGTGAATTCAGCTGGGTTGGGACTTACAGAAGTGCTTGGGAGGACCGTGGGTGCCCTCCCTGTCACAAAGCAGCACCTACAGCCACCTTTGGGGAGTCTGGTACAGAGTCTGGTTGTCCCATACTCAGCAGCCAAAAAAAACCGGAGGGGAGCCTGTTCTGTGTGTTGGGGTGGGTGGGGTGGTGTCATTATGTCCCTCCTGGGAGAGTTTTCTTGGGGTCTGTGGTTTTCAGCCCTGTTTCTGCTGGGGCTTTTCCCTGCCTGGTTCTAGTCTGGAAGAGAAAATAAAATCCAAGTTGCTGTCCACAGGAGGGGCAGGCAAAGGGGTCTTCAGTGAGCAGCTCCCAGTTTATTCCTGCAGGACCATGGGTTATCTTTGTCTGTCTTGTTTTTTAACTCTGTTTTCCTCCCAAAAGCCTCTGTACACTGAACATCTACTTGCACAGGCAATACCCAGCAGATAAATGGAGATAATTCCAGTGAAAACAGAGTGAATAACTCCTCCTGCCCCTGCCCATACCTCAGTTAATGCTGCAATGCTCTGTGGGAGCTGTTGTCCTCTGTGCTTTGTGCTCCCAATTTGCCCTTGACTCCACTTGCAGAAAGCTTGGAGAAAGCAATGAATGGGATGTGCTGGGCCTTTGTTTGCAGCCTGTGAGAGATACTCAGGGTGCTTGGTGCTGAAGGGAAACATTTGTTGATGGAAAATAATGGATTTTATTGACTTCCAGAGATGGGGAAAAAAAGAAGATTAAAATAATTTCAGTGTTTTTGAGGTTTGGAGTTTTAGCCAAGATGCTCTGGCAGATGATGGAGGGGATGAATAGTCTGGGCAACTTGCACAAAACACAGGGGGGTTGTTGCTGCTCAGAGGGCAGGACCAGGGCAGAGAGGCTCTGCCTGGCATCCAGCACTGTGGGAATGCAAAGGGACTGAGTGTGGTGTCTCCCCTGGCTGCAGGTACTGGGATGAGTTCCACACCTGTGCCCTGACGGCGCTCTGGGAATGCCAGAAGGAAGCAGCAGCCGTCTGGGAGATGCTGAGAAGGGAGTCCCGAAAAAACAGATTTCAAGGCAGCTTGTTCGACCTCTGCAGCCCCAGCATGGCCCAAAGCTCTGCCTGGACCCACGTTCCCAACGTTTCCACCCTCAGTATCCCCCTCATCGTCACTTGGGCGAACTTAGGAACTGCAGCTCTGTGAGTATCCCAACAAAGGCAGTGGCAGTTTGTGTTGTGGCATCTTTCTGATCATTTTTCCAAACCTGAGGAATATCCTGTGTGGAGCTTGGAGACACTCGGCTCCATCCTGCGCCTGTGGGACATGGGAAAGCTTGGCAGAATCTCCTGGGTGTTCCTGTTTGTCTGTAATTTGGAATAATGCCTGTCCACTTCTGCTTCAAGACACAGACACGGACCTGGCTGTCTGGAGAATTTGGGAGCTTACAGGTATGGGGCAGAGGATTTAGGGAAAAGTGATAAATTCTGGAAAAATGGCAAATGTTGGACTCTTTCCACTCTTCTATGGCTACTAGAGGGAAACCTGTTTACTTTTGCTGACTCTTTTCACCAGATCAACTCTCCAGGTTTTGGATTTGGGCACTGAAAACAAGATGGGCATTTTTACCACTGATCCGGGAGGTGTCTGTCCCGTCACAGGCAGAAGGGAGACCTTCTGCCCTGTACTGGCCCCTTTGCTTTAAGGACATGGTGAAACCCTTGCTGAAGAATAATCACAGTTGCATGACTTGTCTTGCACACATCTGGATTCCTGAGTAACTCCTGTGTTATGTGTAAATCCCTTTTCTAAGGACATAGAGGGCAAAAATATTTTGAGGGAGGCAGTGTCAAGATAGCAGGACAAAAGGGATTTATAGCAACTCCTGCTTCGAAGCTTTCCCCAAGGTACCTGTAAGCAGCTCTGTGGGTAGAGTGTGTAATTCTAGAGTATTAAAGTGTGTTGTAGAGCCTACAGCATGGTAGAAGTTGTTTGTCCTGGCTTTTGCTCGACAGCACAACTTCTTCTTTTGCAGCTCAGAATGTTGTTGGTTTTGCAGCTTCGGTACAAGCCCTGGAAGTATCTGGAACAGAGGGGTGTTTGCAAGTGATTTCTGAGTATGTTAGAGAAACACAACAATATTCTTGGGCAGTCCAAGGCAGTCTGTGTTTTAAGGATGCTGCTGGAGCACTGTGCCCTCCTGGCTGCACAGGGCCCTGGGAGCTGTAACTAGTGGGGGATGTGCTCTACAGTGTGAGCAGGGGACCCTGTCAGCCCCACAGACCCCTCTGGATGCATTCCAGGCGGTGGGCAAGCTTCTACAGCAAAGGATCTTTTTGCCAACAGTGGTGCTGGGTCACACTGCTCTCCTTTGGCACTCACGTGTTCTTCCTCTTACCTTCACTACCATCAACACTCTGCTCCTGCAGCAGCAGCAGGGAACAAATAAATTGAGGCAAATTCCAAGGAATAAGTCAGGGAGGAGCAGCTGGTGTTCAGACAGTGCAACTTGACTTTCTGCAGACAACAGAGTTGTTACTTATGTACTCAGTACTGAGCATGTGGGGCACAAAGCCTTAGGGTGAGCAGTGGAGACGGGAAACCAGAGCACGGCAAAACCTGGAGTGAACCACTCAGATGCTTCATTCTTTAATTCTTCTTCCACTCCAACAGCAGTGTTTGTTGTTCGATCCTGCTCCCCCTGCCCTGTTATCTCTTGTCCTGCCTGTGGCTTGTAGCTGGGGAAAGCTGGAGCAGGCGGGCATCACGTAAAACCAAGGCTGGAGTATTCTGGATCCAAATCCTGTATTTGCTCTTTGTTTAGAACAGCTGTTTAATGCCTTTAGGAAAACAAATAAGCACGGCCCCCCCATATTGCACAACCCTTACCTTCTCTTTGATTTTGGAGTTCCTCTCTGGTTAAAACTTTCTGCTCTAAAACAGCTTTGAGGAAAGGGAAGGTAAAATTCTCAGATCTCCAGTCGTCTTTTTGCAAAACCACAGATGCAAATGGCTGGCTGACACTGCCACTGTCTTTGAGAAGAGCAGGTGTTGGGACATATCTTCCCTGGAAGCAAATCTCTCAACTATTGCACATTAAAAAAACCCCAAGATTCATTAAGAAACAAAGACCATCTGTCACTGTTCTGGTATGGAGCAGCAGATTTTTTTTTAAAGCCAAAGGTGCTTCTAAATCTGACTGAAAGCATGTGAGAGAAAATTAGGTCTCACAGTATGGGAGTGATGAGTTTCCTCAATCAATACTTCATTTTTAGCAGAACTTTCTCTGTGAGTAGGACAATCACAGTAGAATTCCTTTAAAAAAAAGTAATACCCAGATTCAGTCCCCCGGGCAGTCAGCAGCCTTTCAGAGAGCATTTCTGACCCTACAGCACACTTCCTGCTGATGCAGCGCAGCTCGTGGGATGTCCTGCAGCCTCAGTGTGAAAAGCTCATTTGTCAAGGATTCTTCTGGCCTTGCTCTGAGTCTCTCCAGATGCAAAGTACCCAGATTTCACTCCCCAGGGAGGCTGCTGAAGCAGTTACAGCATATCTTGTGCATTCAAAATGAAAGGGTAAGTGTTCCTTGGTCCAAAGTCTTCACCTCTGTTCTTGCAGGGGAATAAAGGTAGAGCTCTGTCAATATGGGCTCACAGCAACTCTGGGATCAGCTGGAAGAATGTGGCTTTCCTTCCTTGGTCTCATGTTCACTGTAATTAGTCTTTAGCTCCCACTTGCCCTAAGAACAGCCCTGAAGAATGCAGAGTTCACACCGTGCTTTGGTGTGAAGCCTTGAGGTAAACCTGCAGACTTTCCCCATCCCTGCAGGACTGGGGTGTTCTTTCTCAAGAATAGCAACAAAAAGCAGGAGAGGACAAAATGACCCTGAGGGAGTCTTAAAAGATGACTAACAACATGCCAGTGCTTGTCACCCCGAGGCAGAACTGCCCTCTGCTCTGCTCTGCCCTGATCCCAACCACAGGCACACTCCTGCTCCTCCTTTCCAAGGGAGATACTGGCACCTACTGGAGACCAGGTTATATCCAGGCTGAGGTGACTAGGAGAAAGGCAAGTACCCTTGTATATGAGAACTGAGCAGATTTTGACAAGGGATGGACTGTCTTGCTGCAGGGGCAACCCTAGGAAGTGACCTCGGGGTGGCCCTCCAGGCTGGCTCCTGCCCAGAAAAACACTTGTGTAACCTCTTCCCTTTGAAAGGCTGCTGCTATTTGAATCTCTGCTTACGGGGGCTTGGTCAGGAAGGGCTCCTGGTGAAATCCCACAATATAAAAAGTACTGGTTACATTTGTTTAGACAGAAATCCTCCTCTGAGGCAGCCCTGCTGAGTATGTAAAGCACAGGATGTTATCCTGCCTCAATTTACAGTGTCTGAGTGTGAGAGCAGGGATTGAAATAAAGCTCAGTTCCCCAGGAACAAAAGTGAAAAGAGCAGCTTTAAAGAGTTTATCAACTTCTGTATCTTCACATCATCCCACTTTTCAACAAGTTGAACTAGCAAATAACTTACGCACGTTAACGCTTACAAATATTAATGTACAAAGGGAAGTTACTGCAGCAAGATGCTGCACAGGAGAAGACTCTGTCTTTAGACCTGGCTTGGTCCTTGTTTGGGATTGCACAAACTGGCTGTCCCTCAGCAGAATCCAGGCAGGACATGGGTCTCCTTGCTTGGGCTGTGGGATCTGGAGGAACCACCCAGCTCTGGCCCCTCAGCAGTAAGGGGGTGTCCCTGCCTGGTGAAGTTTATTTGAAGTGTCTCTAAATAAAGACACATCCTGTTATTTTGAGAAATAACAGCAGTCTCTTATTTAACATCACCTCTACCAAAACAGATCTGTTGCTAGAATCCTGAAGCCTGGCAGGAACATCGACACAAGTGGGAAGAGCAGCAGGTGGCTCCAGGACACCTCCAGCCTCAGGTTGAACATGGAGACACCCTGGACTGCTGGCACTCCTCCTGAAGGGGGATTGTGCCAGCTGACTTCCCAAGACAGCACTCACTGATGCCTCCCTTTCAGAGCAGAGGTATGCAATGTTTATTGTAGGAAATTTTATGTGCCCCAGACAGTGGGCATCTCACAGCCAGGCATTCTCTGGCTGCATCCTTCTGTTGCCATGATACAGACACTCGTGGTACTTCCTGAAGTGCTCAGCTTCCCAGGAGAGCCATAACACGCTCACAGCAACATAATGTTTTTATTATTACAAAAGATTTCTTCAGCAAACTGCCCTCTGTCACCTCTATGTATCAAACATGGAAACAGCAAACAAACCCATCTAACGTTATAGGTTATTTAGTGTCTCAGCTGGTGATTCAGGTAAGTACAACTATTTTCCTTTTCCCCATCCATTCACGTCCTTGACTCCTTTCCCAACCAAAGGCCAAATCAGTCACAGACTGGAAGCAGCAGCTCCCAGCCCCACTGCTCACTGTGCCAGCTCCCGCAAGAAGAGCTGACCACTGTGTTATTACCCATACAGGGCACTCCCACATCGTTAAATTCCAAATGCTCCTCACGCACCAAGTCTTGCTACCTGGCTTTTAACAGTCTCTTGAGCGAAGAGTTTAAGGGCACGCTCTCCATACAGTCATATTAATGCTCCGTGTTAACAAAATAAACATCTGCTCCTCCCCCGCTGCCAGCTGATGCCAGAGGAGATGCTCACGCTCATGCAGCCACCGAGGTCCGGGGGAAAAAAAAAAAAAACCAAACAAAAAAATTCGTAACAAAGTCTCAACAGACCTGCTGTGCTTCTTCAGGGATGATTCTGAGGCGTATCAGATGCACTTGTGCTGGGAACAACGGCGTAACGCAGCGCGTCTGCGGCCAGAGCGAGTCTATACGTTGGACTTGGGGGCGGAGCTGAGCGGGATCTCCCGGAGCTCTATCCGCATGCACAGGTACTCCCCGATGGCCGCCATCAGCGCCGTGCACACCACCTGCACCAGCCACCACGTCAGCGTCGACGGGAAGCGCGAGTTGTAGATCCAGCAGCCCAGGAGGTGGAAGAAGTGGACGGTGACGGTGAAATCCAGGCACTGCTTCCCGCGGCGGATGAAGTACAGCAAGGCCAGGGCGCTGCGGAAGGAAAGGCGAGAGAGGTGAACAAGCCGCGCCGGGCCCACGGCAAAGGGGGTGCAGCAAGAGCTGTCAGCAGTGCTGGTTATTTAGCGGTTTTAAAACTTCTTCAAACATTTTAAGAATTTTCTTTTGACCTCTCTCCCAGCCACTGCAGCAAGACTTACATTCTTACGGCTTTTTAACTACATGATGGCAGGGAAAGGAGATTTTAGTGCAAAGAACAGGCGGGAATTTTTAAACTATCTCCCCCAGTAACCTCTGTGCAGTGGCAAAATTCATAAATCTTTACAGCTTGGTGTTTGCTGAGATCCATTAATTCTAACTTTCAGTAAAATCTCTCACAGAAGCAAATCTCATTCCCAGCTGGGAAATTGAGGCAGCGAAGTGAGATGACTTTTCCAGGTTCTAGAAAGCCAGGAGTCAGCAGTTCCCAACTGCCCTCAGCAGATGTGCTCAACCAGGCACAGGGATTTTGGGAGATGCTTTGAGAGAGGCAGGACATCACACTGAGTTCTCTTATGGTTCAACGTTAAGGAAGGACAAGACGCAGGTGCTCCAGCTGGCTGCAGACTTACCAGGTGAGCGCATTGAGGATGAAAGCCATCATGGAGAGCCTCCCCGGCGGGGTTGAGAAGCCTAAAATCTACACGGGACTATTAGTAGGAACCCGCGGCACAAATTGCAGCCCAAAATCTGCTCCCGTGGCCCAGCCACATCAGCACGGCCCCACGCGGATCAGGAACTACACCAGGAGCCTGGGCAGCTCTGTCTGTCTGTCTGTCTGGGGGTACCTACGGGAAAGGGAAAGGTCTGGTTCTATGCTGAGGGGAACCTTTTACACCGGGGAGGGGGGGGCCGGGGGTGTCCACAGTGCCCCTATATGGGCAGGGGCAGTTGTCTTTATACTGGGGGCACCTATACAGGGTGTTTGTCTCTATAAGGGGGTATCCCCTATACAGCGAGGTGCTGTCTCTACACAGGGGTACCAACCTACACAGGCTGTCTGTCTCTATATGGGGGTACTGTCACTGACCCAAGGTACCACCTGCACACCGAGGTGCTGCCTCTACCCGGGGCACCCCCTATTCAAAGGCAGGGCTCTGCTCTGGGGGCACCCACACGGACAGCGGGTCTGTGTGCTGGGGGGGGCAGCTACACGGGGCTGGGGACCTCTGCTCCCACACCGGGGTGCTCCCTGGGCGGGGGGCTCTCCCTAGCACCGGGACTGCCCACACC
>VZRE01013664.1:143256-164206 GCA_013396775.1 Cephalopterus ornatus | reverse complement strand
TCACCGCTGCCCCCCCCGGGGTCTGCCCCCGCCGCTCGCCCTGCTCCGGGAGAGTGGGGGCAGGATGGGTGGCCGGCGATAGGGCAGTTCCCGTTCCTCCCCCGGTTCTCCTGGCTCGCACGCTGCCTCTTCCGTGCGATGCCAGAGCGGCGGTGTCCCGGCCGGTGCCCGGCTCTGTCCCGTGCCCCCGCGGCTGTGCCGCTCCTCGTGTATCCCCTTCTCCCCGTGTGCTCCCCGGTGCTCCGGGCTGGTGGGGTTTAGAGCGTTTCGGGGGTACCTGGGGGAAATGAACTGCGCTCCATTGCAGCTTCGATCTCCAGCTGCTGGTCGTGGGCTTAAGTCCTTTAATCCCTCTTTTATTGTGAATATGTGACGGGTTGGAAGCGTGCGGTGCGTTGCAGCACCTGGATAGGCTTTTCAGCCTTACCTGAGTTTGCTTGTGCCGGTGCCTGGGGTTTTTCAGTCTATATCGAACCTTCCTCGCTTTCGCATGGGAATGAAAAATGATGCATTACCGTGGAGGGTTTAAGAATCTCTTAAATATATAATGAGGTGAACCATTTTGGATGCTTTAAGCCGGCACGTGTGGGGTCTTCGTGGTGAAGCAGAGGTTTTGAGATTCTGGCTTCCCCGCTGTTTGTTTGTTTCTGTGTGTGTCCATCTTGCTGATAGTGCAATCAGGGCAGATTCCTCTGCTGGCCTGAAAAGAGCTGCTGAGATTAAGGTAACTGCAGGAGATCGGGGATCCTTAAAATTTAATTTAATCATCCACATTGGTCTGCTTTGGCCTGGAGGCTGGGTGGGCAGATCTGAACTGATAAGACTGTCCTGCTTTGTAATAGGGGCACAGGGTTGGGGGTTTGCTGATTGTGGAGTAGGAAATTCCGATAGAGAGCATCTGCAGTAATTGCCAGCTACTCTGCTAAAACCAACCAGCCCAAATCCACTTTACTCTAATCTGGTGTCTTTATCCCTGCTATTAAGCACGTGAATCGGTCGTTTGGGAACTGGCCCAAACTAGTAGGGCAAACCTTTGGGGCAGGCAGCATCTGGAAGTTGAACTGACCATGTTTGGTATGAAATGCAACTTAGTGTCCCTGGGGACTGGACTGGTCTGCAAGCATCGGATTTCTGCAAAGACAACAAATTCTGCACAGATGTGTTCTGTAAATCCTTATATAGAACTTCTACGGAGCATTTGTCTGTATCTTTTAAGCTACCTAAGATGGAGTGTGTGCTTGAGAAGTAACACTGGCCTACTATAAAGCCTTATCCAAACAAATTGTTTGGGTTACAGGCTGCCGGGGAGGAGATGAGGATGACACGCGGTTTGGGAGAGTTCTGCTGGCACTCCTCCCATATTATTTTTTTTAATAGCACCGCGAAAACGTGCAGAGCTGCACAGCATGTAGCTCTTGGTTTTTCTGTGCGGGCAGGGTGAAGACAGGTAGCTGTTTCTTAACAAGACGGGGATTGTATTTCTTGTGCTTATGTAAGAGTGTGGATTTTGAGAGTGATTCGGTGCTTGAATATTTCCCCAAGCCTGTACAAACAGAAATGCCTTGGCTCCTTTCCCCTTGCGCGGCTTTCTGGTGTAAATGGGATTTCTCCGTGTGAAGCAATCCTGGGATGTGTAAGAGGGTGGGGAATATTACTGAAGTGCTAAAGTGTGACGTTTGTGCTCCGGCTGCGGGTGGGTGGGTTGTGTTACAACAGCCCCGCAGCTTTGCGTGAGAACATCCCCCTCGCCCCCATGGGGCGGGGGGAGCCTGGAGCTGATGCCTGATGTCACCAGGTAGTCGGTCCCCGGCACTCTCTGGTTGAGTGCCTTGGAAGGCAAAGGCTGTGTGGGCAGGGTGCTCCCCTCTGCTGTGCAAGGATGGTTCCTGCAGAAGATGCTTTAGAGAGGATGGACAGAAAGCCAAGACGTGGGATCAGTGGAGTTGACAGAGGACTTGTTTGCCTACCTGAGCAGAGTAGCACTGCTGAGCTCTCCCTGGGCTTTTAGCATCTAAAAGTGCCCCTGGCAGCGCAGGAGGAAAGCAAGGGGTATTCCCTCTGCTGCAGGCTTGGGCTCTGTTCAGTTTGGGCTGCAAAAAGGTCGAGTGCCCTGAGCTCAGCAGGGCTATAGCAGTGCTAGTGGGCTGCAAGCTTATTGCAGTTGTTTTATCTTTGTGCCTTGAACGACGCAGAAAGCCTCCATGCAGCACCACATCATGTTTGTGGGTCCCCAGCAGTACAGATGAGCACAAATCCAACCCAGAAGCTGCTGGCAGAGGATTGCTCTGGGGGAAGGGGGGGGGGCTTTGTGCTGTTAGTGGGCTCTGTTTGCCGGTTTAAAGCAATCATGCTCGGAGGCCTCCTGATTGGCAAAGCTGGTGTCTTGTTGATGATAGCTGTGTTTGGAAAGTAGTGCAGCATTATTAATGTTAAAACCGGTTTGGCTTGTCCTGCTGCCATTGATCCCCGAGGCCTGTTCTTTCTGCTCTTTGCCCAGTTTCTCATCTGTCCCTCCCAATCAAATCAAGACATTGCTATCTGCACGTTTTACTTTATTTTTCACCTGGACTTGGCAAGCTCACATGTAGAGCAAAACCTTGCTTTGCTTCAGCCTTCTTAAAACATGGTGTTTATATACAGTGTTCGAAGCAATGTTCCCTAGCCCTGAAGGGCAAGGAGCCCATGACTTCTGGTAGACAAACCTAGAGATGTCTGTTGGGATGAAACGCCTGTAACACGTAGGAAGAAATAACCTCTCTAGCACCTTGTACCTCGTCAAACTGCACACACAGTTCATGGGGTGGGAGTTCAGGGCTGCTTGGTCCCTCTGTCGCTCTGAGCCTTGTCCGCACTCCATGTGGAGGTTCCCAGGGATGGGAATAGTCACCCCTGCAGTGCTTGGGGCACAGTTCTCACAGTTCTCATCTGTCCCAAGTGCTGCCAGCTCCCATGCTGGAAAGCACTTTCCTGTGGTTCAGAGTTTTCCGAACAGCTTACGCAAGAGGCACATCGGGGCTGAACTTGGTACTTTTCAGATACCAGAGGTTCATTTGCTCTGGGAAGTTAAGGCTGTTGTGATTGCTCTCTTTCCTACCTCTCCTGTTGCTGTCTCCCAAGGCTTTGGCACTTCGAGGTCTTGCAAAGGCCCATATCCAGTCCAGCAACAGGGAATATGTTTTTCTGGTGTGTTTTCGCCTCTCCCTTCCCCTCCAAGCCTCTGTTAATGGCATTACTATTGCCTTGAGCTGCTTGAATGGTTGGGGTGGGGAGGCTATTTGCTGCTCTCAAATGCCTGAAATGTAGCCTAATGTGACCGTGCCATGGTTCTCCTGTAGCGTCATACTGTCCCACTTCCACCACAAGCTGCCAACTTGACTTTCCAGGTGACGATGGAGAGGAGGGATGCTGGTTGCTCAGCATATGGACTTCAGCGCAGCTCTTGCAGCTACTTTTCCCTTCCCTCTGACTCCTGATGTTGGTAAATACTGTTAGACATATCCTGGCTGCTTGAATCCCCTTGGTTATAAGTTGCAGATTGACGTTCTTAGATTTAAAGACAAATTTTTTTTTTTAAATTAGTGATACTGTGTCTGTAAGAGTGGTGTGATAACTGTGGTTCCATGGTCTGCAATGTAAATTACTTGGGTTGACTTGTAAGATTACTTGATTAAGTTATCGTGGCTCTCTGATCCCACAGAACTGACTCCCCAGCTATCACTTTGGCTAGACAAAAGGAGCATCCATCCTTCAAAACACTTCCTAGCTCTTGAGTTAACATTTATCCTCTTGAGCCTGCTCTTAGATCTCGCAGCTGCATTCTCCCCCTTCGCTCGGTACAGCCTGTTCCTTTATGCCCTGTAACAACAGCCGGGTTGTGCTGCTTTTGCAGCCTCAAACTGGAAGCTAATGCCGTTGAAACACTACAAAACCGAGGGGACAAACCCTGCGCACGCCTGACCTCCGGGCTGCTGTTGGGGAGCATGTGTGGCTGTTTGTTTGAGACTCGCTGGAATGCAAATGCTTGAGATTAAGGATTCAAATGATTTGCACTAGAATGAGACTCTTGTGATGAGACTGGGCTTGGTGGCTCTGAATAGACAGGGCAGCCTAGTTAAAGAGTTTAACTTGTAATAAGCCACTGCTCTGAGGGACTGTAAATGATCCTACATTAATGAGCTGCTAGGGCTGCACTTCTAGGTTAGTTCGGGCTTTTATTTTTTTGTCTTAAAGCGTGTGCCTGAATGTTTGTCCAGTGAATGCTGCTGGTCAGAGCTCTGCCCTGTGTCGCCATCAGCCCCGACTTGCAGTAGTCATGCTCTGACTCAGGTTTCTGGCACTTGTCTGGCATCACAGCTCCCTTAGACACTGCTGTCACCCTCTGAGTAACAGCCTGGCCCCTTACCCAAAGCAGTGACTCAGACTTCCGAGGCTCTGCGGCGCAGAGGTGGATCTGTTCGTATGGGGTTAGAAAAGGGGTGACAGGCAGAACTAGGGCTGCTGCTTGGCACAAGGTCTGTGCTGCCCTTGGCACCGAGCGCCTTCTCCGCTGCCTCCTGTTTAATCTGGTTGTGGCTGTGGTGGGCAGAAAAGCTGTCGGGCTCTGACATGTGACTGCCGCCAGTAGCCGAGCTGGTGTTGGCAAAGGCAGATCAGAAAACGTCCCTGTCTTGAGCAGCCGTAGCTTGCTCTGGCAGTTCGGTGGTTCCTTCATTTCCAGGCAGAAACAAGAGCTCCATGGCAGAAAGGAAAGCAATAGTAATAGCCAAAGTGAGTGAAAGTGTTCAAAGCAAGCTAAAGGAGCAGAAAGCCTCAAAAGAGGGGGTTAAATACTTAATCCCGAATCTGGAGAAAATGTCAGCGTAGGAGGGGAAAACATGCAAGATGTAGCTGTGTCCCTCTCAGTTTCTGAAGGCTGACTGACTTGAAAAGTATGCTTCTTGTAAAAGTCTTTATTTTTGCTGGAAATATGCACTCTTGTCAGTTTTATCCTTAAATCCTTTGAGGCTGAGAATCTGCTTATAAGATGCCAAGAGGCTGTTGTTAGACAAATTATTGGGATAACTTAAAAATCAAAGCAGTTAATTAAAATCTCAGAGAGACACTCCTTGGGGCAGGAAGGAGACTGGGAGACCCACAGCACTGTTACCCAAGCAGCTGGTGTTATGTCAAGCAAAACCACGGCTGCTTCTTGCTTAAACAAATTGTGTTGTGTCAGGGACGGCAAAGCCTGCCATGGGAAGGATTTCTCTCTTCTGATGTTGCTCTGCCTTAGCTGCTGTAGGGGAAAAGGTGCCTCTACCGTGGTTCCTCTAAAACTGTGCCGCTGTGAGACTTGAATACGAAGCAATGTGCCCTTGGCCAGCTTACCTTGCTGTGAGGCTCACGCTGCCTCCTGCCCTTTAGCTGCTGTTATGGTCCAAGTGTAGCAATAAAAAGCAATGCTAACTTCAGTTAATGACTGTGAAAGTGCCTTGGACTTGCACTGAAGTGGCTTGCACAGCACGGTAGCCAGAAATCTCTGTGCAGAAGGTGAGGTGACTGGGGGGAGTATGGCTGGAAGGAGGGCACCTGCTGTGGTGGGGCGCTACTATGCTGGCTTGGAGAAGAGTGGGACCTGTAGGTGGAGGGACAGATCCTGGCCAGTGTGGTGCTAGGAGGGTGGCAGAAGCCTCTTTAATGTCCCCCTTTAAAAACAGAGAAGCTTCTACTCTCCTCCAAATGGAAATACAGCCCTTACTGATGTCAGGAGCTTTTGCTTGGAAGACTCTGTTCCCCGGCGAGGTAAATATTTATTGCAAATGCACAGTGTGCAGTGGAGCAGAGTCTGGAGCCAGGATCTTGCAGGAGACTGTTTATGTGCGGGCTGTTCTTGGCGCTAATTCCAAATTTCCTGAGGCTGAGGAGCAGGTCCTGCGCGTTGGTTACTCAGACTTGCTAGTCCAGCCGAGCGTGGGCTCTGCAGCGCCAGGGAAGGAGTGACCCAAACAATGGCTGGGTCCCTCTGCTTCTGGCTGTGACAAAGTGGGTACGGAGACATGGTCGGGGAGGGCTGGAAAACTGCAACCAGCTGCTCACCCCCTGCTCAAAGAGGCCAGGAAGCCTTGCTGGGAGTTCTGAGCCGGTTGAGAGAGGAAAAATGCCCCTGGGAGTGACAGGTTTCCTGAAGTACAGCTGCATTATCCCCAATAGCACACGCTGTGTCTGCTGCTTTCTGGGCCCGAGCCAAGGCAACTTCTGCACAAGTAGGGAATGTCTTTGTTAAAAAACAAACAAACAGAAAAACCCAACCCCAAACTCCAGGCACTGAAAACCCAGCCTCTGCTGCTGGTGCAGCTAGCTAGGAAAATCCCTGCTGTTGAAATGTTTGTTTGTATCAGTGCTCACACGGGTATGGCTGATAGTGGAGTGCTGCTGCTGCGCTGTCTGGAGTGCTTTTGTGCCGACAACTTCCTCTGCTGCACTTCTTTGCTGGCACCTTTGCCAACGGAGCTGCATAACCATGCTGGCAGAGCTCAGCTGCCTGGGCTAAGCCTAGATCTTTGGGCTACTACTTCTGATTAGATTAAAATGGATCGTGGGAGGGGAAGCATTTGTAGGGTGCAGCATTAGGAATCTTGACTGTACAAACAAGCTGAGATTAGCCGCATGGTGAGCCAGATAGGAAAGGCACCCTTTGAAGTTGGGTGTCTGCCTGGCTTAATTTTGCTAACACGCTGGCATGAGGGAGCATGAAGATCCCAAAAAGGCATGTCACGTATTTCTTGGCAAGTGGAAATTCTGCTTGTGTACGTGTTCCGGGAAATATTGGGGTGTAGCTGTGTTCTAGGAAAGGGCAGTGAGGGCAGGCCTCTTCCTGGAGTCAGGGGGAAGTGTGATGTATGAAATATCCCAAGCCTGAAGCATCAGCATAAAAAATCACCCTTGGTGGAAAAGCTGCTTTGCTGGGGCCTTTATATCCTTTTTTTCCTTCCACAGACAAGGATGCAGTAAAAGCCTCTATTACAGAGTAGGGCAACTCGGAATGAGTCATGAGCTGGAAAAACCGAATTCCTTTTTTTACCTTGAACGGATTTCTCCAAATTCTGAGCTGAGCCCGGGGCAGTGAAGTGTATGAATTGCCTATGATTAGGTTTGTAAATACCATAAAAAAAATAATCTCTTTATGAACTAGGTGTGTATCACTGCCTGTGACCAGGAGAACCCTTCAGGGGCATGAAATCCTACCGCAGTTGTTTTCCTCTGAAGTCATGTGAGAGGTCCTGCTTTTTCCTCCTGTAGTTTTCCTCTGAACATTATCTCTCTTTGCTCCAGGGCAAGTGATGGACACACAGCCATCTGCAGCTGCCTGCTGAGCTTTATCTCCTCTAGCTGGATGGGAAGCAGTCATCTCCTTCCCGCTCTGGCTTTGGAGCTGGGCATGGACTGTTTGGAGCAGCTATTTTGCCACCATTGCAGTAAACAGATCCCAGCATGTGCCTGTCTGGCAAAAGACTCAATCTTTATGGCTTTGCTGGTGGCTGATAATCAGGGAAAAGCAGTTAAACAAGAGTTCATTCCTTGGTAATCTCTGTGTCCTCCCGTGGGCTGGAGGGAGCAGGCTGTGTGTGTAAGCAGGCGCACAGCGGTTCAAAGGTAACTGAGGCTTGACTTCGTGAGCGCAGGGAAGCCTATTTTGAGCAAGCAGAGCCCGGGAGGATTCATCCCTGCTGCTGGGGAGGCACCCGTGACAGCGAGTGGCTCTGCAGAGCCTGGGATTACAGTGTAATTGTCACGGGGATTACGGCTGCGCTGCCGCATGAGCCCCCAGGAGAGCTGCTTGTGGCCACACGGCTTAAAGAATCACAGGGGGAATGGGGGCAAGGGGGGAGCAGCCCGGGCTGGGGCTGGGGTAGTGCTGGACGTGCCTTCTCTTCTGCACGTGGGCTGTGGGGTGTGAGCACACGGGCTGGGTGCGTGCCTGCGGGGAGACGGATACCTGCTTGGACAGGGACTGGGCAGGCTTCTCCCGAGTCACCTTGAACGAGTGATGCTTTTACCAGCCAGACAGTTCCCCCGCCTGCATGTTGCTCCTGCTCTGTCCTATTAAGCAAAACCCTGTTCCCTGCATGTCTGTGTTACTGAACGTAATTCAAAAAATAACGTATTTTTTCCCTCTCTTTGCTAAGAGGCACAAAGAGTGTGCAGTAAGTGCTGTGCGTCCTGGAGATGCCCGCAAGCTGTGGTCAGTGCTTCAGTCTGATTTTTCCCTTAGTCCTCAGGGGTGCCTTGGATTTACCTTTGTGGCTCACTGTGGTGGGAGTGCTGTCAGAGGGGAGGTGTGCGAGGCTGGCTGTGGCTCTGCTCTGGGACTGCTCGGAAAGTGTGGAGCAAAGGTGGTATTTAACCATGTCAGGAAGCCTCAGGTGATCCCGTCACGCAACTAAATACAAACATGTTCTGTCCTTTGGCACAAAGGCCGGTGCAGGCCATGTGTGCTGAGAGTTATGTGGGACAGACTGACCAGGAATGGGTGGTAAAAAGGTACCTCCAGGCATGGGCACAAGAAGCTGGGAGAAATGGATTTTTTTTTTTTACTTTTTTTACTGTGGGTGATGTGTTGAAGGAGTCAGGTGTGACCTGGAACAAAATATTGATATTTGCTTTGCTTTCAGGACTAACATGACTTTTGTATATTTATTTTTTTTTTCCCCTCCCTAAACAGAGCTGGAGCATGGAGGGAGTGACGGGTATTTGGGGGGAATACATAGACCTTTTCCTTACTAGTCTAACAGGAGCTGTTGCTGGAAGCACCTGTCACTTCTAATAACGTTTTTTAGTGCATATTCAGATGGGAAGATCGAGCTGTCTTTGCCTGTTGTCTCACTGCACACCTCCCTCCCGTGGAGATCAGCTTTATTTGGCTGTTTCACACCGATTTGAGCTGCCCAGTTTCCAGTGCTTGTGAGACTCCTCCGCCTTCTTGCTTTTGGGGGGCTGGTGGGCTCTGAGCAGAGTGAGCTCACTCCCAACCCCTGCTCCTTTGCACGCTTGGTGTGAGCTTTAATACCCACCTGGTTTGTGGGCTCCTGCAAGAGCTCGGTGGAAGAGAACTGTATGGAAAGCCCCTCTCTTGGGTTGGGTGGTTTATAGAGCTTGGCATCCTTGCGCTGGGAAGGCCCTGTTGGATTCTTTGGTCCACGATGCAGGACAGCAGAAGGCTCTGCAAATGATCTCTTGATAACCAGGCTCTGAGGCTGGGCCACCCAGGCAGCTGCTGGTGTTGTCCAGGAGCCCTTGCTGGTTGAGCTGATGTGGGTGTGCATTGTGGTGGCACGAGGTGACATCTGTCCATGACAGCACAGGTCTGGGAAAGATATTTTATGTAGCCTTGCTTGCTGGAGTGAAATAGGGTGATCTGTAGAACTGTCCCTGAGTACAGAGCAGCTGAGAAAAGCCCTGGGAGCAGCTTACACCTGCCTGTCCCTGCAGGCTATTAAGAGTTAACAGGTCTGTGCCTCTGCCCCCTCTCCTGCCACCTCCCAGGCTGGCCCTGCTCCATGTGCTTTTGTCTAGGAAAGGTTGACTTTCACCTTGCTCCTGTTTACTCCTGGATTTGTGTACATAGTGCTGGGGAGGCAGACCAGGAGCAAGCACTGGGTCTCCATGCCAAAATAATAAACTTGATAAAGAGCTCTGTGCGCTGTGGATGCCCCAGTCCCTGCAGGTCTGACTCCCTTTGCAACTCGCTGGCTGTGACCCTTCAAAGGAGCTTTTAATGAACTCTGTGTTTGATCAGGGACAAGGGCTAGCTGTAAAAGCCAGTTCCATGTCTGGAAAACTTTGTCTCTGCCCCAAAACATCATTTGGGTTTTTTTGGAAAGGGTTTGCAAAGGCTGTGGTGAGGACGTGGGCTGGGACAGGCGAGCTGCTGGGGTTTGTTATTTCCCAGAACTGCCAGCGGCTGGGGAAATTCACACATTGCACACAAACTTTGTTTGCTGCCTTAATAAATAGATGATCTTGCTTTGAGAGGAGGTGAAGGGGAACCTGGGGCTGTAAGGGAGTGCCCCGGAGCATGAAATGGAGCAAGTTGGGCTAGGAATGGAGCACACCAGGGCTGCTTGGGCTGCCAGGGGTGTGATTCTTGTACTTTCACAGAGCAAGCCTGCCTTGGGCTCAAACATGAGATGTGTGCCCAGCTTTTCCAGGAATGATGCTCATAGTTCACGTGCCTCACATGCTGGTTTTCTGGCACAAAATCGATTTATTTATTTATTTGTTGCCACTGGCAGGCAGGCAGAGCTTCTGCTCCCCAGCACACTGTTTAATCTCCCGTGGTGCTTACTGGGGATAAAGCTGCTTAACATGAGGAAGAAATCTGGAACTAGACTCCTGCAGGAAAGGTTGATTTCTGTACAGACCCCTCCTAGAGAGGAGCATATTAACAGTAGGACTTGACTTCAGCTGCCAGGGTGAGGTGGAGCTGTGCAGCTGCCCAGTCCGACTCTCCCAGCAAGTCCCTGGCCTGGCTCCAGTCCTGGGACAACAGGTGGTGGAAAGCAGACTCTTAAGCAGCGCTGGTGTCCTTCTCCAGCTGGCAATTGCAGAAGGTGTTAAGCTGAATGTGGCCAGAGACGACTTGGCAAGGGCTGACCATCATCCTGTGGCAGTCTCGTAGCTTCTTCCTCTTGGCTGCAGCCTGCAAGGCCAGAGGAAGTACGGCCGCCTTCCGCAGTGCCCCTTCAAGTAGCAGAGCTGTAGGGAGGACTGTATGCTCTTGGAAAGGGGTGTACTTTTATTAAGCAAAGAACTCCAGGGAGCTCTTTATGTGGCACTTGGGAAGCCTGCAGCCTGCGCTTGTAGGTCTGTGAAAGTGCCTGTGTGCCCTTTCACAGGTGTGTATGTGAGGAATGTGCCTGCTCCAGACCTGCCCTTCAAGCACCACACGCCACTGTTAACTCTTCCCAGGCTGCCCATGCCCCCGCTCCCAGTTATGGCCTGCTTCCTAGAAGCACATGCCTTGAAATCTGGAGGATAATTATGGAGGTGCCCAGCAGCCCTCTGACTTCCCTGGCAGATGAATCTGGAACGTGAGGCTCACTGCCCACAGGAAAAGTTTCTTGTACCATTTGAGAAGCTCTTGTGGCTTCCAGGAACTTCCCCATCCTTGCTCAAGAGGATGATGAAGAGTGAGTTCAGGGAACGCTCCCTTGTAATCTTATTTATGCTTGTGAGTCAGTAATTTCCTTATGTCCTGTGCTGGTAAACACTGCCTGTCCTGATTTCAATAGGGTTTTCTGATAGCCAGGCCTGGTGCGTTCCACAGCGTGTACTAATGGCTGTGGCCGTCTGATCCTGGCTGGGCTGATCTGATAAGGCCAGTGGGCTGTCCAGCCACCCCGGGGGACTAAACCCGGGTTTTCATGAGCTGCCCTTGCTCGGACACTGCAGGCTGTGACTCATGGTGAAGCACAGGGTGAGCTGGCACCGGGGTGTGTCTCGGCACAGCACTTTTTGCCAACATCAATCTGCCCAGTGCAGCAGCCAGATTATATGGATCTGCAGCAAACGTGCTGCCCCAGCCCCGGTGCCCTAGATCGGGAATTGAGCTCTTCCTGCCAGGAAGAAGTGGCCAGGAGCTGCCCTGGGAACAGCTACTGCATGCTGGCAGCAGTTTCCATTGCAGGGCTGGCTTTGGCTGGTTTTCACATATCTTGAAATGAATTTCCCTTGGAGCGAGTGATCCGTAACGTTAGGAATGCCTGGTTCCAGGCCGGGAGAGGATTTCTTCCAGGCTGACCTTCCTCCCAGCCCCCTTCCCAGCACCTAGTGCCAGGCTTGGCATAGCAGAGATGGTTCTGGGAGGAGAACTGGCCTCAGCATTTCATGCCCTCTGGGCCGTTCATCTGGTTATCGTGCAGCGGAGTTGCTGGGGAGACCCAAAACGCCTCAATAAGCAAAGGAAAAGCACATCTAGTGCCACTGCTCCTGGTGCAAAACAAGAAACATCCTGGCCTGGCCACAAAGCCTTGTCTGTGGCAAACCCAGTGTGCAGACGTGCTGAGGGGTAGGGGAATGGGGCTGGGGCTGTGGGCAGAGGAAGCTGACACGTGGCTTTTGGCTGATTGTTGGCCTTGGCCTGTGAGATTGATAGCGGATGTGGATGTAATTCGTCAGTTGTGACACTGCCGGGCTGTGGGATGGGCCACACCTGGCCATGGGAGCAGGAGGGCTGATCCCAGCAGCTCTAAGTCTCCCCAGGCTCTGATCCTCCTCACCCCTCTGAGGCTGTAGCTCATGGTAAGCCTGTACACTGGGAAAAGCCCCCTGGATGTGCTGGACCGGAGTAAGGAGATGTTTTAAAAATGCTCTCCTGGGTAGATAAAAACCTTTGTCAAGACATCCCAGTTGTTCTGTGAGGACAGTGTGAAAGAATGTTGCTAGCTTAGCCCCTGGCTATGGGACCCATCCATCTGCCTTAGGGGAAGAGGTTGCGTCCCCCTCCATGGGGATGATTTCATGGCTGTGGAAGCACCTGGAATCTGTGGGCTGGTGTTGAGCAACCCCAGAGCTCATACCTGCGGTACCCTCAGAGGGGCTGGCCCCAGGGCTGTAGGGTGAGGAGAAATAGTTCTGGGAAGTTGCATAACCTTGGTGAGAGCAGGAGGTTTGTGCTTGTGGCTCCTTGAAAGTCCCAAGTGCAAATGAGCTTTGGTGTGCAAATTGCCGTTGTGGCCAAACAGCTGATATCTGGGAGGCTCTCCAGCTTTTGTGCTGTAGCTGCACTCTTTGGGCCTTTGGATCCTGGACGTATTTTACAGGCTTGTTTGTTTACATGCTTTTTAAGAGGTGAGGCAGGGGAAGCTCTTCCTTCAGGCGAGTCATTACTGATAGTGAGTGCTCTTGAACGTCACACTGTATTGCACTGCAGTTCAGCTGAACTGACAGACCAGTTTTTAAGCCTTGGGTGATAAAATGGGTTTGTTCTCAATACAAGCAGCGAGGAATTGCCTTGGTTGTGAGGCTTTGGTGCTATGCAAAAAAACTGACCTATAGGTGCTGGGCTTTTTCCCCAGGAATAGCAAGTCCTTCCAAGGTATTGCTTTTCCAAATGCTTTTGCTACAAACTCCTGACCAAGATCCTGTTGTGTTGTTTCCCCCCTGTGTGTTTAGGTGAACTTCTTGAATCTGTAATGCTCAGGAAATTCCCCTCCCAGGCTGGCTCTCACTTCTGTTCTGAGAAATTCTGGGGGAATTCAGCTATTTTCAGGCTGGTAAAGATAATGCTTTCGGTGGAGAGGAAGTTCAGCATTTAATGTTTTTCTGTTGGAAGTGACGTGCTCAGCACAGGCTCTGAACCTTCTGTGAAGTGCTTCTGAGGAGTTGCCTGATATTTAACACTTTTCCATGCCCTTTTGCAGGTGAGAGAAACTGAGACCCTGGATGCTGGATGGCTTGCCTACCCTGCCTCTGGGGACTTGCCAGATGATGAAGACATTGGTGAATTCAGGCCTCACTTAACTGCTGATGGGTTGGATATAGATGAGTCATCTGGGTCTGGAGGTAGGTAGGGAAGGGGAGGGAAATGGATCTCCCTCAGCTTATGCTGTGAAATTTCTTTCAGCACCAGCCCATGAGTGATGGGCTAAGTGCACAGCCAGAGCTCCAGAGGAACCACAGAGTCAAGTGGAGATGAGAGAGCCTTGTGAATTGTAGTCACGCAGATGAGAACAGTGAAAGTGGTTGTGCTGTGATGTTGAATCACTTGGGGAGGACAGATGGAGTGTAGCCAAGCTTGTCTTGCTGCAAGTGAAAAGGCATTGCACTGGCTGGATCTCTTTCCTGTTGAACTCCAAAGAACTGCTGAGAAACTTAAAAAAAAAAGTAATCTATTGTTGAGGAATATTAAAAGGCTTAGAGTTAATATCTCAGCTGAGGCCAAACAAGGTAAAGGACTAACTGGTGTTCAAGTGAACTCTCTGTGACATGCAAAGCTCCCTGCCCAAACCAGTTTCTGAAGCTCTGTGTCCCTTTATGTGAGCATTTGTTCTCTAGAAGAACAAGTGCTGAAATGGGTGGCTGACATGTTTGGGCAGATGTGGAGGGTTGGTGAATGATCCTTTAGGGATGGGCTGTGGGAGCAATGCCCTCCACTGGCATTACTTTAGTAAGCTATGGCAGATCTGCTCTGCAGGGCACAGTGGATCCAGCTGAAGACCCCTCCCATAAGAGGTGTTGGTTTCAAGAGTGCATCTCATGGGCTTGTGCAATTGAAGTCATTAATGATAAAAGGACTAGTAGATAAGAGGGATTTGTGGAGGACCAGGGTTCTGGTTTGTCTGCAGGTGCTGGTATTATGGGAAGTGTGAATTTTGGGAAAATGGCATGTAATGAGAATAAAACTTAGTCCTCTCTATTTTATTTTACCCCCCTCTGCAGACTACTCAGACTCTGAAGAAGGCATATATCTGACCACCATGGATACTCCTCTGGTAGGTATTGCCCCTGTGTGTTTTTAAGCAACATGTAGCTCCTTTGGTCTGTCTGGGGAAACTTCCTGAACACTCTCCCCCCTGCAAGACGTGTCCTCAGGACGAATCCACCTGCAGGAGCAGGAACAGTGTACTCATAATGCCCTGAGCAAACTTTCTGTGCCCTGCACGCCCTCCTGTTTTCAGCTGTAGGTAGGTTGGGTGCTGCTTACTGAAGGGTGTGGTTTGTCTGTGTTCTGTAGATATCTGACAACTATATCCCTGGAGATACTGGGAGAAAGATAGAAGGTGAGAAGAAAAACACAATGGTGGACAATGAAATCATTCCAGACAAAGCTGTACCTGTCGAAGAGAACCTGTCCAACAAGATCTCCATGGCAAGCACAGCCAACAGCAGCATCTTTGAAAGAACAGAAGTTCTTACAGGTAATATTCCACCTTCTCCTGATAAATCATTAATACTGAAAATCAAAATGCCTTCTGTTGTTCTCTGTTTCTCTGGGGAGCAGCTCCCTACTGACCAGGGGAAGGAGTTTCATTGCCTCTGTGAGTACCTGTAGCAGGGTGACTTCTGCTTTCTAGTCCTTAAACAACAGCAGAGCCTGCTGCTTGCCTTGCTGGGGTAAACAGCTTGTTTTTGAGCCTGCCAGCTGACTGTTGGCTTAAGTCATGTGGCAGCTGCTCTGCACCCAGATACTGCCTCAACAAGAGGCGTTTCTGGTCATAAACCAGTGACATCATAGACTTCCATATCAAATACAGGCATGTTCCTTCTAAGTCCTGCCCTTTCAGGAGCCAGGAAGCCCCTCTAAGGGATTTGAACACCTGGCCAGCTGTAGGAATCTGAGTACTGATGTCTGGAGCAAAACTAAGAGACTGGCTCCCCTTCAGCAAGTGGGAAAGGCCCGTCTCTAGCACATTGCTGCTCCAAGCATTTGGCCTGATGGTCCAGGTACAAACCTTGGCATGCTGTGTCAATCCACAGCCATCCCTCCAGTTGGAGAAGGTAGTGTTGGCAGTTGGGTGTTGCCGATGAAGTGGAATACAGAGCCCCCAGGGTGTGCTCACACAAAGCATTCACACTGGAGCTATACCATCTCCCTGTTGTGTCGTGGTGGGGCCCTTTCTGGTGGATTTTTTTTTAGTTTTGTCTCCATGCAGCGAGGATATCTTCTTGTCAGCATTTCTTCCTTGGACTAAACTGGAAGATTAGCAGAAACTGGTTAATGTGGAACATGTGAATATTCTGTGGTTGGATTGGAAGCAGCCTCTGGCCTTTCCCAGTAACATCTGCTGTTGCTGGAAGTGCCAACACACATGGGGACGGGCACATGGACACTGACTCTGGAGGCAGTTCTGGGGGCTGGTATCTTGAAGCAGATTTTGAGATGTAGCTGACTTGTTCCATGCTCTTTTTCCTCCCCAGCCCTCATTGCAGGAGGAGCAGTGGGCCTCCTGTTTGCCATCTTCCTGATCCTCCTCTTGGTCTATCGCATGAAGAAAAAGGACGAGGGCAGTTACGACCTGGGGAAGAAACCCATCTACAAGAAAGCCCCCACAAACGAGTTCTATGCTTAAAGCTCAGCAGGCACCTTGTGCCCATCAAGGGACAAACAAACTGTATGGAAACACTGTGCCCTCAGATGAGATGTGCTGAACAAATGCTCTTTCTGGATTGAATTTCAAAGTGACTTTGAGAGAGAAAAAAAAAAAAACAAATCAAACTTCCTTCGTGACCTTTCCCATCCTGCTCAGCTAACAAGGGCCCAATGAAATACAAAGAGTCTGAAAAAAAAAAAAACCAACAACAACCTCGGTGTATTTTTTTTTTTTCCCTAAGCTAGTGTAAAAAGAATAAAGATGCCAAATTTTCTGCTTGGTTTTATAGAGGGGATATAAACATGAACCAGACTGTATGGAAGCAAACACCATGTGTTTGCATCCAGAGTGCTGTGCTGGGATTGGCTGCTTCTACAGAAGATGGCTTTTTTTTTTTTTTAATATAAATCTTGCTACTAGATGTCTTGCAGCAGGCTGTTGATGTGAAGCATTTTTGTGGAGAACTATTTATGAATCTCTTACACTACAGATAATGTTGCCTTATCAGGGAGTAGTAAAAGGCCCACAGGGGCTCAAAATCCCTGATTGCCGTAAAGGGCCTATGGGAATGTCTTCCCCAGGAGACTTCTGTCTCTTCCTGTTGGCCCCAAGGCAAGGGTCATTAGTCCTTGAAATCAGGACAGCCAGTTGTGTTTGGCTATGGTGACACCCTTTCCTTGCCTTCAGTCTCTTGCCTTTTTTAAAGGATTGCTTGTAGGATTTTTTAATAACAAAATTTTGAAGAAAATAGCCTAATGTTTATATAAAGTTTGTAGAAATTGTTTTGAAATATTAAAAATAATCTACTTTTTTAATTTCCTCAGATTTATTTTTTCAATCCCTTTGTGTTTCCTTTGGCCGGGCATTTGTCTAGAGATGCTGTTTTATATGATTCATATTCTGAACTGAAGCAGAGTTAGCTACTGTGTGTTACAGGTTTCTTCTAGTTCTATAGCAGCTACTGTAGAGGGTAAAGATATTTATGGTTTTCTCATAACTTTTTTTTAGGATTTTTTTTTTTAATAGAATTATTTATAGTTTCTGAAATGGCTGCTTTCTCATTTGGTAACTCATGCTTGTTATGTAAAACACTAATATAATGAGTCTCTGTGAAAACTATTTAAGCTTTATTCTGTGAATTTCAACTATAAATTCAAGGCAATAACTTCTGTATGCAAAGTTGGATGCATAATATGATTGAAGTAGGGAAAAGACGAGTATTTTTAGGCTGTAATATATTACAATCAGTCCTATAGAGCTATATATTATATATTTTACTGAGAAATACACAGTTAACAGTGAAAAGGCTGGAGTTAGTTCTTCAGCAGCCTTACAGTGTGTAAGAGGCTTTTGATCTTGTTTGTGCTGCTGTTTGTCCACTGTCTTGTGGAAAAGCAGGAGAGGCTCGGGAAGGGAGCAGGGAGCAGGCACAGCCCCGGGGCTCCATGGCCGTGTCCTGGCTGTGCCTGGAAGAGGGCTGGGGTTGGTGATGTGCTGGGTTTGATTCTCAAGAATCGGTGCTGGGTTTGATCCTCGAGAATCAGAGCAGAGATCCCCACCTGGGTTTGCTCTTTGAAGCAGGCATTGGAAGCTCGCAGTATGGAGGTCATGACTTAATGTTTGGGGGGTGGCTGCGTGGCAGAGTCCCCTGCGGTGCTGTGCCGAGTCCTGCCTCTTGTGGAAGGCTGGATCTGGTAGCTGAGCTCTGCCTGGGCAGCATCTCCCACCTGGGAGCAGTGATCTTTTGTAGGTGCAAGCTCTGAAGCCCCTGCCGTGGGTCTTTCTTCACACACCCTGTGCACAGCTCCTACCTCCACTGAGAGTTGGCGTGGACCAATCCCCACAGTGCTCCCAGAGCAAAGGGTGATGTGTGTGTCCGATGCCTCTGTGTCAGGAAGGTCTTACAGAGCTATGTGTGAGTCATGTCCTCAGGCAGCTTGGAGTCTGGTGTGGTTTAAAACAAAAATCAGAGCGTGGGTCCCCAAACTGAGTGCCTGGGTGGGCAGCCCGAAACCAGGCGGTTGCAAAGGCTGTTCAGAAATCTCGTGGCTCCTGAAGCCTCTTTACTGAGGCTTTGCAGTGTAGGCTTGAGGCCAGAATCAGAATAGAAAGAAGTTCAGCCCCCTCTCGAGGGTGAGGCAGGCGAGGTGGGAACACGGGGAAGTGTGTGTTGGGACATGGGTGGGAGAGGAGAGCTCCTCTGGGTGACTCACTCACTTTGGTCCCAGTACAAGTGTGTTCAGGGAAACTGCGGGCTCTGGGAGGCTCTCAAAGCTGCACAGAGTTCACTGGAGGTTGGGAAGGAGAGGGAGGACTGTGCTGCCTGTGGACAGCACTACCGGGAAGGCAGGAGCCCTGTCCGCTTCTCGGGATACTTAGATTCTCTTGTGTAATTGCTCTTGGGTTTTTTCCACTGTTACTGATTTTTATTTTTTTTTTTTTTCCCCCTCAAATAAATGGTACTTTCTAAAACTGGCTTTTTGGACTGTTTCTGATCTGAAATTTCTTGTGGGAGCTGGATAACCGGGAGCTCGTGTTTGTGTAACTTCTTGGTTTACCAAGAAGGGAGGCACGCTGGGACCTGGCTCGGTGGCTGCAGCTCAAAGGGGCTTTGTCAGCAGCTCCGGAGCTGCCTCCAGCGTCTGACCCACGAGTGCTTCCCACTGTCCCTGGGCTTCTCCAAGCAAGTGAAGCAGAGGCAGCCCAGAACCCTGAGGTGAGTCTGTCCTGTCTCTGGTGAGCAGTTTTGTGATGGCACTTTGAGAGGGCTGTCCCCTTGCAGCCAGAAGGGACAGAGGGAGGTAGGGAGGCCTGTGCCTGTCCTCTGGTGGCAGCAGCACGTGTCTGTGCACTCAAGCAGGAGAACAATGTGCTTGGTGGTCTTTCTCCAGCAAGTTTCAAGCCAACCCTGTTTAACCAACATAGGCATTCAAGTGGGGGCAGAGCTGTTCTGCTTGCCTGGGATCAGCTGCTCTGGGAGCAAGTCCACAGGTGACTTCATCCTGTTTTGGACTAAAACAGCTGCTCTTTTAAGCAGGATGTGGACGAAACTGCTGTTTGTCCAAGCCCCTCTGCTCTGCCAGCTTGGTGTTCTCAAGGGACAGGACCCGTCTCTCTCCCCAGGCAGGTGGGAGAGGGTGGGCTGTGCAGAGGGCAGGGCTGCTCGCTGGGAACAGTGCTGAGGCTCCTCAGAAGTGCTGTATTTAAATGGATTATCATAATTGAGAAAATCTAATTCCCTTCTCCCTGGTGGGAATTCCTGCTCCAGGTGGTTTGGCTTAGCAGGGGTGAAGCAAACAAACTGGGACTAGCTCACCCAGGCTCTCTCAGGGGTCAGGGAGTAGCATGTGCTTGTTGCCTGCCCTGTCACCAGAGGTCCTCTGAGATCCAGTACCAGGAAAAGCAGAGCCATGTGCTCCCAGGCCCTCCTGTGCTCCGTGGGAGCCGTGTTAGTGCACCAGCGATGTACTGTGCAATCATCCAGTGCTTGTTCCTCGTGTGGCTGTGACAGGTTCTTGGATGTGCTGCGTGGAACAACCTGTGGTTGTCTTCTTTTTTTTTTTGTTGTTTGTTTTCCTCCTCCCCTTTCTTTCTCTCCTGGGCTTTGTCTCTCTGTTGCAAGAATCCCGCGTACTTTCCAAAACCGCCCCCAGTGTAAAAGTGCCTTGTTTTTGCAAAGCAATCTGGACAAGGAGTCTGCAAATCCCTGGAGCACAAGACTGGCTGCCTGCCTGTCCTTGCAAGGCCCCAGTTCCTGGGATGGGTTTGTTACCATTCCCTCTGTCTGGCTTTCTTCCCTCCCTGGCCATGCTGTCTGTACCTGGTGTATCCTGAGAAGCACTATTGCTTTGTGCGTTCTTGGTCTTCATCTCTGACCTAAGAGGTGACACTCAGTTGTTTTTCTTCTTAGTGCTGCTCTGGTTTTAAAACCAAAACCTTGAGGATCTGCATCACCAGGCTCTGGAACGCTCCCAGGAACTGATGTGACAGAGTGCCCGGGGGCAGCTCTGCCCTTCCCAAATGCTCCCTGGCTGGAGGAGCCTCGGGTAGCTGGAAAAGGGGGTGTAACCTTTCAGCTCCTCCTTCACTATCCTGGTGCCAGCTGTGCTGCAGGTGGTGATGCCCAAAACTCTGATGTTTTTTGGGGGGGCAAGCCTGTCACCTGTACCAAAGTGGCTCCTTGAGGGCCAAACTCAAGGAGTTATTTGAGTTGGAAGTGACCCTAAAGGTCATCTTCCACCCTCCCTGCCGCGGGCAGGGGCGCCTTCCACCCGCCCAGGTTGCTCCGAGCCCGTCCAAGCTGGCCTTGGCACTTCCCGGGGTGGGGCAGCCGTAACTTCTTCCCCTTTCCCCGCTCCCTCCCGGCCCGTTCCCGCTCTCCGCGTGTCTGCCTCCCCCTCCTGGGCACACCCGGCACGGCACACGGACCCCCGGGCACACGGACCCCCGGGCTGTGCCCGCCCCGGGCTGTGCCCCCGCTGCCCGGTGGCTCCCCCCGGGGAGGGAGGTGTTTAGGGGGCGTCCCTGCTGGGTGCCGTCTGTCCGACCGGCCCCCTCTGCGCCTGGGAATTCTCGGGCGGCGGCGGGTTCGGCCACAGGACTGCGATCGCAGTAACGGTGGGAAATCCTGCTGGATGCGAAGTTTGTCTTTCTTTTTTGTTTTCTCTTTTTTTTCCCTTTGTTTCCTTTTTCCCCCTTTTTTTTCCTTTTTTCCCCCCTTACCCCCCTTTTTCCCCTTCCCCTCTTTTCCCCGTTTTTTCCCCTTTTTTCCCTTTTTTTTTCCATTTTCTTTTTTCTCTTCCCCCTCCCTTTCTTTTCCTTTCTCCCCTTTTTTCCATTTTGTTTTGCCTTCTCTCTTTTTTTTTTCTTTCCCCTCTTCC
>VZRE01013664.1:125470-143173 GCA_013396775.1 Cephalopterus ornatus | reverse complement strand
CTGCCTCCCCCCCCCTTTTTTTTTTATTCTCTCTACTTCCTTCCTGCTCTACCCTCGTCCCTTTTCCCCTGTGGAGTTTGGCAAGGGCAGGGATGGATGAGAGTGGGGATATCGGCATGGCTCTGCCCAGCCGGGCTGATGTGAGGGTTTGGGGTGCTGGGGGTGTTCTTGGTACCAAAGGCACCGTTCACCTGCAGGCACTGCCCTTATTACTGCAGGGCTGCCCTGCCAGCCCTGGGCAGGGGCGAGGCTTGGTGTTTTGCCCAGTATTGGAGGGAAGAGACACGGTTTTTAATCACAGGGTGGTCATTTCGGGGAAGTGGGGGCTGCAGGAGGTGCTCTGCTGCTCCCAGCACACGGAAGGGAACAATGGGGCCACTGTGCCGCCGAACGCCGCGACTGCTGTCAGAAAGGTCCAGTGAGGGGTTTTCAGCACGTTTCTATTCCCCTGCTCAGGTATAATTACACAGGGGAACAAAAAGCCCTTCAAACCCACCCGTTCCCCCGGCACAGCCCGGGGTCTCTGAGCACACACGTCAGCTTTCAGTAGGGTACAAGGGGACAGGGGCCACGCACACCCACAGAGGCAGCCCGGAGGGGCTGGTGACGCTGGGCAGGGGCATGGGGACAAGCCCTGAGTGCACCTCTAGCTTTCCTGGGAGCCATGGCTGGAGTGGAGGCTCCTCTCCCTGAGTCACACTCTTGGTGTGCCCCCCACGGCAGAAACCAAAGAGCAAATCTCACCCCATCTCTCAGCACCAATCCTGCTTTGCTGTTTATTCAGCCATACGCTGGAGAGGGTTTGATGAAGTGCCTTTTCTTCTGCCTCTGGCCAGGCCTGATGTAGAGGTGAGGGGCACCAATGGGAGAGTTCAGGCTTCACCCCTAGGCTGTCTCAGCCCAAACTGGCTGGGACAGGAGGCTGGATTGAACAGGACGGGGGGCAGGGGCGTGCTTGCAGCCAGGGTGCTGGAATGCTTCATGCACAGCACTGCGTGACACTGCCTGCTGCCCACGGTGCCCTGGGCAAAGCCACACCGGGATCCTGCTGAGCCCCACAGCCCTGGAACTGTGGACGAGCACCAGGGGTGCTGCTCAGCTCCTCCCCTGCGGCTCCACTGACCCCGAGTCCTCGCTGGGCTCATGGGGAGGGATTTATGCCCAGTCCTTTCCTTCTTGGTGCTGATCCATAACTGGTTTGCACCCTAATTACTGCAGCAATCCATGGAAATCAGGCCTGTGTTTTTGAAGCCCAGTTGTTTATTTAAGCTGTTTGAAAAGCTACTTTCCCTCCCTAGTGAATTCTGAGAAAACTATCCATGTGTTTCTTTTGAGAGCAGGATGAAAGCAGATTACCAGCTCCCTCCATCCTACCCCCCGCCTCCTAGATGGACTCCTCAGACCCCTCAGCAATGCTGCAGCGGGGGGCTGGCCAGAGGGAGCCGTGTCCAGTACTGACTCTGCAGCCCTAATCTAGTCACCAAGCCTCAAGGTTCAGCCTTGGGGCAGTGGTCCAGTTGTGCAGCCTGATGGGATACTGCTGGCCCCTGGGCTTGGTCCTTCCCTGAGCTGCAGGGAGTCCAGAGCTTGCCAGGAACGAGCTTGTTTTCGACTTGTTTTTAGGAAAAAAACCCACAGAAAAAAGGAAACCTAACTTTCCACAGGCTTTTTGGCCATGTGGGCAGGGCTGAGTGCCCAGGGCTGTGGGCACAGAAGCATGGCAGTCTCTGCCCCTGAACAGCCCATCTCAGGACAGGGGCTACTAATATGTGCTCCTGGCACTGCTGGTGACATGGGCACCCAAGGGTGTCTCCAGCTTGCTCTGTCCTTAATGCTATTTGGGTTTCTTTTAAGGACTGGCCAGTGGGGCCTCATGCCTGAGCAGTTCCTGATGCACTGGAAGCCTCTTGAGCAGGTAATTGTAATTCCTCAGCAACCCAACTCGGTTTATTTTGGCCCCAGCATAGTTTTGCATCCTGACGCCCAGCTGGGTAATTTATAGCTCTGTCAGAAAAAGGCTAAAGTCAGCACAGGGTTTCTGGGCACTGCCCAAGCCTGCAGCCCTGTGTGCTGCTGCCCTTGGAGGGATGCTCAGGGTAATGGGACTACACTGGGGTCTGTGGGCAGGGCTCGACCAGTATGGGGTCTTGGTTGGGGGGGACTTGATGATCTCAGATGTTCTACGATTCTATGACATTTTATGGCTCGTGATGCAGTAATTGGCCCCTTGGTTCAGTGTTGTTGGCCAAGCCCTGTTCGTGCAATGGACCAGCCCCAGGCTTCAGTCCCAGGGGCACCACATTTCCAAGAAAAAAGTTTTTTTTTCTCAGTACCTTTCCCTCTGCTGGGCAGAGCAGCATCCCCTCATCCGCTGTTCTGGAGGGCTGGGGATAGAGACACTTACCCAGAGCAGCGTGGGCTGTGGCAGGATGGGTGCAGGTGGTGTGATGAGTGTGGCAGTGCTCAGCAGGCTGGGGGCTGGCGCTGGGGGCGGTAGATTGGAGGCTGTGATGTGTGTGCTGGGGCTGGGGCCGGGCCGGGCCGGGCTCACTAGATGGCAGCAGCTTCTTCCAAACGGGCAGCTCAGTGTCACGCAGCCCGGGCAGGGAGGGAAACAGAGCCAGAGCGGGTGTCGTGTTCCTCTGGGATAGTGTCATGGAGGGACAGCCAGGCTTTTATTTTCTTCTGGATGTTTTTGAAGGTAACGCTCACTGCCGGGACCTGATGTGGCTTCTTGGTGTAATGGGACTCCAGCTACACCCTGGATACTGGGAGCAGGGGATCCCCATTGCCTTCGAGCCTCACCATCACCTGGGGATGCTTGTGCGACACCACGCCTGCACATAATGGAAGTTATCCTGAGCATCCCTGCAGCATTTGATACTTTTCCTAAATCCCCAGCTCTAGGAGGGATGCGAAGGTTTTTTTCATGCTTGATTTTATACCCATGTTTCTGGCTGCCTTGGGGGCAGGGAAAAGCTCCATATACAATTCAGAGCTGCCAGACGGGCTCTGCAGGCAGCCCGGCTCACCAGAGCCAGCGGGATGGTCCACGTTTCCTGAACACATGCTGGACTGTTGTAGGATCCATCAGGGACGGGCGCTGCCGACTCACAAGCGAGAACAGGGAACCGGCTGGCGCCTGTCCGAGACATTTGTGTTAATCAGTGATTATGCAAATAAACAGCTCTGCCACTCTACCAGCTCTGCCACGCGACTTGGAGCATATGTTCCTCGTGGCAGGCAAGTGACCCCTCCAGGAGCTGCAAAGCTCCTCGTTTCCATTGCGGGACCTGCTGTGAAAAGCAGATTAAAGGCAGGCCTTGGCTGGTGGGGGAAGGCAGGAGCCCCTCGAGTCCCCTCCAGCCCTCCTGCCGCCGCCTCTCCCCTTTCCCCATGTGGCTTGAATTACTGCGGCCGTTTGCTTAATCCATCAGGCTTCAAGAATGAGCTGCTTGGTGCTTTCTTGGCCTCTCTAGCAAAGCACTGTGCTGTAAACATAACAAGGCAGGCTTGTTCCAAGCCCTTGAAGTCAACAGGCAGTGCTCCTCCTGCCCTTCGGGTCCAGGCTGCTGCTAAATATAGCTGAGGGTGCTTTCCATTCATAAAATGTGAATTACGCCCCAGCCTCTGAGGGAGTGGAGCAGGCTGAGGAGCCCCTGGGCTCCAGACATTCCTGTGTGGGATGCAGGTAGCAACTGAAAGGTTTGGCCCTATCCTTTCACAGCCCTCCAGCTCTTCTAGTAAATGGGGGAGGAAACGCTTTCAGGGGAGATATGGGGGATCCTCTGTTTGGGTTGATTGAAGTATTTTCTTGCATCTCACCCTCAGTTTCATTAGGGCTGGGGTGGATTTGCTGGGGAGGTGAGTGCAGGGGTTAGTAAGAGTGAGGTGGCCCAAGCAGCAGCCACACAGGGGAAGCCCCTGGTGTCCCCACAGCTGTAAAAGATACTCAAGTATTTGCCAGGAACAGGAGCAGTATGGTCTTGTACCACTGCTCCCAGCTTCTAATGAGCACACTGGGACTTACTCTCTGCTCGAGGGACTTGCTTCCTTTTAAACCCCTGTGGATCTTTATGTGGTTACCCTTCCTCTGTCCTCCAGCCCTTTCCTCCACCAGCCCTTGGCTGTTGGCATGTGCTGTAATACTGTCCCAGAGTTTTTCACAGCAGCTCCAGATGCACAGAGATCTGTCTGCCAACAGCTTTCCTGTCCTCTTGAGGTTCCTGTTTTGGGGAAGAAGAAACCCCATGTCCTGGTGGAGTTTAAGGAGGTGCTGTCCCTTGGGAAGCCCTGGCTTAGGACCCTGGAGAACCAAGCTCTTGTATTCCCATGGGAGCCAAGGCCACGCACAAGCTGCAGAGGGAGGAGGCCAAGACTCCAGGCATCACTGAACACTTCCCTGCTGCGTGGTGTGAGGCCACCTGTCCCCTGCAGTCCCAAATTCAGCATCTGGAGACAGAGTGTGGCAGGGGGTGCACACAGGGAGCCTGAGGATGGACTGCGTTCAAGGCAGCATTGCATCTGAAACGTGCTGGATCGCATAGAACACGCAGGTAAGCCGGGTGATCATCCAGGGATGATCCATGTAAGCCTCCTGGGGTGCTGTGGGTCATGGGGTGCTGTGCTTCCCCTGCTCCCCTGCCCTGAGGTCAGTGGGTTGAACACCACTCTGGGTCTGGCAGGTGGGCTGTTTCAAACCCCAGCTCAGGACTGCCAGACCAGTGGGTTTCCAGGTACACCGTGGGCCTCTGGATGCCACAAGAGATCTAAAGGCTGAATGAAGCTGTAAGACCCACTCCGCACAACATTTGGGTCTGGCTCCAAGAAACCTGGCTGCTTTTTATGGCATCTAGATCAGCAGTTTTCTGCTGATGCCAGCACTGCATTTCTGTGTGTGTCTAACTGTGTAAAACAACAGAGCTCGGTAGAGCCACGCCAGCTAGGGAGGAGCTGGGTTTCACAGGTTTTTTTTCTCTCTTTCCCTTTTCCTTCTTAAATAACCCCATTTGGGCCTCCAATAAAAAAACCAAAACATCTGGTACTGGGTATTTGGCTGCTGGGAAGCAGCTCCTCATTATGAAAAGCACAGCAGCAGTTCCTGGTATGGATCAGTAACACTTAAGGTCGTGTTAGTGTGTTATCCCTGTCCCTCCTGGCTTTGGAATATATGGACTGAGGACACTGAGGGAGCTATGGTGCTCTGTGGCAGCATGGAGGTAAATCATTCAGGTTAGTAAAGAAGCAATTGCATCAGTAAAGAGTTCTTCAAGCCTGATTTATTGATGCTCTCATGTGAGATCTCAGCAGAGTGAGACGCTGCTGTGACAAAGAGACAAGTCAGTAAATCACAGGAACGTGGTGGATGTTTGATGAGTGGGGGAGACCCTTTGGCAGGGCCACCCCAAGCCCAGGATGGGGCACCCTGGCAGGGCTCAGGACCTCTCCCCAACCCCCTGGATGGGGTGCCCCAAGAGGGCTCAGGGCTGTTCCCCTTCGCTGGGCCAGCAGCGAGGCCAAGCCTCTGCCCGCCCGGCTTGCTAGCTCTGCATGAAGAGGTGGAAGTTGGTCCTGGTGAACTCCTGATGGATGCTGTCAAGTAATTTATCGGAGTCCTGGGGGACATCTGCGAGGACCTGCTGCCCTGGGATGCAGCTCTGCTCCGGGGTGTAGGTGAAGGTGAATGAGCTGGAGTAGATGAGGCCATCATCCCTGATCAGCAGGAGTGGGACAGTGAGGGGATATCGCAGCCACCTCCAGTCGCTGCCGAAGGCAGAGACATCAGGGACGACACACACAAGGGACTTGGGGCTCCTGGGAACAGTGCACGAGAGGAAAATGTGCATTAAAATGTGCATGCAGGAGCAGCGAGCCAGCACTTCTCCTCTGCCCTGGAGCTCAGTGTGAAGCCTCCAGCCATTTTCCTCTCTCCTCCCCAGGCTTTCATTCCTCTGTACCAGGGTTGCTTGGTTGTTTGCAGGTCCCTGAGGTCCCTGTCATCCCCCATCCCCTGCTGTCCCCAGACTGCAGCCAGGGCTGAGAGCAGGCACCAGGCTTGTCCCCTCCTTTCCTTGCAATGCTCATGCTTGGTCCCACAGGATGGGCAGCACAAGTGCCCCATCACCAAGGTCTGCAGACACATCCCTTCCAGAGCTGCCCCGTGCAGCCCAAACCTGTCTGCTGTTCCCTGCCTGCTCCCTGGCTTCCTCAGCCGTGTTACCTGTACATCGTCTCTGCTTCCACATCTCCGAACCAGACCTTGAGGTGTGCATGGAAATACTCCCCCTGCACCTCCAGCATGGCCACGTCCCCACCGCCCGTGAGCTGTGGTGGGCAGAGCGTGTGTCAGTGTGTTATGTGGAGGAATGAGCCAGACTTCTTCTCCCACAGAATGTTCTGCCTGCTCATCCCAACCCCACTGCAGCATTCCCGGATAGTCCCACAGCATCCCAAAACTGGGAGATGCCAAGCACGGGTGGAAGGGCTCAGGAGCAGGAGCCACTACACAGGCAGAGAGGAGGGGGCAGCGCGTGGCTGTGCCCACCTGCAGGGCAGCGATGAGGGGCACAGGGCTGACGGGCTCGCGGACACAGGCCAGGCTCTCGCTGAAGGTGTATTCCACCATCTCCGTGCTGATGATGGTCCAGCACGAGCCGTCGTTCAGCAGCTCCCGGTTGGATTCCTTCGGGCAGGGAGATGCCTGCGGAGAGTCCCAGCTCCAAACACACTGCAGTGTGGACAGCAGGGGACTGGGAGGCCTGGTTTCTGCCCCCAGTGTCTTGGTTCCAGCAAGAAACTGCTTTGCTCACTGGAAAATGGGGATCGTGATGTCTCTGCAGAGACCTCAGTGATGATGTCCCCACTAAAGCAGGCACATGGCTTTGCAGCGATTCTGACCCTAATTTGGATGCAAGACCCTCCCAGTGACATGTTCCTCAGCTTGAAGCAACACAGAGAAGCTTGGAAAGCGCCCCGGGGGTCCTCACCCCTCCTGCAGTGCCATACCTGGAACTGGATAACTTTCTCCGTGGAGAGACACAGGTACATGCGGTCGCTGCCTTGGAACTGGAAGGCACACTTGTGGAGCTGGGAGATGGGCTCGTCCACGTCCAGCATGGCATACTGCTTCATCACCTTCCGGATGATCTGCGGGCGGCATCATCCCCGCGATGGCACCCGTCCCTCAGAGGCACGGAGCGGCCAGGTCCGTGTGCCCGACAGCCGCACAGGGGTGCAGCTTACCAGCGGTGGCAGTGTGACGCCGGTGGCCGTGCAGACCAGCTGGACCACGGAGCCGTAGCGGATATACCCTTCCCGCAGGGGGAACTCGCTCCGGGTGCAGCACTCGTCGGCTGGCCGGGAAGGAGAGAGGCACAGTCAGTGCCCCGATCAGCCGGGGAGCAGCTTAACCTGGGCTGCCGCGCTGTGCACAGGCCCGGCTGTGCTCCCGGTGCTTGCTTACTGCTTTCTTTGCTCTGCAGGTGCCCGCTGCTTGGGGAGACCAGTGCTCCCTGGGAGCCCAGCACGGGAGAGCGGCACTGGGATGCGGTACCCCGCAGGGACACCGCTGGAGGCAGTGTGGGCAGGGATGCTGCTGGGCTGGCCTCTTCCAAGCAACTTACTGGCTTGGAGTAATGAGCTGCCAGACCAGTACAGCTCTTCCTGCCCTCAGCACCAGTGGGAAGTAGGATCGGTTCCAGAGACACACCAGGAGCACCGGGCAGAGGTGAGGCTGAACCCGGTTCCCACAACCCCAGGCTAATTCCCCCCCCTTTTGCCCCCAGGAACTGGCTTTGCAGGAGGGGAGAGCTGGGGCTGGAGACAGGCAGCCCTGGGCATAGTTGGCATCAGTGGCCCCCAGAGTCCTCACCCAGGTGGAGGGTGAAGGCTGCCCACTGCCTGGCGCTGGCGATGAAGGCTCCCCCCTCCACAGACAGGTACCGGGTGCTGACGGTCTGGGAGCGCAGGCGGTTGAAGAGAGAGACTTTGGAGCCCGAGGGGATGCAGACTGTGGGGAGAGGTGTCTGGGTGAGTACTTGTCAGGACTGATGCCTCTGCCAAGCCAAGGTAGGAAAAGCCCTGGTTCCTGGGGTACCCAGCACCCTCCCCACTGCCCTTTGTGCGTGAGGGCAGGTGAGGCCATGACATGGGGAGCACATTGGCATCAGGGCATTACACATTGTGGTGGCTGAACCATTTGGAAAGGAGGCATTAGTGTGTCCAGATACATCCACTACTGGGAGTTCCATGGGCTTTGGGTTTAGCCTGGAGCACTCCAGAGCCAAGCTGTGAGCACTCAGAGAGCATCCCACCCTGGGCTGGCACCCGCTTTCCACCCCGCAGAGCCAGCCCTGTACGCACGGTCCGTGTTCTTCAGTGACTGCTTCTTCTGTGAGGGTTTGGAGATGACCTTGATGAGCTTGCTGTGGAAGGTGCCAATCTCCTGCCCGTTGCTGAAGAAGAGCCTCAGGACCAGGCGGAAATGCTTGCGCTTGTCTGTGTCCGAGATGTACAGTGCCTTGGCACAGCTGAACCCCTGCCAAGGGCAGAGAGGGGCTGCCAGCAGCTCCAGCCCAGCCCCGCCCCACCAGCCTTCCTCACCCTTCTCACTGCCCCACAAGGACATAATAGTGCCCTTTCAACGAGCCCTGGGTTCATTTAAAGGGAGAAACGGCCAGAGATGTTATTACAGGTGGAACGAAGAGCTGGGGATCGGTGGAGGCTTTATTTACACTGGGGTCAGAGAATTCCTTATGGAAACGAATGTTCACGTGTGATTTATCCCACATAACATGAGAAATCGCCCTGGGTTTATGGTTTCTCCCATCCTGGCCAATATGTTCTGCCTTAGCAGCAAGGCAAGCACTGTGGACAAAGGCTCTTTCTGTGAGGGTCCTGGCCTAGCTCAGACCCTGTGCTCTTCAGGGACCCCAAATAATGCTTTTTCTCCGTTTTTCCCCCTCCAATCAAAAGATGACAGAGCTCTGCTGAAGCTTTGGAACTTTGGGATCGACTGGCTTTTTTTAGCTGATTATCCACAAATGAAGGACCAGTCTTTCATTTTGTAACAAGCAGCAGTGTTGCTCATCAGGAGAGGGGAGCAGGGCTGAGGGAGCAGTGCAGATTTTGGCAGCTCAACTGCCACAGGACTGTCAACCTGAAAAGATGGTGCCAGAGAAAGATGGGGAGGTTTGGAAGGCGGGGAGCCTGCCTGGCTGCCTGGACTGCTGCACATGTCACAACAGGGTGGCAGAGCGGGAGGGGGGAGCTATGGTTTGGAAGGAAGGACTGCAAAACCCCGAGGATGGGATGGTGTGACATCCCAAGGCATTCCAAGGGTGATGGTGGTGACAGCCCAGCCCCTGAATGAACGGGGTCCCCACAGCCCCAGAGAGCCACAGGCTTTACCTTTGCGTCCGGCTGCTCCTCAAAGCTGAGCTTCTGGGTCTCCATCAGGCTGCTGCCCATGCTGTCCAGCCCCATGTACCCACACACCCGAAATCCAGCCTCTCCCATGTCCCTGGCTGGGAGAGACAAGGAAAAGCACTCCTCAGTCCCCACGCAGGCTCAGCTCTTCCTGGCATGGAAGGTGGCCCAGGCTCCAGCCCTCCCTGGGTCTGGATTGCAGGAGGCTCAGCCTTGAGAGGGAACAGGGAATTTGGTGGGGGGCAAAGATAACATAAAGTGCGTCACTCTTCCCTTTGCAGAGGCAGAGGGCAGCTCTCTGTGGCATGGGAAGGGAGGGAGGGAGGAGAGTCCAGAGCTCCTGCCTGGCACTTACCTTTTATCTGCTCCTGTTTTAACTTCCATCCTGGCCCGCTCAGGTAAACACAAGGTGGGGGGCAGAAAAACCTGCGGAGACAAGAGAGCATTTTCTCACTGCCCTTCAGCCCCCAGAAAAGGTGCTCAGGGGCGGTGGGATGGCAGTGCTGAGAGTGGAGACCTTCACTGGAGCTCACTGGCACTGGGAGCAACCCTCTGCCCCCCAAAGTATGTAGGTCTCAGCGAGGGGCTGGGCACCCCCAGCTGGGGGTGTGGGCAGGGCTGGTTGAAGGCTTCAGGCTCTGCTGCAGCAGCCAGCTCAGCCTCTGCCCTGCACCCACTGGCTCCAGTGCCTGGCTCCAGTGCCTGGCTCCAGTGCCTGGCTCCAATGCCTGGCTCCAGCTCAGGGCAGCTGCCACAGCTGGTGGTGCCACTGGTGGCCATGAGCCCACCAGCCCCAGGATGGCCCCAAGATGGGAGGAGAGGGACTCCTGCACCCCCACCTCCATATCCCCATAGCCAAGTAGGGAGCAGACCCCTTCCTCTGCCCAACTGCCATGTCGGAGTTTTGGCAGGTCAGGAACAGAGTTTGCATTCACCACCAGTTTTGGAGCCCAGTGCAGATAAATCTATAGCCAGGGGTTTGGAAACCTATTTTCCTGTGTTTTATTTGGGTTTCCACTGTCTTTGCACTTGGGTGAATGGTGCAAATTCGTCCTCTATTGATGCTGGATAAAGCACTAGCCGAGAGAACCCTGGTGCAGGGGGGCTGGATATTTTGGAGCCCTAAAGTCCTGGGTACGGGTTTATTTAAACAAGTCATCCACAGCACGGACCCCTGACTCCCACTGTGAAGGAAAACAGCACCAGCACCTTTCAGCTTTAACCTGGGAGCTCTGTGTAGGTTTTCTCTCCCTTTCCAGACCTGGCATCCGATTGTCACGCTCATCCCTTGCACAGGATCTGGAGCAGAGGAAAGAGGCTGTTCCAAATCCTCTGTGATGAGAGGGCTCCCTCCTGGCTGGAAGACTCAGTCCCGAAATAACATCTTTACCTGTGGAGCAGCAGCCCCTGGCAGGAGACTGCATGTGGTGAGGACTTTGTAGGCACAGCCAGCCCATCCTACAGCTGTCTCCTGGGGTGGCTGGGGTCTGGGTGGTTATGCCTTAGAGGCTGAACTTGTCGCCTCATAGCTATTCCACACTCGATAATAACAGAGGAGTATTTATATCACAAGGATTAATGGAGGATTAATTATATTGCAGTGCTGCAGTCTGATGTCACTGCCCAGGAGGAGCAATTTTGGAGGTTCAAGCCAGAATCTCAAGGTGTTTTTCCAGTGTGGGAAGGATTTTCAAAAATAGCAGCTTTTTTTGGAGACCGTGGGTATTGATGGAAACGCCCCAGTCCCTGCTGATTTTAAGAGGAGAGTTAACAGGGCACTTGAAACTTTAACCTTTCATTCTTGGGGGGTAAGATTTGAATAGTATCTTTACTTCTTTTACTTTGTGTTTCCTTACCAATTCACAGAAGGAACCTAACCACTGGGAATGCCTAACTGGGACGGATGCAGGTGGGGGCTAAAATCTTTCCTGTGTTATTCAGCTCATGAAGGATAAACGATGGCTTTGGCTCATGAGGTCACGAGTGAATGGAGAGGGGTTACGACAAATCATTTGCTTCACCAGCTTAGACCAGGGAAATCCAGCAAGGTTGAAACCGAGCTTTAGGCAGCTGGTTTGGAAGTGGCCATCGGAGAAGCTGGAGCGATCTCCCACCTTTTTTCGTTGCCGTAGGACTTCTGTGCAACCTTGGCGTGCAGGATGAGCACGGTCTGGTCTGCTGGCAGCTGCAGGTACCTCCGCACACCGTCCCGGAGCAGGTTGGCTTGGTAAGGGTTGGACCTACAAGACAGCAGTGCCCCAGCTCTGTGACACCAGGGCTGGCTCCTCGCCCAGCCCTGCGCCGAGCAGGGAGCCTGGAGATCCCTCCGTGTCCAGCCTGATGAGGGAACACCTTTCCCACCAGAAAGCTTCAGAGTTCAGCTGCTCTAAGACCGGGGCTGGCAGTGAAAAATATAAAGTCTGGATAATGGAATAACTGCTTCACCAGCTTGCCGCCGAACACATACAGGGGGTGTGTGTTATGTTATGTTAACAGCTCTGAAACACGCACTTCTAAGACTTCCAGCCCTGTGCAATGGTGGCACTGCTCTAATCGATTATTAATTTGTTTTTCCACCTGAAGTGCTTGTTGCTGTATGGCTTTTTGGTGAGTTGGGAAGTGATGCTGCTGAGCTGTGAGTGCAGCCCGGGAGCCGCCACGTGAGCTGCTCATTGCCTTCTGCAAGGGCTGTTGGGTGCAAAGAGCTGCATTTTTCTCTGATACCTAAGGAGTCGGTGGTTTTGCTGATTGTTTCTGCTCTATTAAGTAGAAGGCGTTCCCATGCACCCAGCATTTAACTCTGCTAACTGAGTGGGTTGGGTGTTGACCAGCTGGAGAGAGATGAGGTGAGGCCAAGCACAAGGTGCCCTGCTCTGACAGCTGGGACATGTGTGCAAGGACTGGGTAGTGCAAGGGGTGGGGGGGAGAGTTCTGGGGTGTCAACTGGGGAGACCTTCTGTGGTGCTGACTTGCCTTCAGAGAGGTGAGACCACTCCTGCCCTACTGAAAGCCCCTAAATCCCCTGAGTTTGGGATAAGAGCATTCCCTGAATCTGGGATAAAATATTTGGCTAGATAAGAGGAAAACAGAAGAGAGGGAAGGGGAGCTGCCTGGGTAGGAGCCTCTCCTTGGCACATTTGCTAGTGTTTGGGATGTGGCCCCTGGGCACACTGCTCCAAACAAGGGGACCCAGCCTGGCTGGTTATGAGAACTTCTTGAATCTCATATCGAAGACAGAGATAAACCAGTGGCCAGAGAAGGCTGTGAAGCCACAGCAGAAAACACATTCTGGAGTCACTGGGAGAGAGTGTTTGGGGACCATGGGCAGTGCTGGGGGATGCCTGGGAGGAGAAGTGGTGAGGATGGGGGCATCAGCCACAGCCACCCAGGGAAAACCTTGCAAGAGGTATGCAGTGGAGCATTCCCATTAAACACAGTCTCTCTTTCTCTTAAAAGGGCTAGAAATGGAGGATAGTTGAGGACATAAACAATCAGATCTGTGGAGAGGGGTAAGTCTGCTCCTGCCATCACTCCAAGGCAGGCTGTGGTGAGCTCTCCTGGGCTCAGAGGTCAGAGAAAGCTCCCAGGGAGAGAAGCAGCAAGCAGTCAACCCAAGCAGCCTTTTAGAAGAGTTCACCTGCTAATTCTGTCCTTCCCAGTGCAACACATGTATTTTAAAAAGGCTGTGCCCCTTACAGCTTTTAGCACCCATGGTACAACTCACTTTAAACACATATCACTTCAGTTCCAGCTTTGCCACCTTTGGATGGAGCTGATAACTACTGTTGTATGTGGCAAACGCATCTCTCATACAAGCAAATATTTACCCAATGTCTTCTCTGGGTAGTCCCACGGGGACCTGACACTTTGCTCTCCACAGATGTGCTCTGTTCTGTTACCAGACGGGCAAGATAATCTCCTGCCCTCCTTGTTCTCAATTCTTTATCCTAGACGTGTGAGCTGGATCACCAGCAAACATAAATCAACAGAGCTCTACCAAACTCAGATTTACAGCCACTGCCAGTGTCACTCACAGCATTAGCTGCTGCTCTGTGCCTGGAAAATGAATGTTTTATGGCCATTCCTGACTGCAGAACAGACTCCACACAGAGCCCTGCTCGTGTGGCAGCCCCGGTGCTGCTGCCAGCACAGGGCTCTGGGCTCAGCCCCTGCTCACCCCACGGCACTCGTGGCAGGGCAGGAGGGGCTCCTTTCCCAAGGCTGTGTCTGTTCCCTCCAACCCTCCATTCTGGCAGACTCCTGCTCCAGCACACCGAAGCTCAGCTCTATCAACCAGTGTCCCACCAGTGCCTGCTCCAGGGTGGCTTTACTCAGTCTTGCTGAAAAGCTTCACTCCACCTTTTCCACCCAGTTGAACGGTTTATATCTTTGCACAGCCAAAGAGATCCTGTAAGAAAGTTATTCACTCTTTTTCCATAATGGCAATCTGCAGCTGTCTCACTCCTCTGCTGCCAAGCAATGGTGTGATTTCAGCTTTGATCTGCCTTTGCTATTTTTCCCTTCATATAAAAGCACCCTTTGGGAATCTCTCTGCAAAAGCTTTGATTTGTTTTGGGTTTGTTTGCTTGTTTGTTTTTTTACAGAACTACCGATTGTGATTGGGATAAACGTAGAAATGGATCAAGGAAATTGGCCTGACCCTGGATACTCTTTTACAGTGATGCAACACAGTATTAAATGAGTACTGAACCTTGCTGGCTCCATTGAGTAGCATTTCACCCTCAGTTTGTCAGAGACAACAGGCACAGAGCAGGGAAGAACCAGGTTGGGTGTGTGAATTTTTTCCTGGTGAGTCTCATCATCCAGTATTCTGTGTAAAATTAGGAGTATAGCTTTGGGTCCTTGTGTATCAGCTGCAGAGACACATGCTTCATCCCTCTTATTGTTACCCACCAGCACTAACACACTCACCAGTGCCCATCCATACAGCTTGGGGTCTCCCTGTGGGGGTCCTGGAGGGAGCCTCTGCCATTAACCCATCCACAGAGTATGGAACAGGCTGGTACCGAGGCCAGGCTGCAGCAGGGAGTGTTCAGGAGCAAATTGCCAAACCCTGTGGATTAAGACGTGTGCTGACAGTGGCCAGCAGCAATGCCTGCTCTGCAGAGCCTCCCACAGCACTGGCTTAGGGCAGGGCCAGGCTTGTGCAGGTATCACTGCTCCCTGCCATCCGCACATAATTCCAGAGGCACGTGGGTTACTGCCCCGAGCCTACTAAAGAGCCTTCTGGAACAATTACCCACATGCTATTTACTGCTTGAAGTGGGAAAGTGCATGCCAAATGCAGGTAAACAGACTGTAGTTCTTCAGACCTGATGTCTAGCTGCAGGAACAACTACCTACGAACTTGGTTTTCTTTTCTTTGTCCATTCTCTGCATCCATTGCCTTGCAAATTTGGGGGCTAAATTGTTTCAGTGATGCATTTCTGAACAGTGCTCACCATTCTGCCCACAGAGGCGACCACCCAGCATCCATCATCTGGTTTAAGTTTACCTTCAGAGAGTAAAAGGGCTTTTCCTAAAGCAGCTCAATATACCCACTTGGCTCCCTCTGGCACCTACAGCCTCCTCAGGGTTACAGGGAATTATTCACTCCTTCTGACATTTATTATATTAAATTATTAAAATGCTTTGGTTGTAGTGCAGTGTTAGTTCAGTGTCATGTTTGCAGCTCTGCACGGGCTGGGCTCTTACAGCTCTGGCTAAAAGCTGCCTTTTCAGAGCCTGAGGTCTTGGCTGGGGCTCAGCTGCTCTCCACACAGTTGGGCATTATGTGGAAGGAGGTGGGGGGAGAAAGGGGGGAGCCACCACCTTTCTGCTACACCGATTTTTGTAAGCCTTTCCCCCTCCCAGCTCAGCCTGGCATCACTTACCAAGGCTTTTCCTTTGCTTTAGGCCAGGATGTGCCCCAGGAGAGGGTGTGAGCGCATTTGTGGTGCATCTCTGGGGTGGCTCTGCCCTGGTGCTTGGGGTGGGAAAGACCCAGGGCACCTGGGGGGATCTGCAAGCCCTGGCCGTGTTGCTGTGCCCTCTCCCATGGGAAACACAGCAGAAAAGCAGAAGTGCTCTGTGTGCTTTTTGTGGGAGACGCACAGCTGGACCACCTTGCAAAGGGCTGTTTCATGTGGGCACGTGGGGAGCCCGGGCAGGCGCCGAGAGGCTTTGGGAGGGCTGGGCCCTGCAGTCACATCACTGATTTTAGGAGAGCTGATGTTTAACACCACAGCCGAAAATTAGCCCTCGCCTTCCCAGCAGCAAGTGTGGAGACATCACTCAGGGCTTTGTCTTGCCTCCAGCCGGGAAACGCAGCTCCCTGTGTGGAACATATCCCGGTCCTCACATCACCTCCTGTGTGTGCACCCCTGGGCGACCGCAGCAGCAGAAAAAGCAGTTTAGGAGCACTGGGAGAATCAAACTGCCCTCTGCCCTGCTGCTTTCCAGTTCACTGAGCTTCACCAGCTCAGTGTACAGAGGAAGGGATCCGATATTTTTGGTCCCCTGGGAATAAAAGTACCCGACTCAGGAGACCAAAATACAATCCTGGCTGCTATTGTTTAGAAACTGGGTCTTCAAATCAACTCTTCGTACAAGAACTGTAACACACAGTAATAGTGTCCCCAAGTGCAGGTAGCACTGAATTGAAGTGCAGAGATTTAATTTGCTGCTTTTCTCCCCAAAAAGGAAGCTGCCAGTTGCCTTGCTCAGGACATGGCTGCCCTGCAGCTTGCCGGGGACTTGCTGCCACAGAGGGCAATTGTTCTTCCCTCAGCTTGGGGAAACCAAACATCCTAATAAAAAATATCCATTTTAGAGGTCTGGGTTATATTTTGTACAGAGCAGGGGAGAAAACGCCTGCAGTGCTCTCGGGTATGGAGTCAATGCAATGTTTATGCAAAAGGAAAAGCCATTAGAAATCATAGAAATGAGAAGCCTGCAGTTTCTGGCTTCCCTCATTTTTCAATACCTCCTTTAATCCAGACCAACCCAACCCACAGCCCTTGTATATGCACGGGTATTTATAAATCCTATATTTTCCTCGCTGCACACACAAGTGAAATTCAGCCTTTTCTGGGCCTGGGGGATTTGTCGACCACACCAAGGGCAAACAGCAGCCAGAACAGGAAGCACAGAAATCCTGCGGCCGTGAGCTCTGCGGGGAGTGGGGGCCAGCCAGGGTGGTCACCCCAGCAGCACCTACACCCCCAAAATGCCCATGTTTGGCAATGCAGTATTGGCTTGTCTGCTAGAAAATTCAGATAGCAGGGGTGACCTACTGTAGTGTCCTTTCTCTGTTCCTCCTGTTGGTGCAAAGAGGAAGGGAAGTGCTGTTAAAGCACCGAAAGAGTCCCACAAAGCACTAAAGGTGGTTCCTGCCACGACTAGACTGATCTAGGTGCTGGGAAGAGTTGGAGGGCTGGGAAGGGCTATTCCAGGGTTTCTAAGAAGCCTCTGCTGATGATCTCCATTGCACATTAGTTAACCTTGATCAAAGCTCAACCTGAGGGTCTACATCCCTCCAACACCCGGTCTGCAGCTCCCTGGTTCAAACCCACCTCCCCACACTGCAGCCACTACCTGCAGAGGTTCCTAAACTTCCAGGACACTGTAGGTCAAATGGATATTAAGCTTGGACTCTCCTGTTTCCAGAAGCTTTTGAGTTTATGGGGCTCCCAGGTGCACTCCCACAGCAGAAGAAGAGGAAATTAAAAAAAAAAAAGCAAGAATAAAGAAGAAACAATGAAATTAAGAAAAAAGAAAGGAAAAAAAGAAAAAAGAAAATAAAGAAAAAAGAAAATATAAATAAAGGGAAATATAAAGAAAAAGGCAAAAGAAAGAAAAATAGAACAAATAGAAAAGAAAAAAGCAAAAGACAGAGAAAAATATGATAAAATAAAGGGAAAAAGCAGTAATAAAGAAAACCGGAAAAAAGGGGGCGGAAAGGGAGAAAAAAAATAAATAAAGAGAAAAAAAGGAGGAGAAAAAAAAAAAGAACAATAAAGGGAGAAAAAGGAAAAACAAAAAGAAAAAAAGACTAAAAGCAGCAGGCCCCTCCCCGCCGGTGATCCCGGGGCCGTCCCGGGCCGCGCACCCCGCGGTGCCGGTTCCACCTGCGCGCAGCTCCCTCGGGACCCGCACGGGCACGACGCGCGGGAGCGGGGGCAGGTGGGGCCCTCCCCGGACCCCCCCCAACCGGGGCAGGCCGACGGACACCCCCCCACACCCCTCTGCTCCCGACGCTGCCCCGGGGCCGGGCCG
>VZRE01013664.1:95444-125326 GCA_013396775.1 Cephalopterus ornatus | reverse complement strand
GGTGCGGGTGAGCCCGGTCCCGGTCCCGATGCCGGTCCCCATCCCCATCCCGGCCCGGTGGGACTGTGAGCGGCGTCGAGCGCTGCCGCGAAGGTTGGCAGCCTCCGGGGAGATTTTCCTCGCGGTGGGGCTTTTCGCTGGGTCAAGAAGGGGGGCGGCGATCCTGAGCGTCAGGAGCAGAAAGCAAAGCCGTGAGGAGGGGAAGAGCGGAGCTCTTGCCCCAGAAGGTTTTTCCCCACATTCTGTGTGTTGGAGCCCTCCCGACACTCGACCGTGCGGGCTTGGCCCCCGCCGCGGTGCCCTGGGCCGGGGTATGCTCGGGGGCAGTCGGGGCATGGTACCCGCTCGGTCCCTCGGTGCTGTACGAGGGATGTGAAGTCTTCCCTGCCGTCGGGATGGCTCAGCCTGCCTGCCCTGCTCACCTTTTGCCTAGCTGTCGGGCAGGTTCCTGCTTACACAACCGAGGATCTCTTTTAGCAGAGAATAATAAGGTCAGGTACACCTGGGCAAGGCGTACTGAGCAATAGGAGATCGAGATCCTGCAGAAAGATAAGCTCAAAAGTGTGCCCTAAGTTTGTTAAGCACCGTTTCTGCACGGCTGGAAATTTGGGTCCGTGCATACTCGTAAATATGTTTGCACAAGCAATCACCCACCTTCGGCTTATCATTCCAACCCTTTCACAGGATAAAATTAGCTTTGGGCACTTTCGTTCCAAGTAATTACATGGGAAAACTTGTTTGGAAAATCAGATTAATCCCCACTCATCGTGTTTGTGCGAACACGCAGCCGTCTGAGATAAGCGGAGCTGAGCAGATGCACGAGGTGGTGGTATTTGCTCTGCCCCTCATTCTGCAGGGACAACCTTTGCTGTGGTGCTCAAAGCTGCTGAATCCATCCAGGAGTCAGGCTGAAGAGTGGCAACCTGTGTGATTGAGGAGGCTGGCAGGGAAATGGGACTGTCCTGCACCATTGGAAGCCACCTGGTGTGTGCAATGGGGCTGGGGGAAGAGAGGTCCAAGAGAGCGGCCAAGCCCCAACTCTGAGAGGACTTCACCTCTTCTGCTTAAACCCACGGGATTTATGCTTCACTTAAACTCGTATTATTAGTAAAGTTATGTGAAGTTCTCCCTGTGGGACCCCTCCCTGTGAGACCGTCCCTGTGGGATCCTCTGTAGCATTTCTTGATAGTTGTTTTTTTTTTTTCTTTTCCAAGAACAGGAGCAATTAATCCCAGGCAGTGAGTGTGCAGGTTCTCAGTAACAAGTAGAAACTGCATTTCACAAGCAGATTCTTGTGATCTCCGCAGGAATTCATTAGCTTGGCATTTGACATCAGCAAAAAGGTATGGGGGGGGAAAAGCTACTCTGAGATCTCAGCCCTGATATTTGCCACCAGGATATACGTAAAATGGGCCTCATCCGAAATGCAAATTGCCATCTGGAAAGCATGCGAGAGATCTTAGTGTTTGCAGTAAAACGAGCTTTCCATCGAAGCAGGGAGGGCGCTGCTGCATCCAACTGGAAAAAGCTGTTGTTGATTTTTGTGGAAATTGTAACTTTCATTTGTCGTGTAAGAATTAAAGAAGCTGTATGTGCTCAGTACGAGATGGGCTCGGGAGCTGCTCTGGTTGGCGATGGTAGAAAAAGGAGAAGCTGTGGCCAACAAGGCAGCCTGTTGTAAGCAATCTGTGGTCACAGAAGATGTTTGTGCTCCGATTGCTCATAACATAGCATTTCCCTTGAGGTTGGCATTAGGGGTTAAAGGTTTTCAAGAGAACTCTTTGTTTAAACGTCTTTAAAGTTTCCAATAGGGGCCCCTTTGTTCGCTCTGGAGCAGCGTGCCTGCCTTGTTAAAAACTCAGCGCTCATAAAATGCCATTTACAAACGCCTGATGAATAGGGCTGAAACATGGAGGGGAGATAAGTAGGGTTTGTATCTACACACACATGGGAATTACAGAGTAGCCCTACCGTGAGTGAATGAATGGAACCTAGAGAAAAAATACGTCAAAAAAATAAGACGGAGTGGTGCTCATAAAGAAACTTATAAAAGTCAGCTGCTCCCCCAGCACCAGTCGGTCCCTCTCGTGCCAGATGTCACACGCGTCTCCTCCAGCCGTGCCAGGAGGCTGAGGGGCTCCTGCCACTTGTCAGTAATCATGTTTTCTCCACTTTGGGCCCAGATAGCAGCAAATTGAGCACTTGGGCTCCGCTGGGAGCTCGCACAGCTGCCATAAGGGCTCCACTGATCAGCCCGATGTGGTGCTCTCTGTGACCTGCTGTGGACAGGTGAGTGTCACCCCTCCGGAGGTACTCGAGCGCAGAGGGACCTTTAGGAGTCAAGTAACAGTTTTAGCCCTTAGAAGGCTTTGGTCCCCTTCAGTCTTGAATAAAAATAAAGGGTTTCAAAGCAGCTCTGTTAAAGGAGAAGGTATAGGGGTGTGTGCTTGGGAGACTCCAGAGACTGGTGCACAGCGATGACAATGTTTCCATATGGGATGCTTGGGATTGCCATGCCTAATCCTGTGCCTGAAGCTTTTCTGGTTCTCACACAGTTTGTCCTTCCTAGCCCTTTTTACTGGAGGCTGGTTCCATCTTCCCTAGCAACTTTCTGCCATTGCCTCTGCCTCTTTATCTACAAGCTTCTGATCCTCTTGCCTTGCAAGCCCTTGGTTGCACACGTGAATCCATCCCTAGCCTGGGCCTTGTGGTGCCCATCAGGGAAATGCACAGGGCTCAGTTATTGTCCCTTGCAGAGAGGAGGCAGTAACTTTTCTTTCCAGATTTCAGCTTTCCTTTTTCTGGGTGGTGTTATGCTGCTTTGCTGGTTGATTGCCAATTCAGGAGTCTTTGACTGTAGTCTGTGGACTCACAGGAGTCCATGGTCTATGGCAGGGACCATGGGAGCAGATCTGTTGACAGCAGAGGTAACCCACTGTACAAGCCTGTGTCTGGGCTGGAGAATTAGGCAGGGTCCAGAAACTGAGAAATGGAGAAACGCTGCCTGTGGGTATTCACAGCCCCTACGCTTGCAGCTGGACTTGGATGGCTTCCCCAAAGTGTTACCTGCTCTTCAGCATGGGCAGAAGTGAGGCCACAGCCCACTGTGACACCAGTGGGAGCTGTTCTCTGGTCACACCTGTGGGGTGACAGCATCCCAGTCCTGGGACAGCACTTCTCCTGCTGTCAGAGGAACATGGAAGCCGTGAAGTTAGGTGGGAGACATTTCCTATGCTACCTTTGAGGTCTCCCTGTGAAGAGTATCTGCACAAAAAATTCAGCCAGGGACAAAAAGTCTCTGCGTGCCTTTCCACAGCCACCAAACGCTCCTTGCTTTCTGCTATTTCAATTAGACACATAGCAGGATGGGTAGGATAAAGGGGAGAGGCACAAGAATATTCTCCTGGCGTGTTTTCTTATGCCAACAGATTGAGTCACCTCTCCAGAGTGAGAAATACGATATGAAGATTTAGAGAAGGAGGTCAGGCAATGAATCCATGATTGCGGGGCTGCAGTAGCAGGCGGTGTCTGTGGTTGTCTGTGCCATGCAAACTTGCTGGAGGTCAGCTGGGGATAGTGGTCCCAGCAGATTTGGGAGACAGATGTCCTGCTAGTAACAATCAATCTCATTGCTTAGAGATACCAGCTCTGCTGCATCAGGAGCTCAGCTGACAAACTGCACCAGCCCAGGAGCTGGTTTGGGCCATTTCTCTTTCCTTTGCGGTTGAACATGCATATTTCTGGGGAAAAAAATGCTCTCTAACACCTTCCTCAGAGAACAAGAACTTGGGCAGTGGATTGCTGCCTCAGCTTCTGGATGGCCCAGGCATCCTGCCCTCCAAAGTTTGAAGTCTCTTGGCCCAGCACAGCTGTCCTCCAAGGGCCTGTTTGCAGAAGAGCAATTTCTTTGTCAAGAGAGTCAGTGAGGTGCATATGTCCCCTGTTGATCACTCTTCATCAAAATCAAAGTATTCCAAGATCTCTTCAGTCTTGCATAAAATACCAGTTAGGAGCAGGGCTGACTTTGCCTGCTGTGCAGCTCAGGGGTCAAGTGTAGCCTAAAGGTCTCGAGTGGGACAGGGAGAAACAGAGAAATGTCACCAGCAGTCCTGAAACAGAAGCCATCTCTGACATGATTAGTTGAACAAGGGGATTTGTCTGACCGTGTTTTCCTCTTGGCTAGATCTTTAACACTTTAATTTGCAAGTGAATGTGGTATTTATTCATGGCAGCTGTTGCTGAGGCAGCCCAGGTACAGCCTTTTTCAGTGCAGAGCTGTCTGGGCAAGAGGCTTTCCTGCCAGCTGAGTTGCAGAGCACTGGGAGGTCTTTTAGCAACAGATTGATGGCAGAGGAAGACCCTTTGTGCTGTTGTGGAGAACATCTAGAAGAGAAGGGGATACTCTGTCCATTGCTACACTCAGCATTTCCATCCCAAGGGGGCTTCAAATGTCATCTCATAGTATAAACTTGTCAGGACTTGTATGAGTCCGTGAGCCGTGAGTCAAAGACGTCTGTTACTCAGCCTACAAATGGATCTAGACAAGAGACCCGTCTTCCTCCTACCCTCCCTGTGAATATTCAAGAGTGGGCCCCATAAAATGGGGAATGGCTTTTGTGGAGAGCAAGGGGAGTGAAAGAGAAGTCCCTTCTGCATCCAGCGAGGTTTTCCTGTTACAGCACTCCTGCTGATTGCTCCTGTTGGGTTTGGAGCCTTGATGTGCTGTTCAAGAAATACAGCCTTGTTTTTTAAACAGCGTGTCCTTCCAGGTGGCACTTGGCCCAGTAAAGCTGCCACAGTGTTGTAACTGGAGAATGCTGCGATGTCCTGGAAAGAGTCTGCTCTGGTTCTCCCACATGTGTCTTTGGGAAGAACCAAGGACACATCAGTCCTCAAAAAGTTGTGTTTTTTGCCATAAACATAAATCTCAGTGGGAGGTTGATGTGCCCAGATGTCAGATGGATGAAACCTTTCATGTGGTTGTACCTGAGAGCTGGCTCATGACTCCATAGTCATGGTCCACAACCTGCTACCCTACTCATGACAGTATTGTCAGGGCTTTCCTGTGAGAGCACTGCCACCTCCTGAGCCTTTCACCTCTCCTTTCTCCGTCTGCTTCATCCCGTCTCCTGTAACAGGAAGCAGGGTAGGGAGCTGCAGCATTCCTCACCCTGCTCCCTGCAGTGCCCTGTCCTTTGGGCTTGCCCAAAGGGAGGGTGCGCCCAGGTCCAACCTGTGACCATCTGGATGAACCAGAACGGGAATATTCAGAGCATTTCTGTTAACCTGTAGCCAGGAGAGAGCTGCCAAGGAGGCCACGCTGAAACCCGAAACGGCTGTTTTTCCCGAAACTCAGCACTTGGCAGGGAGAGCAGACGGACAAGTGGTGGATCAGGGAGGGATGCAAGTGCCCTGGGGAGCAGCACTGTCGGTGAAGGTGCCCAGGGGAGGTGCCCAGGGAAGGTGTGCTGGCTTACCTGTTTGTCTCTGGGGATCCATCTCCATGTCCTCCTTGGCCAAGATCGTGAGGACAGTCAAGAGGAGCCTGGGGTCATTGTTAACTTTCTGTCCTTACATGTGGCTCTTCCCTTGGTCACCCTCTTCGTGCCATGTCCTGAGCATCTCCTTCAGCAGCGAAAAGCAATGACTGGTTTTCCCCATGCGTTGCTCAGAAAGGTCAGGAGATGGGCCAAGCGTCCCTCTCGGCTCAGCTGCTACAGAGTTTGGCTGAGCCAGCCCAGCCAGCAGCACTCTCCCTGCCTGGACCTTTTTTCCTTTATAGCTGAGCGTTATCTCAAGGTCTCTGCTGTTGCAGCTGGCCCCGTGTTTGCCTTCCCTCGCAGCACCTGCCTGCCAGCCGGTCGCTTCCCACCCATCTCCCTCCCACTCCTGCACGGTAGCAGGGGGCTTGGAGGGGGTGATGTGGGCACCCTCAGGGTGTGGGGAGCCCCTCCATGGGGATGCAAGTCAGCCTCAGTGCTGCCAGCCCCAGGGGAGTGAGCAGGGATGTTGCCCAATGTGGGATGGGGGGAGAGATACTGGGGGACATCTGTCCCGTCACTTTTGCTTCCCAGTCCTCATTGGCCTTGCTGCTGCTGAGGCAGGGCTGGATGTTATATAGAATCAGCCCAGGACACTGCCCCAGCCTTGTCTCTGCTACCAGGACAATGCTGGATGTATGGCTGAGCTGCCATGCCCTGCCCTGTCCAGGCAGCATCAGCCCTTCCACCTGTGGGGAGCGCCAAGATTTCATCCAAAGCTGAGATGTTGTTAAAAATAGATCAGTGGTGAACTGGTTTTCTCCTTCTTGGTTCCTGGCCCAACAGCTCATTCCTCTCTCTGGGCTGGCTCTGAAGCTGTGTGGACTGTGCGGATGCTGTGAGACACAGGCTCCACACCAGCCTGCCACTGCAGGGAGACTGGGAGAGCAGAGAGCTGAAAAAATGTTAGAGGTGGCGTAGCTGTCCCAGAAATATTTAGTGGTTAGTGAGTGCTTTCTCCCAGGAAAGAAGACTTGGAAAAAGAATCTGCTAAATAAATAGGGAAATGAAGCTGGCATAGCAGGGACTGTGTGCCTGTCTGCTTGCTCGTGGTGCTCTAGTGAGGGGACAAAGGCACCTGAGCACTGCAGGCCACAAAGCAGTGCTCACCTCGGCCCCATGGCTTCCTAGAAAACACCTGCAGGCTGCCAACCCCACTCGTCCTCTCATCCCAGAGTGGTCCCACTGGCCCTTCCTGCGTGGTTCTGAGGAGCTCCTGATACCACTGCAGAGTCACTGCATCCTGGACTGGTGGTCTGCTCACCTCCAGGGAAAGGCTCTTTGAGACTGATATTCTGGATTCAGTTTCTTCTTGTAGCCCTTTTCTATCCTTCTCATTCTTCAATACAGTTTTCCAGGTGTGAACACTGAGTCTGGAGACAGTTTTAAGATGCAGCTGTGAAACCTATTATCAGTGTCCCTGCTGTCAAAGACGTGCTGTTCAGGGCTGCACGTAACCACTGAGCAATTAAACAGCAGCCCTGGTGATGGATTACAACTGAGACCTCCTGGGGCTAAATAAATATCGGCTGATAACTACCGATAAAATGAATTTCTGTGTGCCTTTTTTTTTTAAAAAAAACCCAGCCTTCCAGTATCTGTGCCCAGTCCTGGCACTGCATGTCTCCTGGGGAAAGTTGCATTATCTGTGGCATTTCCATCCCCAGCACCTTGAGTTTCCAACCAGAGCTGGAATAAAAATAAACAAAACAAATCCATGTCCCTGCAGGTGCCAGGCGAGGGAGGGAAAGGCAAGGCAAGGCAACAAGAGGTGGAGCAGGGAGGGAGAGAAGTGACAAGTTGAGGTTTTGGGTAACCACTTTCAATATCTTTTTACCCAATGATCCCACCTTAAAGGCATGAAAAAAATTGTCGAGGTGCAGAGCATCCCCTGGAAAGCCATCAGGACAGGGAGAGCTGCAGAGACTGGTGACAGGGTGGTGGGCACCCCCAGGTGATGTGAAAGAGAGCAGTGGTGCTTCACCCAGCATCTGCCCGCAGGAACGGACGCAAGCCCACCTGCACTGGCTCCCTTACACCCTCTGCCTGGGGAGGCTTCTGCTCTCCAAAGGGAATTAGGAAACAGGCAGAGAATAAATTTATGGAACTTCTTGGAAAAATTGTATTTGCCAGTGACTTTGAGAGACTTCTGAGCAGGTTTTGTCTGTGCTGGTGTTTCATCTGGGGGTGTCTTTTCCCATGTGGAGGGAGTGTCAGGAGCGCTGGTGCTCTATATCCCTGGGTGCAGCTTTCCCACTCTCCACTGGCTGTGGAGAGCAGCCACACAGTCGGGGAAAAAGCATTTGGATGAACATTCCATCTGCCTGGTTTGCAAGTGAAAATAAGGCTTGTCCAATGGCCAGCTCCACCCAGAGCAGAAAATCAGACCCTTTGGCAGAGCGGTGCTGCTGTAATGAAACTGAGCTGTGCTGAGACTGCCAGTCCTTGACTGGGAAAGATCCCATGTGGGTTCAGAGAAGTTTGGGGATGGATCTGTCAAAACTGCTGCTTAGGGTTTTTGGCACCACCTGGGGACACCCACTGAAGGTGGATGTCACCCTGTGGCCCAGCCCACCCTCTGCACTGTCTTCTCCCTGCAGCACATCCTTCCAGCCCTGGAACTGTGTGGACTTGCAGAGCCATGATGAAGCTCCCGCCTGTTGCCCCTCTCCTCCTCCTTCTCCTGACGACACTGGAAGCCAGACCAAAACCTTCAGGTGAGCTCCAGATGGTGGGGAGGAGAGAGAACTGAGAGCATCAGGGCAGTGGAGCCCTTGGACGACAGCTTGCCGTGTGAGGTGGGGTTACATGATGCCTCTTCTTTGAAGGCATCCCCAGGAGGATGGAGATCCCCCCAGATGTGAGGCCCAAACTTTCCAGCGCTGCCCTGGGGGGTGGGAAGCTGAGCCTGACCACAGCATGGTGGGTCTGGTGCCACTTGCCCTGGGCATATCCCCAGTTTTGACACAGCCCAGCTCAGGGCTTGTGACCCTCCTCCTCATGGGCTGTGACCTCGGCAGGACATGCAGGCATCAGGGGAACCCCCTCCTTGCATGATTCTCGGGGGTGAGGGGGGACAAAGCCTCTCTCCTTTCAGGGCAGAGGGATTTAATTTCGGTTTAAAACCAGTGAAGGTACCAAATGGAGAAAGGAGTGGGTATGTCTTAGAGACCTTCGGAGCAGTTGAGATGACAGCCTAGGTCTGGGCATCATCCCAAGGGCCTCAAAATATTTGTCTACCATTAGGGCCAAATTCTCCCAGGCTTGGGGGCACACAAGCCAAGCAAAATGTGTTCATTGGCATTTCACTTGCTAAACAATCTCCCAGTTTTCACTGGAAGTAGCATCCTTGTGTCCAAGAGAGGCTCTTTGGCTCAATCCCCACCATGTGCATGCCCTTAGCTTTGCTTTTCTCTGCCTCATTTTCTGCCCTGAAAAAAAACCCCAACCACAACAACCCACAGCCAGGCATGTCTCCCCAGACTGTTGGCCCTGCTCCCACTCTACCAGCACCTTCCATGGCTTTACTGGGCAGTGGGAAGGTGCTGGTTTGTGAGGAATACCCAAACCTGCTCTGTCCATCCCCGACTGAGCACCCCTCCAGCCACCCAGCAAGGATGTCTCTGCTCCCAGACCTGCTCGCTGCAGACATCCACGAGGCTGAACCGTCTCTTTGACCCCCTCCAGCCCTGAGGTGCAGGACGGGCCCCCTGGACATCGTGTTTGTGATCGACAGCTCCCGCAGCGTGCGCCCCTTCGAATTCGAGACCATGCGGCGGTTCATGATCGACATCATCGGCAACCTGGACGTGGGCCCCAACGCCACGCGGGTTGGGGTGATCCAGTACTCCAGCCAGGTGCAGAACATCTTCTCCCTCAAGACCTTCTTCACGCGGGCGGACATGGAGAGGGCCATCAACAGCATCATCCCGCTGGCCCAGGGCACCATGACGGGGCTGGCCATCCAGTACGTCATGAACGTGGCCTTCACCACGCAGGAGGGCGCGCGCCCTCCGCACAAGAAGATCCCTCGCATCGCCATCATCGTGACGGACGGGCGACCCCAGGACCGTGTCACCGAGGTGGCCACCCACGCCCGGAATGCCGGCATCGAGATCTACGCCGTGGGCATCCAGCGGGCAGACATGAACTCGCTGCGGGCCATGGCCTCACCACCGCTGGAGGAGCACGTCTTCCTGGTGGAGTCCTTTGAGCTCATCCAGCAGTTTGGGAAGCAGTTCCAGGACAAGCTTTGCAGTGAGTGAGAGCTGCTGCTGCAGAGTCGCAAGGGTGGCCCTGATGTCTGCTCCTCACCGGGGATAGAAGATGATCTTCAGAGGGGTGTTTGGGGTGGCTACCCATGCTAGGAGCGGTGTGGATGGGGAAACAACCTCCCCAGTGAGGTGCTAGGACAGGGCACTGCACAGTGTCTATGTCTGTACACTGGAAATCAGTGGCTGAGCACTGGGGCTGGCAGGGCTGGGGCTGTGTGGGTTGTCCCAGTGCCTTCTGCTGCAGGGACAGGGCATATTCCAGAGCTGGGGGGGGTCCCATGTGTCCCATGGGGCACTCTGATGCCTATTCTGTCTTGCAGGGGTGGACATGTGTGTGGAGCAGGAGCACGGCTGCCAGCACAGCTGTGTCAGCACCCCTGGCTCCTTCTACTGCGAGTGCAACCCTGGCTACAGGCTCAACGTGGATGGAAAGACCTGTTCCCGTAAAAACGCTTTTTATTATCCGAACTCTCATAGGAAGCTTGTGGTTATGGGTCCCGTGGAGGGAAGCTGAGACACAGCAGAGGACCCAGCAAGGCCAGCAGCACCCTGGGTGCTCTGTTCACTGGGCCCTCTGCTTCCCGGGTCTGTAATGACTGCGGACATTCAGTGTTTGCCAAATCACAGCCACCCCTCTGGGATGGGACACTTGGGGCTCATGTGGCCTGTCATCTGAAGGGGTCTAGGGAGTGTGTATCAAAGGATGCACATCGAGCACTGAAGAGCACAGTGTCTTTAACCTGTATTTTAGTGCAAAGCAGTGTTAGTCAGCCTGGTCACCACACCAGGACTTTTCCTTCTTGTCTCATGGTGCTGGGAGCTGCTTTGAAGTCCTGGAGCGGTCCCAGGGAGGCTGGGACAGGAGGGTGATGGGTGTCCTGTTCCCCTGCAGCCATCGATGCCTGTGCAGATGGGAGACACGGCTGTCAGCACCACTGTGTCAGCGTTCGGGGGTCGTACTCGTGCCGCTGCCGGCCAGGTTACTACCTCGGCCAGAACAAGAGGAGCTGCATTAGTAAGTGATGGTCTTCCTCCCTGTCCCTTCTTCCTTTGCTCCTCATTCTCCCTCTCCTCTTGTCTTTCCCTTTCTGCCATCGCTTCTCCTTCTCTCACCAGTGATCGATTACTGCAGCTTTGGAAACCACAGCTGCCAGCACGAGTGTGTGAGCATTCCCAACGGGCACTACTGCCGCTGCCGCAGCGGGTACACACTGCAGCCTGATGGCAAGTCCTGCAGGGGTAGGTCTCAGCACAGCACATGGCACAGGCTGTGCGTATGGCAGATGCCTTTATGTCCTGCCCTGTCCCCAGGGGAAGGGCTGTTCCTAGACCACCCCATCTGAATGGGGATAACCCCATGCCCTTGGCTTGTCTTCCAGCTACCGACCTCTGCAACGGGGTGGATCACGGCTGCGAGTTCAAGTGTGTGAGCACGGAGGGCTCCTACCACTGCATGTGCCCCGAGGGCCAGCAGCTCCAGGCTGATGGGAAGACATGCAGCAGTGAGTACTGGCACATGGCTCTTGGCATTCTCCTTGTCTGGGCTCTCCTGGGGAGGGCTCACCTGAAACTGAGCTGGGGGACTCTGAGTGGGACTTTGAGCTAGGTTAGAAGAGGATGGAGAGCTAGCTGTGCTTGGGGGAAGCACCCTGGCTGCTGCAGGGATGGGTGCTTGTGTCCTCAGAGACATGGCCCAGAAGATGCAACAGCTTTGAGGAAAGGTTCAGGAAAAGAGAGACCAAGGAAAGGCTTTCACAGGGTGTTGGGGTGTCACTGGAGGTTTTTGGGCTGAGTCCTTTGGGCATGCTTTGCCCCACTTCCCAGCTGCAGTTCCAGGGGCTTCCCACAGTGTCCTGAAGCCCAGAAGCTCTGCCCAGCCCTGGGCACCTTCACTCTGACAGTGCCCATGGCCAGGCTGATCCCCTCTCATCTCCTCCCATGCTTGCAGAGTGTGGAGCTGGGCACGTCGACCTGGTGATGGTGATCGATGGCTCCAAGAGTGTCCGTCCCCAAAACTTTGAGCTGGTGAAGCAGTTTGTGAACCGCATCGTGGACCTGCTGGACGTGTCCCCCCACGGCACAAGGGTGGGACTGGTGCAGTACTCCAGCCGCGTCCGCACCGAGTTCCCCCTCAACAAGTACCACAGCGCGGATGAGATCAAGAAGGCGGTGATGGATGTGGAGTACATGGAGAAAGGCACCATGACAGGCCTTGCCCTCAAGCACATGGTGGAGCACAGCTTCTCTGAGCTGGAAGGTGCCAGGCCTCTCTCCCAAAACATCCCCAGAATTGGGCTCGTCTTCACAGATGGACGCTCCCAGGACGACATCTCCGAATGGGCCAGGAGAGCAAAGGAGTCAGGTGTGGGGGTCTGGGGAACCCCAGGTCGCAGTGCTTTGGGCATCCTGGGGTGGTTTCTCAGAGGGGCTGTCCTGGGGACAGGCTGCAGCATCCAGCCTTGTGGGGCTGCATCCCCTGGGCCAGCAGGGTCAGACCAGCTCTGCTGTGGTTGCAGGGTGCTCTGAGCAGCATCCTTCATGCAGCAGCCTGCACCACCGCTGTGCTGCCTTGCTCCTGCCCATCCTTCCTGAAATCCTGCTGTGTATTTGGGCAGCCCAGAGAAAATCCTGCATCCTTGGCTTCGCTCCATCTGGGCTTGGGGCTGCTTGATGTGGGGTGGCCAGTGCAGTGCTCAGGATCCGTCCTTGCCATGCAGGTATTGTCATGTTTGCTGTGGGTGTCGGAAAGGCCGTGGAAGAGGAGCTGAGAGCGATCGCCTCCGAGCCGGTGGAGCAGCACTTCTCCTACTCTGCAGACTTCAGCACCATGACCCACCTTGTGGAGAACTTCTCACTGAACATCTGCCCAGGTGGGTGCTCCTGGACACACCCCAAGCCAGGGGGGCTGTCTTGTCCCCACGGAGCCAGTTGGGGTGGTTTGTGTGTCTGTCACTCCATGTCAAGTACCCTAAGGCTGAGCTGGGCTGGTATGAGCCTAGGTTGTCTCTGGATCACACCAGGTTCTTGTGGATATAGAGGTAGGTCTCAGGGAGGGTTTGGGAAGAAGAAAAGATGGAGCTGGGGGGATTAATAAAAAATGGGGGGGTTAATACAAAAGTATTACTGTAAGCAGCCATCCCCCTGCCGTTGCACGAGCAGAAGTTGGGATGGCACCCTGCCCCAGCTCCGAAGGTGGCCTTGTCCAGGCCTGTGCTGCTGCTGCTGGGTGCACAAGGACCACAGTGAGTTTCTGTGAGGGTCTTCCTGCCATGGGAAAGGCTGGGACTGCAGATGTGGAGTCAAGATGCCACCTGCCACCCCAGCTTGAAGGCAAAGTAAAACTCAGTGCTGGCTCTCCTTAGCACACTGTGACCACGTGTGTGACAGCTCGGCGAGTGCCAGATGGGATGCCTGGAAAAGGACTTGCTGGGCTAGCAGGGATGCAGGCTGGCAAAAAGAGAGAGGCTGAAAAAAAAAGGAGAAAATAGTGGGGAGAGCCATGAGGCTCAGATCCAGTCCTGGTGGGTGGCTGAAGGGACAAGGGAGTTGTACAGAATCAAGGGAGAGCCGTGGGGGCACTGTGGGGCTGTGGCTCTGACAGCAGCCAACCCCCCACATCCCAGAGGAAGGCAAAGGGGAGACAGAGATCCGCAGTCCGTGCGAGTGCGAGGCGCTGGTGCAGTTCCAGACGAACACCGTGGCCATCCTGCAGAGCCTGACGGAGAAGAATATCCTTTACGGTGAAGCCTGGGCTTGCTTGGGTGCAGGGCAGCTGGGGACAGAGCACACACGGGGAAGGGAGGGAAAGTTAATGGGGGTGGGGAGGATTTTTGGCTTCTTCAAGGGGAAAAAGCTCTTTGCGCACCACACCGTCCAGCTCATGCCGTTTCCTTAGCACGTTCACTTGCTCAGATGACAGCCAGACTTGAAGACTTGGAAAAGCAGATTGCCAACAAGAAGTGATCCAGGCAGAGGGCTGCAGCACTCAGATGGGGCACAGGGATGTACAGTAGCTACGTGACATTGTTATTGCTAGGTTATGGTAAAGCATCAGTGTTTGTTCTTATATGTCAAAATCCCCAGGGGGATGTGGATTGTATTTAAAAAGGAATCCTAAGAACACCAAAAAGGAACTTGATCGAAACCTCTGCTGTGAAGCCAAGGGGTTTCACCCATCGCTGTTGCCTCGTTCCTCCCAACTGGACGGTCTGGGATGAGGGGAGATGACTGTGTGGCCAGACAGGTCTTTGGGCAGATGTGGCACCCGGCCTTTCCACAGAGCAACTAGGATGACCCAGCCCTGCACAGCCCCCCACCGCAGCCTGGCAAGCTGCTTTGCAAGAGGAAAAACCTACAGAGGTGTCACCCTGAGAGTTTCTCTTGTCTCAGCGTCTGCTGCCAAGTGGTGGGGCAAGAAGAGCCGGGTGGCACAGGCAGCGCCAGGAATGCCTGTCTGGCTCTCGCCGTGGTGCCCAGGTGGGCCCCCATGGGAAAGCGGGTGGCAGGAATTGTCGGATCCCCTTGCCCTGGTTTGGCAGAATTGTTTGGGAATCGGTATTATCTTGTCTGGTTTTATAATCACATAGCAAAATGGTAATTATTCTCTCAATATGTGTGTGTGTGTATATATCTATGTATATTTAATTTTGAGAGCAGAGTAGTGCTATTTTGAAACTCGTCTTTTCTGTAAAGGAATTTCTATCCTGACAATAAACCTCCTGAAGATTTGTATGCCACGTGCCTCTCCTTTCAGCAGGGCTTCAGAGTCCCAGAGGTTTCTCTGCATCAGGACAGGGGCCTCTGCTCAGGCTCCACAAATCCTTTGGGGAAATCTTTGCTCTGTGAGCAACCCAGGACGCTGCAGGCCCAGCCTCAGCTGGAGGGAGCCAGCATGACATGGACGCTGTGTCCCCAGAGCCAGGGTTTGCTTTGGAGCCCGGGCTCGTTGGAACACAGGGATCTCTGAGCTGAACTGGGGCATGGCCCGGTCCAGGTGCCCCATGGAGCTGCTCTGGGGTTTGTGCTGGGACGGGACAGACGAGGTCTGCTCCTGACATGTCCCTGCACACGCCACAAAGAACCAGCACCGTCTTCATTCCTTTATCTAAGCACAAAAGCGTGTTTCCTTCCTCTGGACGGATAACACAACATTCCCCATCATTCCCCGTGAAGCTGCAGCCCCTCCGGGGCTCAACCCTGCCTCCAGCACTGAGTCCTCAGCACAGGAACGACATGGAGCTGCTGGAGAGAGCCCAGAGGAGGCCTCAAAGGTGCTGCGAGGGCTGGAACCCCTGTGCCCTGAGGAAAGGCTGAGAGAGTTGGGGTTGCTGAGCCAGGAAAAGGCCCCAGGGAGGCCTCAGTGCACCCGGGCAGAACTGAAGGGCCCAGAGGAAAGCTGGGACAGAGTGTTCAGCAGGGCCTGAGGGGAGAGGACAAGGGGGGATGGCTTTAACTGAAGGAGGTCGATTTAGGTTCGATCTAAGGAAGATGTTTTCTTCCAGTGAGGGTGGAGGGGACTGGCACAGGCAGTGCCTGAGAGGCTCCGTCCCTAGGAACATTGAAGGGCAGGTTGGATGGAGCCCTGAGCAACCTGGTGTGGTGGAAGGTTGCTCAGGTTGGAATGAGATGAGCTTTGGGGTCCCTTCCAAGACAAGCCATTCAAGGATTCGATCATTCCCTGGTCCCCATCCCCCGCTGCGGAGCGCTCCCAGAACTCCTGTGACATCACAGCTCCCAGAGTTGTGCCCGTGTTCCATGTGGAACAGCCAGCACCCAGTGACAAGCACAATGCAGCCATTCCCAGGCTGCCATCGTGCCGTTCGGGAGCTCCCAGTGCACCCTCTGTGCTGATCAACCCTTGCTGTGCTCTGAGACACTTCACCCTACTCAGAGACACCCCTTCATCCTGCTGCCAGCAGACTGTCCTCCCCTGCTCCCTCCAATACCCATCAGTCCTGAACAATAGCTGTTGTGTGGATCTTGTCATCCATCCCAGCACGATGCTCCCCCTTGTCCTGATGAAGGTACGCTGCCGTTCCATGGGGGTGGGCACCCCTCGACCGCCTGGGTGGGCTGGACCTCTGTGGGAATGGTGTGGGACAGGGACCCCCTTCTGAGATTGTGCCCCCTGCTGCAGGCTGCCAGCGACACGGAAGAGGAGATGGAAATCGATACGGTATTGGACAGTGAGGAAATGATGGAGATAGATCTGGAAGAGGATGTGGAGGAAGAGATGGAGATAGACATGGAGGAGGACAAGGAGGAGGAGATGGATATTGACCAGAAAGGTGAGGAGGAGGACATGGTGTTGGGATGAAGACCCCCCGCAGCAGGACAGGCACGTCCTGGCCGTGCCCTGCCCCAGGGACAGTGGGTCAGCTGCCGCCAGGCTGGGGCTGGGCTGGGTGGCCCCGCTCAGGGACACGGTGCCCTGTGCCCAGGATTCTGGCGGCACAACCCCCACCCCCGGCCTGCCCCGCGCCTGCTCTGGGCCACACAACCCACGTCCCAGCGCCTGGGGCCCCGCTCCCATCGCCAGCCGGGCTCAGGCCTGTGCCCAGCGTGTGCCAGGCTGGGGGCACAGGGAACAACACCCAGCAGGGCCCGACTGCACTGACCGTGCTGCTTGTTTTCTTCCAGGACTGATGGAGACAAAGGACGGGGATGTCAATCTTCTGTACATATGTTTTAGATTGTGTTTTGTAACGCCTCTGTAAATACGTTTCATCGGTTGTTGTTTTCATGAAGATTTTTAGGATGTAAATACGTTTCAAAACCTGTTTTTTCTAAAAGTTCTTCACCTGTAAATATGTTCATAGTTCATCATTTTTGCTGCTCTTCCGCAAATAAATAGTTTTTGTATTTCACACCCCAGCTCTCTTTGCATTGCAGTGTTTGTAGAGCTGTGATTTCCACCTGCTCCGGGTTGCCAGGGCTGGAGGTGTCTGAGGGTGCTGGCATGGCCCCCCCAGGGGTGGGGATACCTGTGCACAGAGGGGTCCCACTGGCAGAGGTCACACTCTGCTCGAATTTGCTTTGCACACTCTCGGTATTAGGAGACGCAAATCCCACCGGGCCCTGTTCCATGGGATCCCATCTGGGCCCTGGGCCGTGCCTGGTCCTGCAGAGCCTCGTTAATGTCTCTTCACTAGGTGGCACCAGACACCAGAGCTCATCAGGGTGCTCTGGGCTGCGGGCACCCTCTTCTCCTGGGCACCCCGAGATGCTGGAGGCAGCCCAGAGGGGAGCAGCATCCTCAGCCATGAGCTGGGGAATGGATGGTTGGATGGAGGGGGGGATTGACGGATCAAGCTGAAAGCACTGCATCACATGGTGGGGGACAAGGGCCACTTTGCAGGGCACAAGCTGTTCCTTGGGCACTCTGTGCACCTTTCTAAGGCTGGGGAACCCAGGGCTACTGGTCTCATCCTTTCCATCCCCAGGGAATAGAAACTGGAGAGCCTTGCCCTGGCTGGGAGAATGCAGCATCTGCCGCAGCATTCTTGGCATCTAACAGCTCAGGCCTTGCTGCCTCAGGAGGAGGCTCAGAGAGTGGTTTTCAAGCAGAGGAGCATGAGCCATATGGAATGGGGACTGCTCTGAGGGACCCTGGGGCAATGGGTGCTGCACATGCAGCCGAGAGCAACACAGGGCCTGCAGGCAATCCTGTGCCCAGAAATGCCTGGATCCTGGTTATTCCATGGGAGTTTACAACAGAAAGAGTTCAGACTATTCCCCTGCTATGAATAAAGCACTACTGAATGTACTTCAGACGTATTTCTCCCCCTCCATCTTCTCTGCAGCTTAATCCAAGCCTTGTTCCTTAGTCTTTTCTCCTCCCTTGGAGGCATAGGTCCAAGCCCCACCTCAGCTGGATTCTGGCACCAGATCGGAGCACAGCATTGTCCTCTCCAGACCCAACAGCAGCTGAATGCCAAAGGATTGCTTAAAAATTAATCCAATGCTTGTATTTCTCATTAAAAGTGCTAAATTGCTGGTGCACAGCCCAGAAAGTCTATTTGGGTTGGCTATATCCTCTGCTGGTTATTTAATAAATGACTTTTCAAAGAGCTAAATGCAGCCACAGAGTTAACAGGGAAATTGGGCAATAATTAACAGATGTCCAGTAAGTTTACGTGGCCCATTAAGACTTGAGAATGGAAGGTTGAAAAGGAAGCAGCACAGTGAGATGCCCACCGTGCCCCGGGTGGAAAGTGGCGGCTCCAGAGACTGGATCAGTTCAATGGTGGGGGCTCAGGGGCTGCACAGAGCATCTGAGGGTGATATTGGGCTTTTGCTGCTCCTCACCATTCCTGGTTACAAAATCAGGGGCTGCCCCAGCCTGCTCTTTGCAGGAACATGCAGTGTTTGGCTGCAGGAGCCTTTGCCTCCCAGGGACATTCCCAGAGCCTGCTTGCAGCACAGCTTGGTTTCCTGCCAGCCCGAGAAGTCCCACAGAAAGGCTCCACGAACCCCTTACACAAGGTGAGGGGGCCATTGACCCATCGGTGGGAAATGGAGCAACTTCCCATTGCCCAAGGGCACTTAAAGAAAACAGATTTGCCTGGGAAAGAGCGGTAAGTGTGTAGCATTTCCTTGGAAGGGAGGAACAGATGGAAGGCTGAACACCGGTGGGATCTTTGCCATCCAAACAAGGAATACAGTCCCCATTCCCTACAGCCATCAAGAGTTAGGGCTTAATTGAGCTGTCCATGTGTTCCATCATGGATGATGACAGAGCTGTAAGGAGTGGATTATCCTACCCCAGCGAGTCCAGCCACTTTCTTCCAGCACCAACCTGATTCCTACAAGGCAGCAGCCATCCAGAGAAGATACTGGGGTTCAGGTGACCCCCAAAGAGGTTGAGAAAGACTCTACCTTGGCTAAGCCAAAGCTGCTTTCCCCACGCTAGTTTGTACCCCAATTGGGGCAGGAGTCAGGAGGGTTTGGGGCTGGAGCAAGTTACCTGTGGGGAAAAACTTGAAGGATCATTCCTGGGAAGGCACAGGCAGCCTCGTGCTGATCTGGACTGTGCTGTAAGGTTTGGTTTCCAGGTCCACATGCAAGCAAAGTACAGAGGGAAAACCCACTTAACAGACCCCCAGAAGGGAACATGGCATGGTCACCACAATGGTTTCTCCTGAAGAAGGATACTTGCCCAGAAGAAAGCAGCTTTACTGCCTCCAGCCTGCCTGGGCAATGATGCCTTGAACCATCTTCCCTTGGCTTGACCCTGAGCACCAGCAATTGAACAATACCCTCTATGTCTTGTGCAAAAGGCTTCCAGAAAACACAATGCAATAGGCAGAGGAAAAAAAGGTACAAACATCCTGTTCCCCACCCCCATCCTCCTGAAGGGTTTAAATGTCTGTGCCTACAGCTCTCACACTCACACCTCTCAGGGACACGGCAGGATGAAGTCGGTGGCCGCTCTCCTCCTGGTGGGGATGCTCATCCTCTGGGCAGAACTGCCAACAGGTAAGGGATGTCCTAGGGTAAGGCACAGGGAGAAAAAGCTCAGGGATTGGGAAGGGAGAGGAAAGGAGAGTAGAGGGGTGTTTGCTGGGCAGCATCTCCGCAGGGCCCCTCAGCTGCCCTGGAGCAAACAAGTCCCTCCTCTTGCAGGCAGCGCCTGGTCCTGCCCACCCGTCCGCATCATCTGCGCGCTGCACAACCCACCGAACCGGTGCCACAGCGACCGGCAATGCCCCCCGTTCAAGAAGTGCTGCCCCACCTTCTGCGGGAGGAAATGCATCTCGAAGCCATCCAGCAGCCGTGTCACCTACGGTAGGAGCTCAGGAGCCGCCCCACCTGTGCCCTCCTCCCGGGTAGCAAAGGGGGTGTGATGATGGTGGGCAGGGAGCTGTGTCCAGCTGCCAGAGCCCTCCTCTGTCAGGCTGGGGGGTGACTGCTGGACAAACATGTGGGTTGAGGTTACTCTGAACACCAGACCCAACCTTCTTTCTCTCCCTCTCACCAGTGTGAGCTCCTGCTCCCAGGACAGATCGAGGGCTGTCTCAGCATCCCCAGGCCACCTCTGGCCCCAGCCCATGCTCAGACCACCTCAGCCTCAAGATCACTCCATGACAGCTTCTGCGCAGTGCTATGTGCCCCCTGCTTGCCCTCTCCCTCTGCTTTTCCCCTACTGTTTTACCAAATAAAAGAGGCTTGTCTCAGGGGTGCTTGTGGTGTGTGACTCCTTTCCCCACCTCCTCCTGTTCCTCTCTGGGCCCGTCCTAGCACACAGCCCCACTGCTGGTTTCACCCCAGAATTTCTGCCTGTGGAAGAGAATGAAAATATTCTGGCTACACACCCACAGTGTGGTCAGGGGCTGGCTTCAGTGAGAAAATCCATCCAGGGTCACACAGACCCAAAGTGGTGCTGAACCCACTCACTGAACCTGAGCTTGTGGGGAAAATTCAGCTGAGGAAACTTGCCTGGAAAAGCCTCAAGCCAAGACAATAAAAACACAGCTCCAAGGGGTTCTCGTAATTTTTGTACAGCTGAGCACCAGGGACAAAAATTCAGGAAACGCCAAGAAATATCATGAAGAGAGAGCATGTGCAGCCTGAGGGACCTGCCGGCCTCTGCCCAGTGTAACAGCAGAGCCAGGCACTTACACCATGTGCTGCAGGGGCAGAGCATCCCCCAGCCTGTGCTGATGCCCAAACAGTGCCTGCCAGCCCTCCCCAGCCCATGGTGATGCCAGGCTTGCATGTCCCATTCTCAAGAAGCACGCCCAGCCCAGACTGGGAGGTGAGCCTGGTGTGTCTGCACACACTGCAGAGAACAGAGAGGACCTGGTGCTGTGTAAGGGCTCAGCTCATGGTCCCCACTGCCAGGCACGAGTGAGCCAATCTGCAGAGCAGCAGCAATGTGTTGTATATTTAAACCATCCAAATACAGTAGGATTAAGCCTCTGGCTGTGGGATTGACCCCTAGTATGGTCCAAGGCAGACACTGGAAGCTCCCTGGCCAGAACTGGGAAGAGCATCTGCTGGAGTGAGTCCTTCTATGGTCACCCCCATGGAGGAACGGGAGGGAGACAAAGGCTCAGAAATTATTCAGTGATTGAGAAAGAAAAGGTCCTATGGTGAAAAACTATCTCTCTGCTTAGCCCGGCCACAGGAGGGCAGAGATGACTGGAGAGCTCATGCAGTGCTAGGAAGGCTGGAAACTGCCAAGTGATCCAGCAGGGACAGGCAGAATAAGAGCTGGGAGCTCATCAGCCGAATTCAGTGTAACTTTAGACACTGCTTTCTCCCAGTGCAGTGTCCTGACTGCACTGGAACTACTCCCGACTCCAGCCCAGCCCTCTGAGTGGGGAGTGCTGTGCCACACAAGCCGCGGGGTGAGAGAGGCAGAACGCCAGCGCTCCCCCAGCCATCCCCACACCCAGGATGGGGCTGGCAGCCACGGCGGAGCAGCCTGATTACACCTCCCGCGGTCATTAGCCACAGATCACGGCCCTACTCCCCCACCAGGACCAGCTATTATCAGCTATTAAGCAGGCATTTCCATACAGCTGGCTAATTTGATAATGCTGCAATTATCTTGGTTTGTTAACAAGATTAAATTGCTAATTGGTTTGATTAAGCACAGAGCTCCAGGCATGGGGTGCCTCCCAGCTGGCCCTGCACAACCCGATGGATGCTGTGCCCAGGGCCGCGGCTCCTCTGCAGAGACAAGGGCAAGACAGGAGGAGCTCGTCCTCCCAAAAACTGCTGCCTGGGGCCTCTAGATCTCTATGTGATGGCCTGGAGGGGTCCCTCTTCCTGCTCTGAGACAGAGTCAGATTTGCCCATGTCCCCACTGTCACCCAGCTGGTGGCCTGGGAAGGCAGGAGCAGGTGGCTTTGGGGGCCAGAGGGTGCTCTGGGGACCAGAGGATGCTCTGAGGACATCCAGTCTGCCTCAGTCCTGCTGCTTTCTGTTTTGGAGAAGTCAGAAATCCCTGAGGCAATGCACCAACTGCACCTCCACCTGCATAAACAAATCCTCTGCCCTCCTCTCCCCAGGCACAGCATTTCCAGCTGTACCCAGCACTGGATTACACTCATCTGTATGCCCCCCTGCAGCAGCACCTGCCTGAGAGGAGCTGGGCACTGCACCAAAACACAGGTCAGAATCACTGCTTGTGCTAAGCTCCTGGCAGCATGCATTGGTTGAATCCTTTGCATTCAGGCCTCTGAGGAGGAAGGGAATTTCCCTCTGTGTCCTATGTAATGTCAGCAAGACAGACGGAAAAACAGCAAGTTCTGTGCCAGAGAGATGTTTCCATGCTGGTTTTTCCCACATTACCTGCTCCTCCCAGGCTACAGCAGCCTGGAGATGGAGAGGTTCACTCTCTCTGCCTGGGGGCTTACCACAGCTCAGGATTCACTGCTGTGAGACCTTCTCCTAGTACAAGCCCACCAACTCTGGTGCTGGGAATGTGGTCAAAGGCTGTGCTCAAGGCCCCAGCTCTGAGTTAGAAACATCCATCGTGGCACATCACAGCAGCAGCACCACCCCAGGGCAGGGAGCTGGCAGATCCTTGGGCATGTGGCAGGTCTGGCTTATTCCATCTTCCCCCAAAACAGGGGGTTTGGGGCCAGTCACTCTTGGACAATTCCCAAAGGAAACAAGCAGCACTCCCCACCATCCCAGGGAGTGGAATCCAGAGTTTCTCCTCAGGGATCCATCAGCATCACAGGGGCAGCCTCGCTCCACACAGTTTACTTTGTTCCACTCTGAAATGCAGACAGGGCAGAGGAGGGAGAAGTCGAGTCTTACCCAGAGCATGGCAGAACATCCTTAATATTTTCTCGGAGCCTCTCTCTGCATATGTTATGCTCTGGCTCAGGAGACTGGGTGGTTGGGGTCTGAATACAGAACAGTTTGGTGCACAAGAGTGATGTGAGACCTTTTCAAGAGATGATTCAAACCAGCCTAATAAGAATTACTACAGCTTTGACAACCTTTGAAAAGGGAGGGTTATTTAGCTAGCCTAGCCCAGGAGTGGAAAGCTGTAGTCCCAGCAGGATGCAGCAATCGCATCAGTTCCAGAGGGGAAAATGCCCTGGGCTGAGTGAATCCACTCAGCAGTGGCTCTGCCCATGGTCAGGTGCTATGCACAGCTCTCATCATTCCTGCTGAGGAGCAGCAGTATTCCAGGCGGGAAAAAGAGTCAATACCATTTTTTTTCCCATAAAATAAATAAATGTACACCTCTGCAGAAAAATAAACCATCCTCACTCTGCTGAAGGTCAACAGATGTATGAATTCACTCTGTGCTTTCTTCTGTGGGATGATTCATGTAAACTCAGCTCCTCACCTGGACCAAGACACCCTCCAGTGGCAGGGAGAGGGTGGTCAGGGCCAGAGCTGTCTCATGCCAGCTGGTGCCCTGCAGCATTTTCTTTCTGAAGACACGGTAAGCCTTTTTCCTTGGCTTACTTGGCCAGGATGCACCACTAACCATTCCCAGTGCCCTCCCACCCTCCTCAGTGATGGGCAACACACAACACCAGCTCCTGCCATGCTGGGAGGGCAGCGGGGGAGCCATGTCCTGGGATTGCACAGTGGAGGGAGGCCGTGTCTGCCACTGGGAAGCCTTGGAGCCAGGCTGGAAGCTGGCCCTTCTGCCTGGCTCTGGCACATTGCCCCAGCCATGCAGTGCACACAGCCCTCTGTGAGGTGGGGGGGTCTGACAGAGGATGGGACCACGGCTGAGGGATGTCAGAGAAGTCCGCTGTGATTTCTCTCCTGCCTAAAGTGCTGCCAAACCTCACAAGCTGCTTGTGACAAAGCCCTTCAGTCTGGCACAGGACAGCTCTGCGTGACCCACGACAGCCAAGAGGCAGCAGAGCTGTGCTGAGCCATTTGGCTCCATCCCCTCTTCATCCCACCAGGAATCCTCAGCAGGCTCCTCTCTGCTGCAGCCGCACACAGTTGCGCCCAGGAAGCCTGTCAGATGCTGGCAGGACTTCCCTAAGCCAGGGAGCCAAAAGGAAGGCAAAAAAGATGACAGCACCCTGTAGCTGAGGGAGATCCCTGCATGCCAGCAGTCCTTGTCCCCATGCAGAGAGAGAGAAAAGGAGACAGAAACCTCTTCTCTCTGCAGTAAGCCGCGCTGCATGGAGGCACGTGAGGGCTTAGCAGACTGACAGTGGCACAGGCAGGGCAGCCCAGCTCCATCACCCCTGCCCTCTCTGTAGCCCCATCTCTCAGGGGGCACTCCCTCTGCAGTCCCTCAGAGAGGCTGATGACTGCATTCAGACAAGCAGCTGGGATGTTCCACAAATAACAGCTCTGGCAAAGGCTGGCAAAGGACTTGGAAACTCACAGGAGGCAGTTTGCAGAGAGCGATGAATATTCCATAGGCACCAGCCCCTGCTCACACACGAACCTACAGCACAGATCCCAGCTCAGAGCCCACACATGTGCTTAGGGCCATAAACTCACCATCACTCCCCAAATCCACTAGCATAGGCACACAGGTACCTGCCCACACCCTCCCAAATGGAGCCACTCACCTGCAGAGAGCCCCTCCCAGCTGCACCCAATACCTCCCTAAAGCAAAGTGTGGACAAGAAGGGGGAGGCTATTTATGCTATAGGGCAGCCCAACAAGCTCCTGCCACATCGCAGCTCCAGCTGTGCAGGGGAAGCCATTTCCCAGCTCCCTCAGGTCCCACCAGCAGCATTGCACGGGGGAATTCCTGCCTCTTCAGCCCTGCCTGTGCCAAGGCACACACAGATGCTCCTTTCCCCGACACTATGTAGGTTAATAACATGCAATGTGATGGCAAGACACAGGGAACCGCAACACGATGTCAATATTTAGCTTTTACACGTTTGGCTAATTAGAGAGCAACCTGTGATTCCCTCGGAAGGAGGCACGGCTGCTTCGCGCCCCCCCCGCCCCTTCCGCATGTTCCCCGTTCAGATGGGATAAACGTCAGCTCATTATTTCTCATGTTCGCTGGTCGCAAACGGTCTGTCCCAAAATGCTATTCCCAGGCACTGGATGTCAGAAATCATTATACTAAATAAAGCTTCATGAATGATTCATGAGGCTGGGTTTCACATTAATCAGGGAGAGACGGGCAAAGGCAGCACAGCACCGCAGACCCGCCGGGTTGCGTTCCCGCACAGCCCGGCGAACGGAACGGTCTGGACCTTCAAGGCACAAATCAGAGATACAGTGGCAATCAGAGGAAGACCCCGGGCCCAGCAGGATCAGAGCCTGACCCAGCAGGGACCAAAAGAGACAGCAGACCAGTGCCCAAATACTTTTCTGCTTCAGGAGCTCCTGTGACTCGATCACGTTAACGAGCCCAGGGCAGGCGGCTGCTGCTCCGAGCACATGGAGATGTACGACCGCTTTCCACATGAGCCCTGGTGCCCAGCACAGGACCGGGCCAGTGCTTGGGGCTCAGGTACTGACTCCCTGGCTCCGTGCACCATGGCCTCCAAAAACAGAAAAATGTTTTCCCAATACGTCATCAAGAGGCTCCTTCCAGGGCCGAGGCAAACGGGGCTTCTGCGGGGATCCCATGCTGCATCCCAGCACAGGCTGCCCACCAAAAGGTATCTTCTTGGGACACAAATGCTTGTTCCACTGCTCCAAGACTTTGGAAGGAAGGTAGGTGTGCCCCCTCTTGGTATTTGAATCTGCCTAAAAAGGCAAGCCCTGAACTCTGTGGATCAATGAAAGAACGAGGAGTGCCCTTAACACAGCAGTTGGTGGAAGGAGGTGATGAAATATGGGATCCTGTGTGCAATTTGCAGGAAAAAGTGCCCATGCTCCTCCCAGCTATCCAGGCTCAGCCAGCGAGCTCTTGTCCACCTGCATCCTGCATCTTTGGCTTCTCCTCCACTGCTTCCTCAAAGATTCCTAGAAAAAAGCCTAAAAACTACAAAAATATGGTGACAAGCAGCTAGGGCAGCAGTACAGCAGGGAAAAATCCACAGCCAGCACTGCAAATCTGGGCTCTGACATGGAGACAGCAGTGATTCTCCATGCAGCACCAGAGGAATATCTATCAGGAGGCCGAGGAACCGTCAGACACCCCTGCTCCCCCCGCCGTGGCTCTGCAGCCTTCCCAGGGCTGGCAGTGAGTCACCAGCCCTGAACCATGGCAGGGCTGAGCTGCTGCCAAGGGCACCTGGGGGAATGCGGGGGTCCCGTGCCAGCCTGGGCCCCCAGAGACAACCTGCAGCCCTGGGTGGCACATCCCACCACTCCTGAGCACTCCAGCACTTTGCAAGGTGGGTCACTGATGCTGCAGCTCCGTCAGCCCCATGTCATCCTCCTCATCTGAGGTGTCCTGCCCATGCGGGGATGATATCTGCAGGAGGGAGAGGCAGAGAGGGGATGGAGGAAGCCAGAGAGTCCCCTGGCATCCTTCAGAGCCTCGAGACATGAAGGCCTTCTGGCACCAGAGCCCTCTCACAACCCCCAGCACTGCCTGAACCTTCTGCAGAGAGCCCAAAATTCAGCATCCTTGCTGGATGAGGTGAGACAGGTGAGCCCCTTCCCCGCACACGTGCATCTCCAGCTGTAGTTGCTCCTGCACCACATCCCCACCAGCACAGAGGCAGCTGGAGAGGCAGGGCTGGAATGGGAGCTGGGAGCTCACCCAGAGCCTCAAACCACCAGGGCACTTCCCCCTGCAAAGTAACAGTAGTGATAATTCACCAGCTTTCCTTTGAAATTTCCAGCTGGGCAGGGACTGAAGTGCCCCAAACCTGTTGGCCGCTCTTTCTCCCCATCTCTGGTCAGGAAGCAAAACCTCAGGGCGGGTTTGCTGCCCTGCTTCCACCACGGCCAGGCCCTCACCTGGGTTTGCTGCAGGATGAAATTATCCATTGTATCAGATCAGTCTCAGGGAAATGGCATCACCCTTTATCCTTGCCCCCTCTGTTAATTACTGCTCCATCCTGCCTGGACGTGCCAGCAGGAATCCGAGGCCACCACCCGCTCCCTCCCTGGCCATGGCTGTGCACATCTATCAAAAGCAAAATGCAGGGCAAGTGTCTGCACTGCATGAGCCTGTGGATAGTCAAAGCTCGCTGCACTTTTGGTTACCCACATGATTCAACCTGCAATATTGTAAGATTTAATTACAATTAAAGTTGTGCTCCATCTTCATGTGTCTCTCTCCTGGCAGAGAAAGAAAGAAGTGAGCCCGTGCTGCCTGCGCAAGTGTGAGTATGATGATTGTTTTTTGTGGCTTTCTCTGTACTGGTAAGCGAAATGTGCCTGGGCTGACTCTGGCACCAAAGCTGGGTGTCAGGGAACAGAGCAAGTCCTGCTATTAACCTCTCCTCTGACACCACGCTGCCCTTCTGCCAGCACCCCTGCCCCTGACAGCTCCTAGCCCTGCTGGGAATGGTCTGGAAAGGGCTGCCTGGCCCATGGGAAGCCCTGGCCTGGGATGTTCCAGCAGATTAATGATGAGCCTGGGAATGGTCCTTGGTTTTATTGAATTCAATTTTGGGGTTGTGCCCTGGGTGTTGTAGGACAGTGAAAAAACCTGGGGCAGAGACAGAGCAGAGGGAAGGGATGCAGCACGTGGAGATTGGAAGCTGCTGTAAGATGGAGGCAATGCATATGCTCGAAGCACGTGGGAGCCCTCCAGGTAGTAAATCACTGCTCTGAAGTGCCTGACCTTACACTGCAGCATCTCCCTGCTCCCTCTCCGGAGGCTCTCCATCCGTATAAAAAATAGCCACCACTGCGGTATGACTGTCCAGATTTCCTCATGTTTCCAGTTACAGCTTCGGAGTCCAACCGCAAGCCAAGGTCTCCAGCAAGTTCAGGAATGTTCATTAATCTTTCCTGGCTCGGGCCGCCAGTGGGCTCAGTAAAACTCCAGTCCAGGAGAGTTCCAGGCTGTCAGAGGCATGGGCAGTTGCAGGCCATCCACCAAAATCCTATCCTATGCCTGCTGCAGATGGATGGCAACAAGTCACCTTACTGCAGGGGACTGGATGTGCAGGTGTATCCAAGGGCTCCGGAGAATGAATGAGGCTGGTTTCCAGCATGAAGCACGCTGATATCCCCCCATCAGCAGCACCTACAGACACCCTGTGGCTCTGGGAGGAAGATGGGGGTTGTAGGGATGGGACCCCCCAGAGTCTGTGTCCCCACTCTTCTCCTCCTGCTTGGAGGATGCTGCCATCACCGCTCGGCTTTCCCTCCCCGTCACCCCATGGGCTGGCTCCAGAGAGAGGCATGGGAATGGGGACAGCTGATGGCACAGGAGTGGGAGTAGCCAGTGGCATGGGAAGGAGAAGCCCAAACTCCTCCAGTTGGAGCAACCCCCTCTCAGAGCTCAGGGGATAAACACACCAGCGAGCACAGAAACCACCGGGAAAAAAAGACTGCCAGGGAAAGCCCATGTATTTAGTATTAAGTCTTTGCCGCTGAGAAACACAAGACCAGGCTTTTGCATCTGCCCTAATTTAGCTCTTTCCCTCTGGAAAGGACTATTTGTGAAATGCTTTGTGCTCATGTCCCCGGCATTAATCAGCCCCCGTCAGCCGCTGGCTCCACGGATCCCCCTGCGCTTGCAGGTGCTCTGCTCTATCCCACCCTCCCACGCGGCAGGTACCCAGCGGCTCCGGCCTTTCTCAAGAGATATCCAAGGGGCTGAAAAGTGCTTGAAGATTTTTTCCTTTAATTAAAGGAGCTCTGCAGACATGCTACATTCATATATATATTTTCTGCTATTTTTTTTAATTTATTGCTACATCAGCTATTTAAAAAAAAAAAAAAGGCAGAAAGAAGAAAGGAAAGGAGCTGCCACAAGCTGAGCGCCTTTCGGGATGACTCACTGCAGCACTGAAATGGCTGCTAGCTTCAGCCTCACCCTGCCTCTGAGATTCTCTTCCAGACTGCAGGAGAGACCATGGCAAGAGGGTTCTCCCCCATCCTCGCGTGGAGGGTTGGCCATGTGGTTATCGACACAATCCGCCCCGGGCTTCGGCGGGCGGAGACCTGCCTTCCTCAAGAGAGGAAGATGGGGGGAGACATGAAAGGAAGAGATGGCGAGGCGTTTCCAGCTGACCTGATTTTCTGCTTATTCCCATCTCCACATCACTGCCAGTTAGCTCAGGAGTGGCGGTGGGGGCACAGGGCTGGCCCATGCCACGGGGAGCTGCACCCTCCTGGGGCAGTGGCAAACCCAGCTGAGCCAAGGAAGGGCCCTTATACCTCCATTTGCTGCGAAAGAGCCTTAAAATGTGATTCTTCCTTTCCTTCCACAGCTTGCCAGAGTCAGTGCAAAATCAGGCCAACAAGCTCTGGTCAGCTCATGGCAGAGTCGGGCGTTTTGCCTCCGAGTTTGTGCAGAAAAGGGAAAATTCACCTCAGGTGCCATTGATGCTGCAGCCAAGTCCCCTCTGAAGGATTCTGTGACGCCAAGCACAAACCTGCACAGGGCCTCTGCAGCCTGGGAGGTGAACTTCCCTCTTCTGCAGCCACTTCCAGCCAGGGCTTTGACCTGCAGCAGGAGACATGGAGGTGTCTCCCCTCCCTTTTCCCAGAGTGATCCCTCCAGCCTGAGGGCAGCAGGGGCATAGCCCTGGCAACTCCCTACCTTGCTTCCCACTCAAACTACAGCTCCTCCACATGGCCCAGGGACACTCAGCAAACCTCCTGGTGCTGAGAGAGCTGATTTTGGGGGACAGGGCTCAGGTCTACTCCGTGGCACGGCATAAATGGGGCTCTGGTGCAGACACAAAGTGCCGGATGGAGTAGGCGCCCTTGCAGTGCCAGGCATGGCTCCTTCCCTAAAAAATGGCTGGATGAGAACTATTTTCAGAAGGGAAAAGAAAATTCACCCTGATCACCGTATGTCAGTGACAGGCGGAGAAAACCCCACGTGGGAGCCAGCCCTCCTCCCACCCTGTGGGCTGCACCCTGCTGGGGCTCAGCACCCACTGTCAGCCGGGGTTGCATCTGCCTGGAGCAGACAAAGATGGGCATGTTTATCTTGCAGCTTCCAGGGATGCTCAGCCATCCCTAATTGCCACAAAAATAAATGCTTTTTGCTTCATATCACAGAACAGAGGAATTT
>VZRE01013664.1:46440-93760 GCA_013396775.1 Cephalopterus ornatus | reverse complement strand
GGGCGGGGGACCCGCGGCACCGGCATCCCGGGGAGCTGCAGGCGCCTACATCGCGGGGACCCGCGGCGCTGGCATCCCGGTGCGCGGCGAGGACCGTGAGATCGGTAACGCAGGGAGCGGGGCATCGGCATCCCGGGAACCCGGGGTACCAGCATCCTCGGGCATTGCAGGGATCGGCACCCTGGGGCGCGGCGGGGACCCGGGGCACCGGCATGCGGGGGTGAGAGGGCAGCTGGACAGCGGCACGCAGGGATGAGCGGGGAAGCGAGGCACCGACATCCCGGGGGAAGCAGGGAGCCGCCGTGCCAGCACCCACATCCCGGGGTGCTGCTGGGATCCAGGGCGCAGGGAGACTCCACGTCCCTCTGCGGACGGCTGTAGGGGAGTCCCTCTCCCCGGAGCTGCGTCTCTCCCTCCCCACGGAACGGAGCATGGTGAGGGGTTCCCTCCGGAGAGCTGTGCACCCGCTGCGTGAGACCCGGGAGCAGAGGCTGGCACAGGGCAGGGATCATCTGCAGCCGGCGCTGGGCTGCCCGCTGGCAGCAGACAGCCGAGCTGTTGGTAATCACCCCCTCCTGCATCCCGAGGCGAGCAGGGAGTCCCCTCGACATCTCCATCCCCAGCCCTGGGCTTTTTGGTGGCCTCTCATCGTACAGCAGCAGCTTACGCTCTGCCTGCAGGGAACAGCCAGCAGTGGGAATCCCCCTTCCATCCTCCCCACTGCCCGCCTGGCAAACCCCCACCGCCCAAGACAAGGCTTGGTCTTGAGCATATTCAGGCTGATGTGCACAGGGACGCTCAGAGATGGGGACGGGGCTCTGCAGGGGCAATTTTGGATGACTGAGCGCATGGGAACACCACCCTGCAGGAGCTGGGAGGTCACCCAGCCCCAGCGCCCCCTCAGGTACCCCCAGCCCCACCCCGGCCCCATGAACATCCCGCACAGTACCTCCTCAGTGGTTTACAGCCACCACCCTGGCACACCTGGGACGTGCAGGCTCACAAGCCCGGGCTGACAGGGCATTTAGGTCTGGGCTACAGGGCAAAGGATAAAGGATTCTTCCTCCTCTACGAATTTCTAATGGTTCCTGTGAGACAAGCCGCACGACTCCCTGCTGGGAAGCCTCACTGAGCTGTAAGTACAGGGTTTTTTATTTGAACTGTTAATCTAAATCCATTGTACCTGGTTGGAAAGGACCCTGTGTGCAATACTCCCTGCACTTGCTGCTTCCTCACTTGAATGTCTATTAGCACCTTCCTTCTCACTCCCTTGGGTCCCCTCTGACAGGTAGAATAAATATACATAACTTCCATTTGAAAGCCTGTGAGAAAAAAATATGTTGTCAAGGGAAACTCTTCCAGCATTTCTTATAGATATGCTTGATCTGTTTTTATAATTTTTTTTACTGTCATAAATGCATGTATCAGACATTTTTCTTCTCCACAACATAGATATTCAATTGAGCGCCCAACACCCAGCTCACACTGGGCTTGTGTAATTCTGATGGCTGTCTCAAAATAGCTTACAATATATTTCAACATTTATCAGAGAGAGACTGGCTTTATCTGTTCCATTTTTCCAATCATTCATGGAAATTTTGGGTTAACTAAAGGAAAATTTTGCAAATTCACTTTATTCCAGACAGACACATTTGTATTCTCTCCTCGTTGTACTTTAAAATCAAAAATCACCCAACCTTCCTAAAGTGAGCTTCTGTTTCCCAGCTGATAGCCCTGCAAATGTGAGTGGGGAGCAGGCTTTGATGATCCAACGGGGGACATCACGCCTGGTCTCGGTTCAAACCCCAGTTTTGTTCTAAAGCCGAGCTTAGCTGGTTGTGAAACAAGTAGGCAACAGCTATAAAACTATTAATTTCTGCTTTAGATTCCTAGATGAAAGCTGTATGTGGGTAGAAATAATTTGTTCTATTCAGAAGCGAACATGAGAAAGGAGCATCTCCAGTGGTTCGTGACCCTTCTCCTCGGTCTGCTTCTGGCACAGGAGGGATGGAGGGATTTCCCTGGGGTACAAAGGCTTGCAGGGTCCTGACACCCACCCTTTTCCTTTGAGCTGGAGAGAAGTGAGAGCCGGCTCCCTCCTGGCCTCCAGGGTTTGGCATAGCTCACCCAGAGCCGCAGCTGTGCACTTGGGGATGGTCCTGCTGAGCTGGAGCATCGCTCCGGGCTTGTCCTGCTGTCCTGGGCTGCCCCGTGCCTCAGCCCAGCCCCAAAGACACCTTGCCTTTGATTTTGGTGGCATTTGGCCTGACCTCCCAGAGTGGCTGCTCTATAGGGAGAGCGGGGAGAGAGTCTGAGGCTGGTTTGGGGACAAGCTGGATCCCACAGAGGCAGCCCCAGGGCCCCGTCTGTGTGTGTTTGTAGCCTGAATGCATGAGCATCCTTCTGGAAGGAACCTGGATTAGTCATCCACACCCCACAGATGGGCTGTGTGATGTCTTCTCTGGAAAAGCTAATCTGTCACTGAAATTCCAATTTATCCCTGAAAAGGAGTGTTTACATCCCTTTTTCTCCCTTGCTTTTTTCTTAAGCGTTGAAAGAGTTGATCCTTCTCCTTCTTCCCTCCCCTTTCAAGACAATGAGTCCATTAAGCCCTGAGGTTTATCACCAGCCGGTGTCCTCCTCCAGCCGTGGTGTAATGGAAGCGCTGGCGTTGTGGTGCAAAGCCGTGTCTTTAAGGAGCCCTGGCTGGGAGGTGCAGTGGAGTTAGCAGATGCCTTTGCCAGGCTATTTCACGCAAATCTGGCATTTGCTGCACCCACAGCTCCGCTCAGCTTAAAAACAAACCTCTGGGGTTTAACCACTGCTCCGTTACCTGTCTCTAAAAGTTTGAAAAATTCTGTGGGTGAACAAGACAGGAAAAATGTAGTTCCTCAACCAAGAGAGCAAAGCAGTGTCCCTCAACACCCACCACCCCACGCCATGGGGGACCCCATGAGTACAGGGCTGCTCTGTGCATCCCCAGGTGTTCTGATGAATAAGGGAGGTGAAAAAAATCCGATTTCAAGGTGATGCAGAAAGATCTCAAACCTTTTATTTGCCTTTTTTTGCTCCTGGTCAAGGCAGGTAAATGCTGTCACATCTGAAGGTGTGGGAATGCTTCTCTTTCTTAGATGCTTTAACTGCTTCTCATTAGAAAATGAAATTTCTGCTGCATGGAAATGCCCAGATCCCCGAAACTTATAAATTCCTAAAACACAAGAGAAATCAAAACTTTGGGTTTTTATTTCCCCACTGACATACAGATTTTTATTCAGTCATCGATGATTCTGAATCATGCTTTTGTTATGTTTCAACACTATAAAAATAATATTAATATTTTACACGACAGAACACACAAGAGGAAACAAAACAGGCAGTTGAATTGTTTTGACACTTCTTCCTCTGAAATTCTCCCTAAAACTGACACCTTCTGTGACAATACTTTGATTTTGGCAAAACTGCCTGTGCTGCTGGGAGAATTGCACCATCTGAGGACTTTTTGACCGGGTCTAATTAGCAGCGTAGGTAGTGGGGCTACAAAGCACTTTGGCAGAATCACAGCAGTGGTGGTTTGATGAGATCTAATTTTTCCTCAGGGATGCTCTTTGGGGGATAAATCCTCTCTTCAGTGACTAATTACCTGTTTGAACAAGGAGAGCCCCATGGAGGAGGTGCTGGAGGTGCAGTAAACTGCCTTCTTTAGCCATTAACGACCTGCAAAGGGAGAAACTTTAAGAGGTAAACAAAGCAAGGAAAAGTTTCACCTGGAAAAATCATTGGCTTCTTTTTTTTTTTCCCCTAGCTTCCCTACCACAGAAGAACAACCGTGTCTCCCCTCCCCTCCATTCAGTGCTCACTTTTCAAAATTCAAACATCCCTCCTCAATCCCCAGGGTGCTTCTGGCCCCGCCTCACCCAGACCGGGGGGAGCCCTGTGTCCCCTCCAGCCCCGCTGTCTCCTCCACAGGTGGAACCAGCTCCTGCTCTGCTGATCATGGTCAACAAGACCTTAAATTACTGGGGTCCCAGTTTTGAGGAGGACGTTATCAACATCAACGTGGGGGGTCTGAGGAGGCGGCTCAGCTCCAGCGCCCTCTCCAAGTTCCCCGACACGCGCCTGGGGCGCCTGCTCTCCTGCGACTCGGAGGAGTCCATCCTGCAGCTCTGCGATGACTACGACGTGAGCGCCAGGGAGTTCTACTTCGACAGAAACCCCGGCTTCTTCCTCTATGTCCTCCACTTCTACCAGACGGGGAAGCTGCACGTCATGGAGGAGCTGTGCGTCTTCTCCTTCTGCCAGGAGATCGAGTACTGGGGCATCAACGAGTTCTTCCTGGACTCCTGCTGCAGCTACCGCTACCACGAGCGCAAGCTGGAGAGCCGGCACCACAACTGGGATGAGGAGAGCGAGGTCAGCAGCGTGGACACGTCCCCTGATGAAATCTCTGACATCAACCACGACCTGCTGCGGTACAGCACGCTGCGCTGCGGCAACGTGCGCAAGCGGCTCTGGCTCACCATGGAGAACCCCGGCTACTCCATCCCCAGTAAACTCTTCAGCTTCGTGTCCATCAGCGTGGTGCTGGTCTCCATTGCCACCATGTGCATCCACAGCATGCCCGAGTACCAGGAGGTGGACGAGAACGGCAGTGTGCTTGATGAACCCATCCTGCACAAGCTGGAGTATTTCTGCATCTCCTGGTTCACCTTCGAAGTGTCTTCCCGCCTCCTGCTCTCCCCCAACCCTAGGAAGTTCTTCAAGCACCCGCTGAACCTGATTGACATTGTCTCGGTGTTGCCCTTCTACTTCACCCTCCTGGTGGACGTGACCATGGGCAGTGACTCAGAGCTGGGCAACCTGGGCAAGGTCGTGCAGGTGTTCCGCCTCATGAGGATATTCCGAGTGCTGAAGCTGGCTCGGCACTCCACTGGACTGAGGTCACTGGGGGCCACCTTGAAGGTAAACTGGCTCTCTATCTCCTTATCTACTCCTTTAGTCTCTGGGTAAGAAGGAGAGCCAGCGGGCTCCCAGCTCTGGGTGGTGCCTGGCAAGCTTCCCTGGGGGGGTGGGCCGGCTGTTGGTGTGTCTGCTAAAGCAAACAAGTGTGAGGAGCACTGCACGAGTCCTCTTGTCACACACACTCAGCATAAACACAAATCCACCCCATTTTGTTCCACGCAGAAATGTGCTTCCAGGGACTCGGCCAACCCACCATGGCGTGAAGACCTCATTGCACAACTCTGGAATGGACTCAGCCATGTGTGGGTGGATGGGGATGTCCCATCAGAAGTGAGTCTGTGCCTGGTTGGGCTGCAAGCGACCTGCTGAGCAGGCACCAGGCCAGGCCGCAGCTGCTGGGTCTGCCAGCACCAGTGGTTATGGGTCAGAGCTGCTCCTGTCCCTAGTCTGGGAGAAGGGGCAACTCCTAAGAGCAGGCTGCCAGCTGACCTTTGGTGTCTGCCCATCTAGGGAGACAAATAGATCCTGGTCCAGGTGAGCTGACACTTGGATGCTCCTGGATACCATGAGGTTGGCACTCCCACATGGGTAACCATGTGTGGCACAAAGCAGCAATAGAAAAGCAAAGGGTGAGCTGCAGGGCCCGGGACAACCAGTCCCAGGCAGGGGCTGTGCCCTCAGCAGAGCCTGGGCTACCAGCAGCTGCCCCTCAGAGTGATGGAAAACTCAGCACATAGGGCTGGGGAAAGCTGCTCCCAAGACCACACTGTCCTCGGGTGGAAGGGCTGGATGAGGAGATGCTGAGACAGTGAAGGACCAGGATGCAGGTATGCTGGGAGGTGACACCCCTGCAGGTCTGGTGAGAGGGTTCACATCCTCCATAACCTGCCCCAAGGCTGTGTTTCTCCAGACCCCCTCTAGAGCACCCCCAGCCTCTTTAGACAGACCAAAGGCACAAAATTGTCACCATCCCAGTGCTGCAGTCAGACCTCCATCGCTGCAGCTCAGCAGGGTGGCACAGACCAGCCTCTACGTGGTTCTGCTCCTAAGAGAGCCTGAAATTCAACCACAGGGACACTCTCCTCCCACTGCCTGGCATGGGACAGAGCTGCAGCTCCTGGTGCTGCTGCCTCTGAAGGGCCATCAGAGGGATGAGTGGCTGGGGACACCCTGTTTTCACTGCTGCAGCAGTGGCAGAGCCAGCATGGGGTGTCCTGGCATCAGCAGAACTCGGCTGCCGGGGTTGGACCCATTCCTGTGGCTGAGTCATGGAGAAAAGCAAACCTCGAGTGTGACTGGTGTTGAGGATGGGCAGCAGGAAAGGTCTTCTGCCAGCTTCTGCTGTGAAGCAGGATCAGCCCAGCCCAGCACCATTTCTGCAGAGCCCACAAAGCATCAAAATATTCCTGGCATCCTCAAAACCTGCTGAAAACAGGGTTCAGGGAGAGTTGTTTGGAATGAAGGTGCCTGGAGTCCTACCTGTGTGGTACTTACTTCCGAACACTCTCCTTGGAGGAGCAGTGACAAGTGACAGACCTGTGTAAAACCGCCGGTGAAATCTGCATAAACTCGCACACATCCGTGCTCCATCTGAGCGTGAACAACACGCTGCAGCACACCAGGGACTGATGGGCTCATCTGCATATTATTAAGCAGCAGACGAGGTCCAGGGAGCCGACAGCGTCCCGGCTCCGGCTTCTGCCGGTGGCTGATTCACCCAGTGACGTGCTGGAAAGCGCCACTTCCCGGGGACTCCGGAGCCAGCTGTAAATGGGGATGAGCGGAGACACAAATCTGACGCAGCAGCTTGGTGTTGTGATTTACTGGGCACATAAATTACAGCGTCTTGTTAATCATAATTTACTTCCTATTGCAAGAGCAGAAATCAGGAGCGGAGCGGTAAAGGCTGTTAACAGCCAGGAAGTGGGAAGCGATGGCTCTGGCAAGCTGAGTGATTGTTCCCCTGCCACGAAAGTGCTAGCAGAGGGAATTCTGCCATTTGTGCATCATGAGCCCTGAACCATCCTCAGATTGCTTGAGGCCTGATCCAGGGTCTGTTTAATTCGAAGAGAGGTTTCCTACGTGTCTCTGTTCTCCCTCCCTGCTGTGCAGGACATCCATTAAAACTATTGCAGCTCCGTGGGCGTGGGTTTGGAGTCTGTCTCCCACTGGCAGTCAATAGGTGTTGGGCCCTGGGTAATTACAGCACCTGCAGGGATCTACAGGAGTTGCTGTCTGTCCCCTCAGGGGCCTAAATACACAAACAGGTTGGAAGAGCCGGAGCTGCACGATCCTGGACAGCAGATGCATCACCCGGCTGTTGCTACCAAGGGCCATCTCTGCTCAGCCTCCACACTGCTACTTCTGGCCAGGCTCAGACTGGGGCCTTCCATTCCAATTGTCTTGTACTGTACTGGGGGACAGATGTGCATTCAGCAGGACCTTGGAGAGACTGCTGCTGGGGGGGCTTTTTGCTGGAGCCTTGTATCACTGAGCATTGCCTCGCCCGAGGCTGGTACTTGCTAAGCCTGAATCCCACCTGAACCATGGCTAAACCTGCATCCCACCCGAATCCCAGCTGCAGCTGCCTTCCCCCTCGATCAGTGAACAAACCGTAAGTTTTGCAGATAAATGGCTGCAAATAGGTGGCAGCCAGTGCCAGCTGGAGATTCCTGGAGCCTCCTTTTTGCTGCAAGCCCTGACCCTGCTTGTAAATTGAAGCAGCAGGAGCTGTTGAGCTGCCTGACTTTCCCTTTGCCTTCCCCCTCCAAACACATCCCAGGGCCAGAACCAATACTTTTTAAAAATGTATGAGGTTATTCGGCACTGCTGCTCCTGCTCAGCTGGGACAAACAGACCTGCTGTTAAGCTCCAGCCAGGAGCAAGTCTTTCATGGCCATCCTTGAAACTCAGTGGCTCTGAGCTGTTTGTCCTCCTTGAGAGGCTCCCTCGGAGCTGCTACAGGGCATTTGCCCTGTATTAGGTGAGGGAGGAGGAGGAAGAGGAGGAGGTGGTGGTTATTTCCCCTCGGAATTACTGGCATTAACTGAGCAGCTTTTGCCAGCAGTCTAAACAAAGTCTCCTCAGTCCCTGACATGAATCCACCTCCCTTAGGTCTCGTCTTGACCACAGAAGCCTCTTCCCACATCTGTGCTGTTTGCTTTGCTCACGTTGTTTCCCTTAGTCATTATGTGGTCTCCAATAAAGCATTCTCTGCCTGTTAGGAGACTGGGAAAAAATCCCCATGATCAAAGCTCTGCTTTCTTTTCCCAAAAAGATGAAGAGCAAGCTGGCAGGTCAATGGGCAGAAACATCCAAGAAATTCACTTGTGACGGTCAAAAAAGTGCTTGGACAAACCATGCTGGGAGGATGGTGCTGGCAGTCTGTCCCCTGGAAGTTCCCTTCCCGGCATGACTTGCTGCCTTGTCCTGCAATTGCCCACTGCCTTTTCCCCCTGGGCTTCTTCTGGCACAGGTTTATATTTTGCTCAGATATTAAGAATACCCAAAGAAAGATTGTGGCACAAAGGTTTTAGTTTGAAACCAGAGGAATGATGGCTTCTTCAAGGAGCATTGCACATCCCTGCCGTCAGTCTGTCCCCCCAGGTCCTGCACACCCACCTGAGAGGTTGGGTGTCCCATGGCTCTGTACCCACCAGGGCTTCCAGACCCCTCGGGCTGGGGCTCATCAAGCTGGGGATTGGAACACCCTGTTGGATGGGTGCTAAGACCAGCCCACACTGATCCTGGATGGATCCCTACACTGACCAGATGACCAGGGCTGCTTGGATCCATGTCAGCTCTGAGGTTTGCTTGGACTCTCCCATGGAAGAGCAGCAAAATCTGAAAGGAATGTAATTATCTCAGAAACAGTTTCTGCAAGAAAACTTCCCTGCACGTGTGTAACGAAGGGTTACCTGGATGCTGAGACTGCCAGTGGTGGTGGGATACAGCAGGGACCAGGGCCCTGGGGCTCTGGCTGTGGGGTCCCTGGGGAGCCTGAGGCTGAGACCCTGGGGAGAGCTGAGCTGAGCTTCAGCAGAGGCCACGTCTTCACTGTGAGCACTGCCAGCGACTCGGGAAGGTACAAATTGCTTCTCTCAGCGGCTGCCTATTAGGTGGTTTCTGGGGACCTGCCAAGATAAAAGGAAATGTGATAAATATTGTTAGCTGAGATCGGGTTGGAGTGAGTGCTGGAGGCAGGGGAGCAGCTTGTGCTGGGTATCCCTGGCAGGGGAGCACAGCCTTCCCTCCTGGCACTTGCAGGCTGGTGGAGTGCACAGAGGTGGCTGTGGGTGCCAGGAGTGGTTCCCGACTGCACCACCCGCTCCAGGTGTGGGTCACCCACACACCTCCCGACCTGTCCCGGCCCATCCCTACAGCAGGACATCCCATGGCAGAGATGGATAGAGGCACTGAGATCCACGCAGGGCTGTATTTGCACTGTGGCATCCCAGTGTCCTGGCTGGTGAGGGGTGTGGTGGCTCCCACCGACCACTGCTCTGCTTTGCCTTCCAGCACAGCTACCGGGAGGTGGGGATCCTGCTGCTCTACCTGGCCGTGGGGGTCTCTGTCTTCTCTGGAGTGGCCTACACTGCCGAGAAGGAGGAAGACGTTGGCTTCGACACCATCCCAGCGTGCTGGTGGTGGGGCACGGTCAGCATGACCACCGTGGGCTACGGCGACGTGGTGCCCGTCACGGTGGCGGGGAAACTGGCTGCCTCGGGCTGCATCCTGGGGGGCATCCTGGTCGTGGCACTGCCCATCACCATCATCTTCAACAAGTTCTCCCACTTCTACCGCAAGCAGAAGGCGCTGGAGGCGGCCGTGAGGAACAGCGGGAAGAAGGACCATGAGGAGGTGGAGAGCATCTCCAGCCGTGACCGAGAGGACTCAGAGGCCCTGAGCGAGACCTCCCTGGACAGAGGCAGCCCTGACCGCCGTGGTCTGACCCCCGGTGCCCACCCCAGCCCCTGACCCACCGCTCCGTGGCACTGGGGCACGCGGGACCTGCTTGCTCACGGCGAGCACGGCACGGCTGCTGCACCGGGGCTTGGCAGAGGAGCCGGGCTCTCCCTGTCTTGCACCATGGCTGGCATCGCCCCTGCCCTGCCAAGGACAGGAGGGGTTGGAGGAGATGCCCAGTGGGTGCTGGCTGCTTCCAGCCCCCAGGATGTGGAGGCTGGGTCTGCCTGGATGTGTTTCAGCCTTCACCCTGCTTCCCCTGCTTGCAAATGGAGGCTGTGGTGCTGGACATACTCCTGCCAAAAGGGGAGGGAGAAAAAAGAAACACAGGTGACCCCTTACCAGGCACTGCCCCAGCTGGGTAGAGGGGGATTTTCCTCTGCCATGAGGTCGTGTGTTGTCCAGGGTGAGGCTAAATAGCTCGAAGGTGAGGCAGCCAGTCCCTGACCAGGCTGGCTGCCCTTGCAGGTCCTCTGCCAGGTCGGCATCAACTCCAGCCCCAGCCTTGTCCTACCCCTGGCTGGAAACAGGCTCAGAAGGCCCAACTGGCCCCCCAGCCATAAAGGAAATGGGGCTGGAAATGAGTCTGTGTAAGGGGAGAGGTGGTGTCAGCTCAGGGTGAGCCCCACTGTCCTCAGTCCCTACAGTGGGGTCGACTGGACCTTACCTTCCTTCCAGCTGGGGTTTATCTGCTCGCCTGCACTGACGCTGCTGGGATCCCCAGGGATCTGGGGCATGGCACAGCCAGGAGCACTGCCCATGCAGGGGGGCACCAGCCAGGGAGGACCAGCCAAAAAGGACGTTGTCCTCTGAGGCAGGAGCAGCTGAGGGGGATCAAGCTGGGGGACCTGAGGAGCCATCCCCAGTGGGGCTCTCCCCACGAGCCCTTCCCTCCACAGCACTCCTGTGCCATGGGAGCCCAGGGGCTGCAGCAGGCCATGGTGGCGTGGAAGGGACAACCAAAGCCAGCTGGGTTTGGCACACAGCCTGTTTCCCCTCACCACAGCCCCCAGCCTGGCCTCATTCTGCCTCTTCCCTCCTTGCCTCAGGGCCAGGCAGGAGCAGGAGGGCTGTAAGGAGTGGGGGGTCACACTGCCCTGGGTGCCCTCACTGTCCCCCCAGGGAGCTGAGCTCCCCGGGCGCTGATGCACTCACCTTCCCTCTGCCCAGAGGGGGCACCCCCATGTCCGTGGGACGGAGGAGACCTTGTGCTGCTCCTTGGTGACCAAGCACCTCACAGCTGGGCAGGGAGGTCCGCCTGGAGCACCACGCTCCCCTCCTGCCTGGACCCCCAGCCCACTGAGCACATTCGGGGCTGCTCCCAGCACAGCATCAATTCCCTGAGGAGTTTTTCCTTGCCCCCACGGTTCTCTGTTTGGAAATCGTGCAGCTCCATTGTGCACAGAGGAACACACCCAGCAATGCCTGTTCCGAGCAGGAGAAACGTGCAATCCTGCAAGCCCCAAATCGGCTCCAAACCACGCTGGTGGCTGCAGGATGACCCCAGGTACCTGGATCATGGGCTTTGCTGCTGGCTGCCCAGGCTGGGTGTCGGCACAGCCGCAGTTGCCGGTGCTGGATCTGCTGATCACAGGCAAGAAAAGCCAAACCAACACCAGTGCAGGTCCAGCCTTCCTGAACCCCAGTGGGACTCGGGGAGGGTCCCCAAGGAACAGTGGTGTGGGATAGGAGGGTCTTCACGCTTCTGGCATCATCAAGTCTTCCAGTGCCGATGGTTTGTGTTCCGCTCTGCGCTCAGTCCTGCTGTGAGCTGGGACTGGGGAGCGGCTCCGTCCGCTCCGACCGGCTCCCGCTGCACTCTTACTTGAATAAAGGAAGGAGTTTCCCCGTCTCACCATAAATATTCCAGTAGCAAAACGTATTAAAATGTGAAGAGTAAATTACATCTATTAATGAAAAAGCATTATGCAAATAATTAGGAGCATGTAAATTAATTTTCTATCTATGCATGGGATGCATACTGTATATTTTATTAAAGACCTCAGTGACCTGCTATGGACGCTGGTTTCTGTTTCGTGGCAGCTGCACGTGCCCATGCTCATGCAGCCCATGGGCTGTGCTGGGGCTGGATCAGCACGTTGGGGTGAGCAGGAGCAGCTGAGCTGCTCCCACAGCACTGCAGGTCCCTGTCAGCCAGCTCCAGCACCACCTCAGAGCACAGAGGAGATTCCACCTCATCCCTGCTCCGGGTGGTGGGTGACAGCTTGTCCTCGTGCTTGGACCACTGGTGTCATCCTGGCTGGAGCGGTCTGGATAACCCACCTCCCTGAGGCTCCAGGAATGGGGCATTCCTGGGGTGCAAGGGAATGGGTTTGAGGTGGGGAGAAAATCCCCACAGGGAGCCAGGCATCACAGCTGGGAGGGAGAGAATCCTGGTGCTGGGTCTGGCCTCTGGTGCTCTGAAATGAGCAGGGTATCTCCAGGCTGTTGCTCTGCAGGGGCTGGCTGGGGAGGGCAGGACTTACGGCTCTTCCTGTGTCAGGTGCATTCCTCTGCTGGGTGTGACAGGAGCCAGGGGTAAAAATAGAATTTAATCTCTATTCCTTTGAGAGTTTTTCCATTAAAAAAATAAAAATACACAAGCTGCTGATCTTTCCAAGGGAAAAGCTCCCCTGCCTTGGGGGCTACGAGCAAGGCAGGACATCCTTTGGGCCCCTCTGGGGCAGCAGCTCTTGGAGGGGGCTGCTGCAGAAGAGCTCCAAGCTCGGGTTTAGGAAAGCCACGAGAGATGTTTTCTTTTTTTAGCCTCCTGCACTCTGTTGAAGACATTAGGATTTGTATGGCTCTGAGTAACTGCACTAGGAAAATCCTCCCACTGCTGTGCAGGCAGATCTAGCAGAGCTGGAGTTCTGCAGAGCAGGGAAGAGCCGGGTGCAGGAAGGTGCCCAGCAGCAGTGGGTGATCACAGCCCACGCTCGCGCTGCAGAGACACGTCTGTGCAGCAAAGGGCTGCCAGGACGGGGCTGACTTACTATTTCTAAGGCAAGGAGGAAACTCGTGTTCTTTTGCTAATCCCTAATCAGTTTTCCTGAGTGACTGTGCTCTCATTTGGTACAGTGGGTAAATCAATTACACACTTTATCAGGTTATTCCTACAAAACTGCTTTCCACATTCACAAAATGATTGATGAAAGCATGGCTCTCCTGCCTCCAGGGAATGGTGATTAAGGAGTGACCTTATTAAGCTGTTTAATGCAGCTGAGAATTAGACAACTCTCCTCAAAGAGACCAAGTAAACTTCATTACTTCTGTTTGAAACTTCTTTTCCTTTGCCAACTCTAAGCACCGTGACTACCCCGAGCACAGTCTGTGCACTCGGAAGGTTTTAAAGGGTGTGATCTGTTGGAAGGGAAGACTCCTCACTGACAGCGTTTCTGGGATCTCTCCTGCTCACGGGTTCCTACAGCCCTGCTGCCCTCAGTAAAAATCCAAGCTGAATGCTTGAGCAAACCACTTGACGTGTTAAATCAGTGTTACTGGTACCTGCTGAACTGTGTAAGGAGATCAGTAAAGACAAACAGTGCAGTAATTCTACTTTTTGTTTTACAAAATAACGCTAAAATGCTTCCTCCTGGTAGAGGTTTATATGAACCACAGCTGTTAACTTAGTTACAGGAAACACACAGTCTCAAGGCTTCCATTCTAAGCATCTCAGAAAGCCAAAAGAACAGCCTTGAAGGCATGGAACTGAATTAACCAAATACGCCTAAACAGGTCACACCACTTCAGGGAGTGAAAACCACAGGTCAGATGTGCAGGGAGGCACAAAACCAGCGATGTTCACATCATGTGCACGTTCACACCCAGACCTCGAGTCTGGGGAGAGCAGAGGGGGAAAACTGCCCCGTGCCTTTTTCAGGACCATCCCCTCTGTGCTGAAGGAGTGATGCTTCAGAGCTTGTGAGTCCCTCAGGCTGGGGAAAATCCACCCTACAGCTCAGCCATCTGATGCCCGTGCAGAGCTAAGAGGCTGCTGTGACCACTCAGGATGGGACTCAGGGACTCTGGGCTCCCTCCGCTGCCAGCACTCTGTTGATTTGAACAGTGACAACCTAGAGGGGAGCAGAACAGACTGTCCTTCAGAGCTGGAATTCAACTCTTTTAAAGTTTATAAACACATTGGCTACCTTCCTGGGCTCTTAAATTAAAGGACAATTAACTTTCAGTCTAGAAAGAGGTGATGGCTGTTTCCTGGTTTGACCCTTCAAAACTTTGCCAGAGTGATTAGCGCAATGAAAAACTGTCAGCACTCGAGGCAGGGCTGTCAGCCAATGCTCAGAGCATTTACCCAAGCTCACACTCTTCTGGCCTGTGGACAGCAGGAAATGGGACAAAATGAGTAGCTGGGCATACAGGACACTGGCACAGCAGACCCTGTACTTTAGTGCTGATAATTGTTAATAACTGCTGATCCTACAGGATTAGTGGAGAGTTGACTTTTCCCCTTATCGGGGAGAAAAACCTGGCTAAACATCAGTCCCAGCTCAGGGGTCCCTGTCAGTGCTGGTTTTGTTAGTTATAAGCAGTTAATATTTGTGCAGCAGGTGCAGTGCTCCAGCAGGGAGGGAGCACACGAACACTTCCCTGGTATGGCAGCACTGGGAACACAACCCTGCCTTTGTTCTGGGGCTCCACAATATCCTGGCAACATTGCTGAGGACATGGGAGAGCTCCAGGCTTTCCCAGTTACTAGAAATGCCTGCAGCCTCCCTCCCTTTGATTTCCACGCTCCTTCCTAGCATTTAAAAGCTCACATCTATTTTGTTTCTTCCGGGACTGCTAACCAAAGCTGACTCCTGAATGAATTCTGTCTCTGCTCCCGTTAGTCATCCCTCCAGGACAGATTTAGTAACTGCTCAGGGAAACCACGTCGAAGCCAACAGTTCACCATTGGAAGGCAGCACCCACTCACTGTCAGCTTCATCTTCTTCTGAGCTAGAAAGCTCAGAGTGAGCCAGAACAGGGAGCGAGCCTCCAGCCTCACCTGTTGTGTGGGAAGGTGGATAAATCGGTATGTACCTAGTCCCACAGCTGACTGCGGGCTCAGGGAAGTTGCTGCACAGACAGCAACGACCCAGAGCAGAGTTCAGCATCCCCATGGGCCAGAGCACAACGCGGGGCAAATGACTCCCCTGCGCGACTGGGGCTCCAGGCAGCGCTGCCCATGCTCCTCACCCTGGGGAACTGCCTGTTCCAAAATGTTTGTCTGACACGTTTACTGCCTGCGTTCCTGAAAGCTTGTACTCTCCTCCAGAATGCTGCATAACATTGGCTGACCAGAGGTACATCATGTTAAAACTCATCCTGATAAGCAGTAACACACCAAAGTATTTTAATGCACAAACACGAGTCACGGCACCACCTGATGCTTTCAGGTAGGGACAGTTTATTTGCCCCTTTGAACAAATAAGGCAAGATATCTGAGAAAGATCAAATAAAATCTCCTGTATCAAACTGAGAGGAATGCAATAAAAGTTACTATTTCATACATATACAAACTAAAGACCCAACACTATTATATACAAACAGCCAGATCTTACAAAATAGCATTTCAAGTCAGCAGTTTATGCCAGTGTCGCTAATTTCTTTGTTACAAAAAAGTTAAAGCTACAAACTTCACATTTGTAAGTCTCACATGACTGACATCATCAGTATCTCTGGGTTTCAGAAGCAAGGAGAACAGTTTGTCCAGAACCCTTTCAGCAATGCAGATGGATCCAAGGAGCACGCAAATGTAGCTTCACAATTAAACAAGTTTTTTGCTTAAAAACTTTGTCAGAACAGCCTTCCCTTATGTCACCAGCCTTGGTCTTAGCCTGGAGGGACTCTGAGGAGTGAACAGGTACTGTCCTTCCAGACCCTCTACAAAGGGACCAAAAAGGGAAATATTTTCTCTAACAGATTGGAAATCAGTAAAGAGAAAGTAATTCCTATGCATTACAGCTCTAAGTGCAAGAAACATCATTAAGTCTCAGCCACTGCAAGCATTTAAGAAAGGTTCAAAGACAGTTAAGCCATTGGACCAGTTTAACTTATTTTGGTTCATTTGCTATATTTTAAGACAATCACGTCAGCAAAGCAGGGTATTTCAAGAGTGCTTACATTCAGTTACAGCAGTCACAGGTTGCATATCTGTAAATAGACACCACCCCGTGGTGTTTCACCTAAAACTTGGGGGTTCTAATGCCCTCTGATCACTACAAAGTTACCTACCCAGTGCAGAAGTAAAACTCCTCCCAGCAGAGCCCGTTTGATCCACGCCACACGCAGGCAGGGCACAGCTCACCATGTCACGTGTGTGTGTGTCCATCACACCAGAGATGCTGGGCCAGGTCCATCCCAGTGACTACTACAAGACCCAGCACTGACCAGAGAACTCCCTCCTAAGTTGGGGAAGTTTCTTTGATGCAAAGGATGCTCACGAATATTGCTCATAATAAAGACAAGATCAGGGCAAAGCGTATTGCACAGATTCCAACGAGCATGGTCTGAGCCCTGATGTTTCCCAGTACCTGAGGCTATCAAATTGCTGGTTATCCCAGGGTGTTCTCCTCCTTCGGCACCCTACATACACTGCCTACTGCCTCCCTTTTCTTTAGGGGCAGCTTGCTGATCTCCAAAACTGCTGTGACCCCAGTGCACATCAAACAGAGACTAACTGATGCAACCAGACCTGCAGAGGGTAAGAATGGCTTGGTTCCTTTCACAGCTATGGAGCAGACCTGTCAGCATAGCCAAGAGTCTGCTCTAAGGGGAAAACAAGACCCCACAGAGGCACGAAATGAACACTTCACCTTTCTAGCAGCATTGATCCAGGAGACATTGCTGTTTTATTATCTAGGTGATGTGCCAAGGCCTGTTTCAGAAGATCGACAGGGAAACTGTTCCCTCTATCAGAGCAAAATGAAAATAAATTGATAGAAATACTTGCTCTGTCCAAACATTTCATCATATGCTGGGAACACCTAACACTACACAGCTCTGCTGTTACAGCCCATGGGGCAGAGGCACTGCTCAGTCTCTGCCCTGCAAAGAGGCGCTTTGCTTCCTCTGTTTTGCTCTCCCCTCTCCAGTGTGAGCTGATTGCACCATCCCCACAGCGATTGTACACGCTGGGGCATGGCCACTGATTGACCTTTACTGGCAGGAATAGCAGGGAAACCAAAAAAAAACAACCAAAGAACACAGGAGCATCCAGAGGAACTGGAAGAGACTGAACCTCTTTCCAGCAGGACATCAGTAATTGTCTTCTCATCCGGATCACCTCCGCCTTTGCTCCACCACCATAAATGCACATCTTTGTTAATTCAACAGTCTTTACTTTCAGTTCAACTCTCCTGATGTGCTAAACCTTGCAGAAATGTGAAGGATTGTGAAATCAAGTTTTTATTCAAGCGTCTAAAGATGTAAATTTGAAATGAAGCCTATAAAATATTTCACAAGCTGTGGAGATTTTTAAGTCCTCTCAGACACAGCTGAAGTACCCAGTTCCTGAGAGTATTCCTTCCACCCATTCAAGTGCTGTTTCCTTTCCTCAGCACTCCATTGTCAGCAGGGTCTCTCTGAAGGACATTTCCCAACAGACAGACGAAGGGGAATCACATCACTGACTGACTTTTGGTTTTAAGTGGGTGTGGATTTTAAATGACAGAATGTAATTTCTTATGGAGGCACAACATGCTTTATCTACTCATATAAATTCATAAAGGACACAAAAAGAGGACAAAACTGAGGTCTTGAAGAAACCACACTTGCATAAAGCACACAGTGTAAGGCATGGGGCTTATTACAGGCTTTTTAAAAACTGAGATTTAAGTTTCTTTCTAAAGGCTGGAACAGTTTGTACAAGTTCTCACCTGCTCTCTTCAGTGACCTAAAACTTATCAGTACCTTGACAGTAGAAAGAGACAGTTAACAGCTTGAAATGGAGTCTCTGCATTCACAAAGAAAAACAAAACCAAAACCCCCACAAAAGATGCAGCCGTTAAATACCACAATCCGTCTTAACTGAAACCAAAATGGACTCCTGGAAGTTCAGTTGAAAAGAAGAGTGAGCCAACTTCCATTAGCCTATTTCTACCTGTTCCTCTGGTTTAAAAACAATTCTCCTAAAAAAACAGTAACAGAACTCCTCCGCAATAATGTTTTAAATACCTGCCTAACATTAAAACACACCACCAGGATCCTCCACGTAATGGCATTCCTGAGTTCACAAAGGTGCTGTGGAAAAATAAACGAGCAGAAGTATTGCCCTCTATTTTGCTAGCGTATTTCAATAGAAATCAATCTGTTCAGTAGTCATAAAAGCAAGGAGCTGATTGTTTGAGGCTGGAAGAACATTCTACCCGCGGCTCAGAAGTTCTGCTGCCGCCGCTTCTTGGCTTCGATGGCATCGAGGATCGGCTGCCGCTTGGACTGGTACTTCTGGCGGATTTCCTCAATCTCCTGCTCCATCATGGGGTCCAGGGCCGAGAGCCTCCTCTGGAGCTCATCCACGCTCCACGTCTTCAGCTAAGCAGGGAGACAAAAGCAGAAGAGACACAGGTGTCAGCGCAGCCCCACGTCCGCAGCGGTCCTGCTGCCCGGCCGACGGTCACGGAGCACCTTCCAGAGGGAAAAAGAGGGAAAAGCTGGGGGAGTTCTGCTCCAGGCTGCTGCTCTCACTGAGACTGGCACGAGCCTGGGGACACTGGGCTGCTTCTGCTCGTTTTACAGGTACATTACATGCTCTGTTTAGTGGCAGTGTGAGCGTATAAACAACCAGGGAAATGTTTCCCCCACTGAGTTGCTTTCCTAACGCTTCATTTTGCAGGCTTAGAACAGAAATACTGCATTTAGATGGAAGGGGAGCAAAGTTCTCTTCCCCTCGCCTTTCCTTGCAACTAAACTTCCTTCTGCTAAATGACAAAAGGAGACAGAGGGGAACAGAAACCAAAAAATACCATTGACAAAAGCTGCATCTGAATAAAAAAGCAGTTCTGTACAATCAGGCTGAAGCTCAATCAGGGTGAGGATTCAGATGGGAATCCCAGAGCACAAGCAGGTCTCTTTGGGTCAGCCTCGTACTGATACAGTATGCAAGTACAATTTGTATTTTCCTGCACATGTGAAGATGCCAGATTACTCCGGACAAGCTCCCTCTCCCTGAAATCCCTCTCTGCCTGACCTTAGTTTAACTGGCTCTCTTGTCCATGCCAATTTGCTGAGAACTGGCACAGAAGAGTTCTACTGTGTGATTAGAGATGCCAAGTGTGGCCTGGGCAGTCTAGATTGTCCACAGCTACAGACTTTATGTAATATTATAATGTTATGACCTGTGGAACAGACAGGATTTTAGGACAATGTTAAAATATATGGACAATGGAAGTGCTTCAGATGTTCACTTAAGCACCAGCCCTTCTCCCATCCAAAACCCAGTGCCCATCAGAAACACACAGGAGACCCTGTTTTACAGCCACTGCAGCGGGACAGGGACGACTGTGCAGCACCTGCCATCAGTGAGCACCTGGTCTGGATGCTAAGAACACGCAAAATTATTTGGGGATTTTTGTACACGAAGAACGGTCAATTTTTTGACTTTCAACAAACGTCATAATTGAGTGACTTATCTTTTTATTTCAGTTACACGCAAGTGGCGCTGTCCTGGTTTAGCTGTTAGTTAGTCAGCTGTCATGGTTATTCTTCAAGCCATTTCTGAACCAAAACACTCAGTGAAATGTCTGCTGCCTACTATAAGGCAACAAATGAATGTTTAATGGCAGTTTGCATCAGTCCTTAAAAATAATACTAAGATACAGAAATCTTGATCCCTCTTCCTGAGGTGGAAGAGATACCAGTCCCCAAACCACAAAGTCACCTGCTAGATTTCTCACACGGTCTTTTGAAGTTCTTTAGCATATTCTAAAGATCTCTCCTAGTTGCAGTTACAGGATTACGAATTCACTTTAATAATCCAGGCACATGTGAAACAACCTTTCTGCTGAGGATATACAGTCTCTGGGCCTCTCCAATCAGCCAACTGTTCATTAGAGAGACAAAGTACTTCCTCTGCAAAGATATACATTATTTATACACATTAATGCAACTTTACCAGGCAGCAGTTTAAGTTGATGCATGGCACCAGTTGCCTTTTCACACTAATTTATTATGGAGCAGGTGATTATTCAACATTCCCCTTCCTCACAGTCCAGGGAATTGAAAAGTCAAATGAAAATGCAAAACAGAAGAAAATATTAATTCAAGTACTGAACACATACACTAAGCAGCTACAGTGGAGCAAAGGGCTGCCAGCTCCCCCAGCCCACCCAGAGCTGGCTGCTGAAAGAGAGCATTGCAAGAGATCTAAAACACCTTGATCAAGGCTTAAGCCAACTACTAGATGTCAGAAATCATCCTAGGGCTGCAGTCTTCCATGGATGCCCTGTGAGCCTTGTCCACCACCCCCCAAAGTGCTGGGTGTTGCTCACAGCCAGAAACAAAGTGCCAGAGCTGGCAGGGCAGAGGGCAGGGCAGATGCACAGCGATGGTCTCTCCATCTGAGAAGGTGGCAGTAAGAAAATACTGCCCTGCTGCTGCTCTTGAACACGATGGAGCATCTTGGGACACCCTCCGTGGGTACTGACACACAAAGTCTCCCTGCTGACTGAGAGAACTGCCTGCCAAGGGACACAGCGGCTGTGACAGCTCCCGGGACTGTGTTTGTCAGGACAGATGGCTAACAGTATGGAAGATGCTGGAGTAGTGCTAAGTCTGGAGTGGGCAAAAGCCCACAGATATATATTAATATGAGCAAACTGGGAAGTGTGTTCCCCGCGCAGACGCGTGACGCAGAGCAAAGCTGCTGCTTCGGGAGCCTGATCACGGGGTAACCAGCACAGGGTGGTGGGAGAAGGAAGGGAGGCAAGGCAAGGCAGTGCAAAAATCTGGGAGCACAGGAACATCCTGTGTGCAGCGCTCTGCGGTGGTGAGGGAGAGCTAAGCACAGAGCCGTCCCCTGGCACCACGGCAGCCTGGCTGGGAATGCCAGGCTGCTCCTGAAAGAGGCAGAGAAGCCAAAGGGCAGCCCTGGTAAAAGGTCCAGAACGTGACTGCTCAGCCCAGATGAGCTGAGGAGAGACTGACAGCACCCAGTGGCTAATGAGAGCCGCACACCCACGCAGTGCAGAGGACACCCAGCCCTCTGCTCCTGCCCTGCTTCAGGCTGTGACAGCACGAGCCCGGGGACCTGGGCTGGGCCATTACTCAGCTCGTCCTTCCCCTCACACACACATCTTCAGAATTTTAAAAAAAAAAAAAAAAAAAAAAAAGAGAACTGTTTAAAATGTGACTGCCTCTATTTCACTTTGCTGCGTGGCATTTCATTGCAAGCCAGTGCCACAGACGGACTTTGTGCCAGAAATGAAGTTTCAGACTCCAGCATCTCTGTCTCTGCAGTGGTACACTCCTGGGACACTGACATTATTCTCTTCGTGAAACGCCAGGAGCAAAATAAGACAAGAAGGACAAGGACAGCATCTCATGACAGACGGTTACTCGGGGTAAAGTCTCAGCGCTGAGCAGCTGCAATTAGAGCTGGTTTTCGCCATGGGCTCAGTCCCACTCCTCTCCTCACTTCTCAGCAATTCCTCTGCTGTAAGAAGTCTAAGTATCTCTGTAAAAGCTATCTATTTTTGTCCACACTGATCAAATACCCAAGACAAAGTTTTAAAGGAAGGACTCTCATTTCAAATGTAAAGACAGATATAAGATACTTGTTCCAAGGTTGGTCAAACACATCTATCAAAACGGAGAGGAGGCAGCACGGTGAAACCATTCCAGCAAGGCTGTATGTGCAGAAAGCTAATTTTTAACCTTTTGATGAACAGTTGTATTTTTACTCAAGGTTTTGAGAACGACCCTAACTCTGTAAAAATGCCCAACTGAAGGCAAGTGTCAGAGGTGCAAGTGTTCACCTGAAAGCCTCACCCATGGCTGTGCTGTTGCTTTTCAAGACATCACCGACAGCAATGCCTCGTTTTAATATGCTGATGATTTCTACTGTATAATTCAGAGGGACATACATAACTATATCCTTTGGAAGGACATAACCTACAGCCTTCCCATGTATGCACAGTAATGATGGACAAACCAGGAACACATCATTTGAAATACAGTTTCTTCCTCAAGGAGAAGACTTGTAAGCTATTCATGACATTCCTTTGTCAGCATTTCAGACTGATTTGCAGACAACTACCCCTCTGAATAATGTTCAACTCAGCAAACTGCTTCTGAGTTGCCATCCCTTCAAATCAGCATTTTAAAAAGAGGGGGAAAAAACCCCCCAAAACACTTGCAATTCTTACAGTCAGGTAAAGTGTCACAGCACAACGTATGTACACAACTGAATGTAAATGAACCTAAGCATCAAAAGGAGAATAAATAATAGCCACAGGTTCGATATTCAAGGGCACCATGATCTGAACTTTATATTGCTCTGTCCTAAGCAGGAAGCAGTCTAAAACCCTGCCACAGCATTTTTAAACAGACCACGCCAGATTTCTTATTTACACAAAACAAAAAAAATCTCCCGTAAAACACAAAGCCTGGGGAATTAACTCAGCCCCTGCCCTGAATTAGAAGCTGATGCAAATGATTTATCATAGGTTCTCTTGGGACCCACAGTCTTTACCCTGCAGCTTTGGGTGAAAGGCAGAGAGAGCGACTGCTGCAGCTGGGTGTTTCCTTTCTAAAAAGCCACTGGGGGTAACAGTGGGAGGATATTCGGAAAATATTCTGAGCTGCTTTGCCTGCTGCTTTGCCTACAGCAAGGGCTGTAGCTTGACCAGTTTGGGACTTGGCACATTCCTCTGGTCCCTCAACAGCCCTTCAGCAGCACAAGGTCACCACTGCCTGGACCAGGCTGCACCACTGGCATAAATATGGTCACCCACTAACCCCTGGGTCACTTCAGCTATCATTCTTACTTGCTCCTCTAGCAAACACACTGCCAGCAAAATCCTCTTGCTGCCTGAATTATGAGCATCAAACAGAAAGGAGCTGCTTCCCAGCAGCTTTCACACATTTCTCCCCCAACAAAGAGTCTCAGTAAAGCTCCTGCTCACTGACTGCACAGGAATCAGAAAACATTATCTTGGGGCAAGTGGAAAGCATGTTCCTCCTCAAACTTTCTTTTTACTTGCTGACACTGAATCTGATCCCTGGATTTAGCACAAAGCCTTTTCCCTGCATGTCTGCAACGTTTCAAGCTATCTGGGCTTTGCTTTTAGATGCTGTCTTTGAAGCCCTGAAGCTTGTGCCAAACATGAGCCCTCCATCCCCAAGGGAGGAGATGCAGTTGTTTTACCATCACTTTTCAAACGTGCAGATGCACCCTGACTACTGGGACAAAACTGGAGTATGTGTGACACTGGTGAGATGAGGATACTTCCCTCACGGTGAAAGTACCTGAACAGCTTTGCAGAAGGAAGATCTTTTCAAGCCTTGGTGCTACAGCCAGTCCTACAAATAAAATCAGGAAGTTGTTCTCTCCTTCCCCAGCCCTCTAGTCACATCCCTCAACCATAATTTCTCTGAGTTTGAACACTTGTCTTCCACATGCTCAGAGAATATCCTTCCACTGTTACCCCCAGTGGCTTTTTAGGAAGGAAACACCCAGCTGCAGCAGTCGCTCTCTCTGCCTTTCACCCAGATATTCCAGGTGGCATTTAATGCTCAACATAACTTGATGTCAAACTTTAAAGTTTTAAATAGCCTTTAGAAAAACTGGCTTTAGCAATTATCACTTCATAAGGGGCAGTGGGAGTTTGAAGACTAAAATACAGAAGTAATAAAATTGCAGCTTCCCACGCTACACAGGGAAATAAATTCTTAGTAGAAAAGATACGAGCTAGATGGGAACTAAAGAAAAAACAAATTAATTGTCTATTTAGCAGAGCTTTTATTATTTTAACTTCCTTTTCCGCCTAGTTTTATGCTGTAATCTAACAGTTCTTGACTGCATGCCCAGTGATCAAAGTCCCCCAAGGAAACTCATCAATCATATCAGTAGGGAGCACAACTCATCATTTACTTGTGTATATTTAGAGAGGCAAACTCTAAGCATGGCTTGAGAAGGGCTTTTATCCAAATTGAGATACCCAAGTTACGCTACACATTAAATGCTAAATAGGAATTTGTTGTTAGAGATAATGAAAAATATTTCCACTGTAATAGAGTAGCAACAGGCTACTTTGGGTAAACAAAACCAGAACAACCAACTGGGACTGCAGTTGTATGGAAGCCCCTCACAGGAGGCTATTGATGATCACACTCCACAGCAGAAGTGGCTTTGTGTCAGAGACAAGTAAAAAAGAACTCCTACACACAGCCTATTAAGTGTTCAGATGCCCTTTGGGAAGGGAGGCTCTTCACAGAAAAAAGCCTAATTAAACTCTTGCTTCCCCTGACCTTGGCTATCAGCACTGTTACCAAGATGCTTCCCTTCTGACAGAACCAAGGGCACACTTGTGCTTCCTTCTCCAGGATGCTGCAGATCAGTCTGTGCATCCACCTCAACTTCTGAACTTTTCTTCTGTCACCTCCTCACGCAGAGTTTTATTCTGGGGAGGTGATCACCCATCGGATGCCACTTGCCACGACTATTTGTAGCAACCACCTCGGAGCAGAGCTCAGCCTGCAGCACATGGCAGGGCACGGGTGCTGCAGAGGACCACGAGCCAGGGAGAGGTGTCATCTCAAGGATTCATGAATGTGAGCTCTGACAAGTGTAAGAGCTGAGATTATTCTGGAATTAGCTTTCTGTAACTTGAAAGACTGCTTAGACACGGCATCAATTAAATGCTCGTATCGAATACACTCTGAGGGAGCACATTACTCAGTGGTACTACGCACTTTTTTTTTAAACCAGCAAAAGAAGTACTCGATTTCTCTGGCCAAAATTAAATGTGGAAGGTGATTTCTCACGCTAAGCAGACTTTAGGTCTTGAGGATGGTGATATAAATTGGTGATGGAATAGCATGCCATTTTTTTTCCATAGCATTTTTCCTGAAATGCTGCCTCAATACCGCTTGGCATACTTTCAGTCACTGATCTAAAAATTAAGTGCCTTGTTCTCATTTATGTTTCTAGCATAAGGAAGCCTTGATGTAATATATGAGCAGGCATTAACTATTTATTCACTTTAAGTTGTCAAATGCAAAGGACACAAGAACCCAAGAACCCACAGGCACTTTCTGCCCACTTTTTTCTCTCATGACTCTCAGGTCCCTACAACTCCACAGATCTGCCAGGCAGCCGTCCTACAGAGGGGCTGCAGGAAATCAGAATAAGCCCCTGTGCCTACACAAATACTAATTATCTTGATTTCCCCCCTCCTTTTAGCATCAGCATGTCAGTGAAGTTTCTCACTGTTATGAAAGCAGAGGATGAAATGCACTCACTGTGGGATTTCATGCAAGATTCAAAATACAGATATTAAACTTTCAAAGGATTTGAAAAATAAGTCTCAGCAGCACAAGCTTCTGCTTTTAATGCATCTTAATTATTTAGGGAATGTGCTAGCAAAACACATCATGGGCTGCAGCATCCAGCACAAGTCAAAATAGCACCATGGCCAGAAATTCCCAAAGAAAAAGAACAGGATCTGTGATCAGCACATGTGGAGACAGGGGTTTCAGGCCACCTCATCTGAACAGCACATGGCTTTCCAGAAAGAAACAACTCTCCAACCAGATCATCATTCTAGATGATTAAGTCAATCTAGAGGTCAGGTCAGCTCAAGTCAGCGCGAGTCAAGCAGCTGAAACCATTAAATATTTAAGTGCAATCACAGCATCACTTTTTGTGGAAGAAAAGATGGACACTACCACACACTTAGTGTTTGATCACTGGTCCAACTGGAAAAATGTATTTTAATATACAGTTACATCAGAGGAGACCCAGGGCTTCTCAGATGAGCTGTTTCTCTTGCACAGATATGGAGTTTTATGGCTACTGCTCCAATACCAGTAAGGATCCCAATTCATTTTCCGTGGAGCTCTGCTTATTTGATTAAAAACACAGGTGCATGGCACCAGACCATTTTATTTGTACTGTCCCTACAGAATTACTTCCACCCATAAAGTTTGGTCCTGCTGGTTCAGGAAGGACCTTCCTCAAGTGTTCTCTGAGCAGGGAATTCCTGTGGCTGCTCCAGAAGAGACACACACACCTTGGACACACCTCTGCTGCTTCACCAGCCAAGAGGCATCTTTGCTTTCTCACCCTCCCCATAGTTTGGAAGTTTCCCCCCATTCCTCAAAACCACAGAGCAGCTTTGCTGTTGGCAAGATGTCAGGAAATGCCCAATTTCGGAGGATTACAGCAAACATCCAGTTGTCCCTGGCTACCCAGACAGCGCTGTGCACTGATTATGCAGAGCGATTACCACGGGACAGGGATGGCAGAAGTGTGGGAACAGCACAGCCTGCATCCCTGGGCTGCTGCTAGCCAAGAGCTGCACTTCAGTAATTCTCACTGTAGTCCTGAAAAGGCCCAAGAAAGTTTTGGTGTCCCAGCCAGCACAAGCACAGAAAGACTGCAGGCTGTCATTACCCTCAGCATTGTGCTGACGTTGTGTTAAAGGAAGAAAACCCATCCAAAAGCTCTACTCACTGATATGAGTGGTGAGTGGTCATTAAAAAAAACACAGAGCTTTTTTAAAAAAGACCAATTCATTTTAATCTTCTCAGCTCCAAGATTAAATTTCCTTTTTTAGCCTTAGTGTCAATTATGAGCATGAATAACGCCATTCACTTCCAAAATCATCCTGAGTATTGTACACACTCCATCTAAACAAAGGGAATGACAAATTGTGTTGGAGTTGTTCTGCAGCACTGAACTTCAAGAAGCCCAAACCTTAAAATCCTTTAGGGACTTAGAAAGTGGCTGACTAATCCTGTAACCACAAAGACAAGTTATCTCACTGGGTATTTTTTTTTCCCCAGTAACTGAATTACAAACCAAGATAAAAGGTCAGCCTGTCTGAACAACGAAGCAAGCAAGTGAAAAAAAAAAAAGAAAGTAAAAGGAGCATCACTTGACCACTTGCTTTTAAAAAGCACTTGCTTGCCAGAGGTTTGATTAAGAAAAAAAACAGCAGAGGATTTTTTTCCTTCTCTAAGTGATTATGCTTTAATTTTCTTAATTCACTTATCCTGAATAAAGCAGAAGAACCGAAGAAACAAGAACACCTAAACTAGGAGTGATTCATTCATGTGATATTGCCCAGCATGAAACACAAACGTAACCCAAGTGGTAACCAGTTAGTTAACACTAAATCAGTACATGAATACAGCCTTCATTAATGATGTGGAGTAAGAAGCTTGCTACTGGTGTATCAGCATCATTAACATATCAGAAGACTTCACACACTCAAATCTGCAGATGCACAGGGAAGGCTTAAAACACACAGTTTCAGTTTCAAAGCCTTAAGAATATATCATCCATGGCAAGGAGCCACGATAGTTTTAAATAACTTGGGCCTATTTATCTTAACACTTAAGAGTATTAAACATTATTCAATAAACGTTTTTTATTTCAGTCTTAGTCTCTCATTTTATTTCTGACTCCCGGAGAGCTGCTGAAGGGGATTTGTTTCCAGGAAGACCCCACCAGTACCCAAGTGTTGCAAAACCTTGGCCCAACACTGCTCTGCCTCTGCTCCTTCACTGGGGGAAAGGAGGCAACAGCTGCAGTTTGAAGGCAAAGAGGACAGGAGAGACAATGAAAACCTTTCTGAGGAAAGACTGAAAAAATCAACAGCTGCAGGCCCATGCAGTCCTCTTTAAAACCAGGGGCATGTGTTTAATATTTCAGAGACAAATATTTTTTGGGACAGTCCCCCAGTGAACCATCTCCATAAAATCCATGTCTCACAAAGCTGCACACTTTGCTATGAAAGGTTTTCCCAGCTGTTCACTGTTACTTGGGCATCCATTTATAACAATCCTGCACGATGGCAAGGCACAAAACAAGAAGGGATTAAACACTTAATTTCAGAGTAATATTCTTTTCAGACTGTATCAGTCTGCACGGATTAAGCTGGTCTTTCTCCCTCTTCTTGCAGGTCAAAGCTTTGATTCTGAATAACAGGATGGTTTGTGTTGGAAGGGAATTTACAGATCACCTTGTTTCAACCCCCAGCCATGGGCAGGGACACCTTCCACTATCCCAGGTTGCTCCAAGCCCCGTCCAACCTGGCCTGGAACACTTCCAGTGATGGGGCAGCCACAGCTTCTCTGGGTAACCAGGGCCTCCCCACCCTGACAGGGAAGAATTTCTTCCTCATATCCAATCTAAACCTAGTCTCTTTCAGTTTGAAGCCATTACCTCTTGTCCTATCACTCCACACCCTTGCAAAAAGTCCCTCTCCAGTTCTCCCCTCCAGCAAAGGCAAACCTCTCGGGATACCCAGGCCACTGGAAGCAGCCACAGCCAACTGCAAATTCCTTCTTTGTGTGAGCAAAAGCTCACAGATGCCTGGATTATGATGAAGCTCCCCCCTGAGAAGTCTCCTGGCGAGGTCAGCAGGCAGATTCCCAGGGATCACACGCACCAACTACAGCGGCAGTAAGCAACACCTGGATGTTCCTGCAGGTTTCACAGTAACAGAAGAGGGGGCACAAAGGCAAATGCACCAGGTCCAGCAGTCGGAGCTGAGACAACTTTGCTCCTCCCACAGCACATCATTTCAGGCACTTGTCCAGATCAGCCCCTGCCCACTGGAAAGTATTCCCAGAGGCCTGATGGAGACTTTATCCCCAGGCTCTTCACTTACGGTCCAGAGGCCCCACCTCCCACGAGGCAATCCAGAGCAGCTGGAATAGGCTCCTCAAGCAAAGAGTCTCCGAAAGGAGCCTTTTTTGCTATAGATGATAAAAACCTGGACAGGCTTGTCTTTTTAAGCTACATTACCCTTTAAAACATTTGTACTGACAGATGAGTTGGAAGGAGATTTTAGAAGCGTTTCAAATAGATCTTGTTTGAGCAGGAGTGTTCTTGCTTTAAGGGAGACGCTGTGCCAAGAACACATCCAGCCTCGAAAACTGGTCTCAAGGCATAACAAGGCTCAAGCAGGTTTTCTAAAGAACACAGTATGCTCAGAGATTATTTTTGCAGCATCGCACCTTCAATTATTAACTCCTCTTCCCCTTCTCCCAAAGCAGAAATGCACGTTGCAGCCTGACCTTAAACACACAGCAGTCGTGGAACAAATCCCATGATCACAGACCCTGGATGAAGTTCTGTTAGTTACTTAGTTCATCCACAAAACTTTCAGGCAATGTCTCAGCTGACTAAACGCAAGAGTAGGAAAGGGGCCTCAGAGACAGTCCAGGATGTTGAGTTTACAAGTCTGAATACTCTGATATAAAGTCGATGGCAGGTTACATTATTTCAGTCTCCATTAAGGGCTATGACCTAGGCAATTCAACACAACAGCAACTCATTTTACTTCCCACTCACTGCAAGTTTCATCTAAAAGCCTCATGTCACAGAAGGCCTGCTATATACAAAAATATAGCAAAAAATGAAAATTTGACGGCAAGTTGTGGCAGTAAGTGCTTTGCAATCAATGTCAGTTTGCACCACAGTGGAAGCAGGTGGTGAGCAATGACCCTGTTACCAAATGGAAGAGAGCAGGAATCTATTCTCTTCCCCAGATACGAGAGTCACATCACTGAACTACCTTTGTCAATTTTAAATATTGCTAACAAATTTTAAAACCAAATGTGGTATCTTCTGGGTGTTTTGTTGTTGTTGTTTTAAAGGAAATTTGGAAACATTTATAAAACCTACATGCACAGAGTTTGCTGTAAACCACATTGGTGCTTTTGATGCAGCCACAAATCCAATGAGGTTTGCAGTAAGGTTCAGAGTGTCATGCAAATGTCAGAGAAGATTCAAGACCACTTAACAAACAATAAAAGACAGAAGCAAGCTGTTCCTGGGCTTATTTTTAAAATGACTGTATGTTTGACTACGGGGTGACAAAATGAACCATTTGTCCTTAATAAAGATGTCACAAGTTAAAAGTATTTGCTGGGAAGAACATCCTAAATATGCTGAAAAGGTAATGCTTAAAAGAGACACAAACAATTAACAGAGCTTTAAAAATTCTTGGCAGATGGCTGAAGGGAAAAAAAGGAAATCCATTCAAGGGACATCAATGCTATGAATCAAGACAGGTGACATTTAAAACGAATGAATAAAACATCACAAAAAACTGCCTCTTTTTATAAGTCATACTTCACAGTGGAATTACATCCAGATATTACACTTCAAGCAGGCGATGGGGGTACGATTCAGGGCTGAAAGTTAGTACTTGTCTATCCTGGACTGCCTTCTGCTGTCAGAAAAATGGTCTTCTTATTTGAGTCTGTCTGTCTCCCTCCCATAAAATAAAAACTTACAGCCTTAATGTTCTCCCACAGAAAGAAACCTTTATTTTAGATTCAGCACAGCAGAAACACTCCCACCTAGGAATGTGCCCTACTTCCATAGGGCCTAGACAGGGATATCCATCAGCCACCCCAGATCTGGCTTTATCTCTCAAACTGACGAATACCCCAGCAAATAAGTTCACTTTACGTTCAAAGTAAGACTATTGGAAGAAATCAGTGCCTGAGAAGTAATTTTTACTCCAGCCACCACTGGGAAAAAGGAGAGTTCATGATAGATGAAGGGCAGAAACATTTGGACAGAGAACTCCCTGAAGATTCACTCAAAGTGTTTGTTTTAGTCTTGGAAAAACGTTATTGAAAAAAAGCTCTACTTTAACCAAACTGCTTTTCCTTCTGTGCAAAACTATACATATTCAAATGAATTTTTGGAACAATCAATCTTTATTCATCACACAAGGGTCAGAGGAACTTGCTCTCTTCGAAAATAAAGAATGTATTCCACGTTTCATAATAACTCAGTGGAAGTCTCACGATTATTTGATTTTCAATAATGCCACTTAAATGACCTACAAATGTGCACAGTCTAATAAAGCTTTTTTTGCTCCTATCCAAGCAGACAGACTTTCTGGAGTCTTAGTAACCAGCTCGGATTATTCACTTGAGCAATTTGGATGGGAGAAAGGAGGAACAGAAAGATTAGTGTGGAGGGGCCTGCATCTGACACCTTCACCACGCTGCTGAAAAGAGAGAAGTTAAAAGAAGGATCATAGCAGAGTCAGGAAACACTATAAAATGATAAACTATAAAAAGTCACACACCAGCAGCTCACCCATATAATGCAAGTACTTCTAGCATCTGCCTTTTCCCTGTATCCTCAGCATGTCTTCTTCCTACTGCTAGCAAAGACCCAAAGACCAATTCCAACAAAATGAGAGCCAATTATTCAGTCTGCCATCATTTTCAAAGCCGGCAACTGTACAGAAAATACTCTCAAGTTTTTAATCGATTGAACTTTTAGAAGGACAAAAGGTAGTAAAGCTATAAAGCATCAATATTAGATTGCTAATAAATGCTATCCAAATGGATGTTCAAAGAAACCAAAGACATTGAATGTTCCAGGTACTGGCAGACAACAAGCTGTTCACAAGATAAATGACACCTCCACAGACAGAATACAATAAATTAGAGACTCCGGTCATTGTAAAGCTGAACGTGTTTACTCTTATTGATAAGCAATAAATCACCTGCCCTCTAACAGTTCCTCCCTATAAATAACTTCCAGTGAAAGAAACAGATGGTTCCAGTACGCAGCCATTCTTCAGCACAGCCCTGAGCAGGGAGAAGGAATGTGCTGTGCTGAGTGATGCCCATTTTTAACTGCAGTTGTTCTGGAGTGGTGTCGGGGCGAGCAGTGGGGCAACGGGAGAGGCATAACACCGAGCTCCAGCTGCTGGGCCGTGCCAGGCTGGGCAGCACATGGGGCTGCCGTGGGAATCGTCACTGCACATCCCTGCTTGGGGCTCCAGCCCACAGGATCCGTCCTGGCTGGATCCTTCCTGCCTGGGCCACACCTGACATGCCAGGGAGACTCAGATCTGTAGGCACTGTCAGGCTGATCTACTCCCAGACTCAAAAATACAGCGTGGTCCCAGTGCTTTGACACCCTAATGCCTTGCTCTGATAGAATTCAGCTTTCTGTAAACAGCTTCAACCTCTTGCTATCACACCAATATCTAACTTGTGTAACTGGAAGGAAAAGAACTCACATTCCAGGTTTCACCACAAAAAAACAGCCTGTTGTCCAACTGAAGAAGCTGAAGACACCATCAGACTAACACACTTTCCTTCCTTATAAGGAAACAAAACCAGAGACCACAACAGCAAGGGGTCTCCAGATGCTTTTGAAACAAAGGTGTCTCATTTCAAAACTAGTCAGTTTTAAGGAGCGCATTCCATGGAGAAGTCAGGTACTGACAGTCAGCTCTGGCCCGAGAACTTTGGAAGCAACAGGCCAGATTATTGTTACTGGAAGGAGATCTGTGGCTGGGGAAAGAGCTGGGTTTGATCCCACAACTCCTGCAACTCAGCAAAGCCCTTGCTCTGCTGGGCAGATGGTGAGGTGGAGACCAGTGCACATGGGGGCTCTGACTGTGCAGCCCTGACAAAAGGGGCAGCTGGTCAGCACTTGCATTCTTCCCCCCAGTTAGAGCCAATTAACACCTCCTGCTAACCCTTCCTTTGCCCTGGAAAAATTTCAGAAGCCACAGTTATACTTTTTGCAGGACAGTCTTCCCCAGCAGTAGAGAAACAGATGATGCTGTGCGCTGAAAAGTGATAAAGTCTGTTTTGGAACCAAGGGAAATCACAGCAATCTTTCCTGTCCAGAGAAATTCCCATCAGAAGCCAGAGAGACACTGCTCAGAAGGAGCTACAATCATGAGCTGGTGCAGGGAATGGCACTCACAGCATGGAAACACGAGAGCTGGAACACAGGTTCACTCCCAGCAGACTGCAGCGTGGTGACACTGTGAACAGAGGCCACGGCAGCAGCCACCTTCCACAGCCCTTCCAGAGAAATCAGAGACACTGGCTGTGTCTACTCCTTCCACTTCTGCAAGCCTTGACACTCTCAAGGGCATATGCTAATTTTATTTTTGCAAGGAAAACGGTTCTGCTCCAAAGCTTCTTCTCCTTCAGAGAACCTGTGAACGCAGATCCTCTTCATTAAGCCCAGGAGTGAGAAGGACAGACCCGAATTACAGCTGCTGATAACTGTAGGGAAGGGAAAAGCCTGACTCACCAAGACCTCGCAGATGCAAGTAAATCGAGGTCTTCCCAGAGGAAGCAGCATGTTTCTTAGGTAAGAGGCATAAACCTCATTTCTGAATCTCAGCTTCCCCCCCAGCGCTGCAGCAGCAGGGTGGAGACTGCCAGAGCAGACAACAACTGCTGGTTGTGGCAGCTCTCCACCAAGATCCTGCAGGGGAATGAATGGCACTGCCTTCCTCCAACAGCCCAGCTCCCACCTGCTGCTCTTCCAGGGAAGCACCAAGAGCAGCTCAGACACCGCCACAGTGACTGTACCAATGCAGCCCTTGAGAGGCTGGCTCACACAGGCCAGGAATGGCTGGCGGATGCCCAGGTGCTGGAATCAAAAAGGCCTCGGAGCAAACGGCTTCAACTCTGTGTGTAAAGCCTGTGGAAAGATCTGATGTCCTGCAGTACCCTTGCTCTAGTCTCCGTTAAAAGTTCGTGTCCTATTTGACTTGACATCAAAAACATGCCCCCAGGACACTTGACTAGCAAAGACTCACTGACATATAAAAAATTATGACTTAGAGTTACAGTAAAACCCAAGGTTAACACAGGTGTTAAAAACGCAGCAGTTTGCATCATGGTGGCAAAATTCGAGACTGAGTGGGGCTCTACTGCCACTGATTTTCACCAGTGAAACCACACTCATGAAATAAAAATGAAAAGGTTTCAGTGTTATCACAGCTCCCATAAGCCAGGAGTGGCTGGCACCTGCTAATTTGTTAACAAAACAGGCTTTCAATAAAAGGATTAGCGTTGTAATACAAAACATTGGTGACTGGCTGATCCACAGATGTGTGCTACAATAGGTTTGGCAAGACTGAAGGCGTTTCAAGCAGGGCCAGAATAAAAAACAGGTGATACCAGTTTAGCCACAAGTGATATTAGAACACTGACCTGCTCAGAGCAGTTAAAAGGCTTTTAAAATAAGAATAAGTAAAGGGTTTGCTGTGTCTAAGGGCAGGAAACACTGCACAACTAATTTTCCCTTATGTTACAGTACTACTGAGAGATTAAAGTGAAAAAATGTAGGACACTGTCTAAACAAATCTTCTAGCATTATTAAGTCTGTGCAACGGCATGTGACTAATGTTCACTGGCAAAATTAAATTCAACTACAAAAATTCTAAGATCTGATTATGGCAATTAGGAATTCTCCATTAAGAGCCTACCCCTGCAGCAGTCTCCAGTTAAGAGTTTGTTATATTCTTCCTAAAAACAAGCATTTTTGCCCATAATTACTATTCCCCCCCAACCCCATGTTAAATAAATCACAATGTTGTTGAAAACATGGTTTGCAATCAAGCAGGGCTTAAATCTTTAGAGATCCTTGTTCAAGCGTGAGTGGGGATAAACATTAACAGCATCAGGCATTGACTAATCAGTTAATAACAACAACTACCTCAGAAATCCAGGGCTGGAAATACTCTGGATAAATGCCATCTCTGGCCACAACCAGGACACAGCCAGAGCATCACATCTGGGAGGAATGGAGCTCACCACCTTTCAGAACAGGATCTCTGGGTTTCCAGCTCTGCAGTGGACGGGGCTGACTCAATCTAACCCTTATCCGACGTGACATTGCCATTGTGATATAAATAGTGTCTTATTTGCCTGCTTCACAGGCACAATGTTAGTCAAGAAAAGGTCAAACGGTTTTGCCACAGGGAAAAAAAGAAAAAAATCTTTCGTAATTTAATACTGCCCTTTTGTTTGGGTTTTTTTTTTTTTTTGGAGGACAGGAGACTCCAGGTGCTACTCACACAGGAGGGAGAGGAATACAGAAGAGAAGGCACATTTATCTAGTCTCCAGTAGCACAGAGCAACAATATTTCAATCATTTCTTAAGGCTCAGAGGAACCAGTATTTACCCAGCACCTCACTGATCTCATCTCTACTCGGAAACCTGCGGAATCTACAAAAAAAGGCTGCTCAAACCTGCCTATTTTGACAATGCAGAAGTAAGTCACAGCTGCAGGCAGGTCTGGGACAGATGTCCTGGATACATCCAGTGAATGCATGTTTTTCTTATTCCACAATGCTCATTGCATTGACAATTCCAATTAATAAATCATTAATAAACGTGAACTTTTACCCACAGCTAGCTATCAAATTGATCGATTTTTTGGCAAATGGGAAAAAATACACAATTTTAAGTCTTTGAATACATTACACAACGTGTACAAACCCTGCTGCTACAAACCCTCACATAAGGGCTATGCAAACACCCACATTATTTATTAAGGCTGCTTTCAAGTAATTTTCTTATCCTACAGAAAGTCAAGTAGCTCTGTTCCAAAATTTACATGCAAGGCAGGTTGGTACATTCATATGCAGCTGAACTAGAGAAATACATACAGCTGGGAAGTGAGATTCCTACAAATTATTGCAGGAAGGTGACCCAAAGGCTGATTTATTGCTCACTTTTATTGCTTCCAGCACACTGCTAATCTGTGCACATGGCAGTACTGCAGTACTAATGGAAATCAGTAAGCAGGGTCACGTCTGCCAAATAACTGCTTTGCATGTTCTAAAAATATTTGTAGGTCCCGTTTGCTGGAGTGGCACCGACCTTTCCTCGTGTTATCCGTGCTCCCTGAGTGTACCCTGCACCCACAGCTCCCAGGGTGCACGGTGGGATACATCACCCTCCGTGGAAATACACTGCTAAACTTGTTATCAACCAAATTAGAAAGTAAAATAATTACAGCGAGTTTCCCCTTGAGCCACCTTCCGCAGACAACAAAAGACTTGTAAAGATCCTCCAAACCAGCCCATCCTTCCTGGGAAATACCACACACTGAAATGCAATTATTTATCATTAAATTAAGGTGCAGCACGTAAGGTGAACGAGACAAATGAAGCGTGTGTTTGGCCCAGACCCCGCGACACACAGGCAGCTCGAGGGTTTTATTTGCAGAACATGTTTATGCAGTGACTTTAAGCTTTTGGGCTAAACATAGCACGGTGCAAAGGAGAGAGAACACAGGAGGTCCCCTCAGCCATCCTCCTCTGCAGCCTGAATGAGAAAATAAGAGAAGCAGCAGCAAAAACAACAAACTATACATAACAGCACTACGTCTCCCACAAGGCACACAAAGGTAACGAAAAGCTCCAGCGATTATTCCAGCCTTGAAGAGAAGCATCTCCTCGAGTTGTGACTGGCAGAGGGATTTTGCTTTGCACACTCTGTGAAAGGTGGAGTGGATATCACCAGCTACTGACAGCGTGACAACCTGAGCCACAGGCAGCACGAAGAGGCAGCACAAGGGCACCCAGGAGCACAGGGAGCAACAAGTGCTCGAAGGATCACTGTGTGAAAATGAGGAGGGAGCCCCGTTCAGCTGAGCACGCTGCTGCTGCTGGCACGTGGAACTCAAACCAGAGATTTTCCATCCTCCCCAAAAATAAATAAATTAAAAAAAAAAAAAAATCAAATTTATGAATAATAAGCTCTTTCTTTGGACTTCTGAAAAGTTCACGAAAACTCTGAGTGTGTTGAATCTTCGTTAGGGAGACTGAAAATTAAGGATTTGAAAGAGAAATTAAAGGTAAGCCTGATGTTTATCTATTAAAACAAAACCCAGTGCCACAGCTTGAGAAAAACAAGGGAATTCAATGGTTCTAACACTGTTCTTTGTCAGGCATTACACACTGAGGATCTGCATTTTCCAACTACCATCTGGATTTTTTTTTTTTATTTTTTTTTTATTTTAAATGCATAATGGGGAAGTAAAGCAAGACAGCTTGTACCATCACGCCCTCAGGCGTTTTTGTTCGTTTTGTTTGCTTTTAAACAAGAGAAGTATAGAGACAATGACTGGTTATGATTACTGAGATATACCTAAAGAAAACGAGTTTTTCAAAATGCCCCATCCAAATGCATTAGCCATTAGAATCTCCTCCAGTTTCCATTAGTCTGTCAAAACAAGAAATAATCTTATAGCAGCTCTGACTAAAAATTCTTAAAAGATTATCACATTGATCGAATTTCAAAGTATAGACTTACAAATTCGTAGTCTCCATCCTGTGGTACTTTCCAATCAGATGAATTTTTTGTCTGGCCAGACACATTCTTCCCGAAGCTATTGATTTGATTCTCCTTCTCCTTCTGCTCAAAATATTCAAGGAATGATGGTTTGGCTGGCTGCATGGTTTCATCCCTCCCTGGAAATATTAAACATAACAATAAAAGAGTTGTTTTGAAAAATATAGTTTTGGTTATACAGCCCTACATCACGCCCAAAAGTGATTTAATTTTTTTAGCACCCACTAAATCACACAGTGCTGCTGAAGTACTTGCTAAAATACTATTTTTCAGCAGCTTTTCAATCATAAAACTGACTGTACAGTGGAGAAGGGAAGCTTAAAGCCCAGCACACAAGAGATTACAATGCTGGAGGCCTTGGCCTCTGGACCTGCAATCCATCATCATGGCACACTGCCAGGTAACCTGCCCCACGTCCTGACTGCTGAACTGAACTGCTGCCCACCAGACAGCCTGGGCTACTTCATGCCAGCCACGTTCCACGCACTGCAAAAATAAGCCAAGTTCAAAAACTAAACGGTGCTGTTTTACAAGCAGAAACTCACCTTTACATTTATGAACAGAACAGGACAAAAAAATGAGGCTTTCCAGGACCACAAATACCTTATAAATACCACACAACTTGCCTTGGGTAGAACTAGTCCAAGTTCTTCATTGTTTGTGTAGAAAGGCTTAATTAGCTGAAAAAACCATTTTTTTTTTTCTTTTTATAAATAGTAAGTTTTCAACTTGGCTGCTCTAGTTTTCTTTTCGTAAATTAATTCTTCTGAGTCCACTTTCCTAGTGGATTACTCAAGCCAGATACATAGATTAACCTCTCAATTCCAGGCTGTTTTTAAGAAACTTGGGGTAATAAGAAACAAGAGTACGAAGAGACACAGAGCAGTCAAAATAACCCCGTAAACACGAATGCTTTGATTTTTAAAAGCAGGTCTCATAAGCCTCCCGAGCACCATTCTCAAAGAGCTCACCCACACTGATGGAGAAGAAAGGATGTGGCCAAGAGCACAGGGCTTTAGCACAATTGACATTGTTCTCATTTGCTTAAATTCTTCTTTAGAACAAGCAGGAGTTAAAAGAACAGGGAGAATGCTGCTGATCCATTAAGAGCTAATAAAACCACATTCTCACAGGGTGCACAGGTAGGTTGGGTGGTTGGTGGGATTGGGGATACGAGCGCTTTATCCTTCTTCCTTTAGCCATTACACCATCCAATACCCTGCCCATGCGATTCATGAACCACCGCACACAAATAAATCTAGCAATCCATGCAGCAAAAACAGGTTTCCATCACTGCAGGGTCACAAGTCCCCAGAGCAAAGCAGCTCCCCAGGGCGGTGTGGAGAAAGCAGAGGTGGCTCCGGCTGCGGGGTGGAGGCGGCACAACAGGGAAGGAAGTGATGAAACATGAGAGGATGGAAATACTGATTTCTAGCACAGACAGCAAAAAAAAAAAAACCCCAACACAGGAAGAAAACATGACATTTAACTTCACAGCAAGTCAAGATCAAAAGGCTTTCAAGTATCTCCAAAGGAAGATTTCTTCACTGGTGCAACCAGCCCAGCTTGAGATGCTGCACAGGCTCCTCTCACTTAAACTGGCCAGTCCTGGGAGTTACAGCACTGCTAATATCTTGTGGAGAGTCCCAATCCAAAGGAAGAAGCTGTCTTGCACAACAAATGTGCTTTAACAGGGCTGCAACACAGGGCCATGACAGCTGCAAACACAGCTAAAGGCTGCTCACAGCTTAATGCCACTGCACTGCTCTTGATGATAAAATACTTCACCAGAACCTGGGAGCATCGTGGAAGCAAGCACTGAAACCCAGTAAATGGTTTTGCTCTGGTAAGACAAGGTTCTCCAGACACTGCAATAGGTTACTCATACTTGAAACATATGTTTTAGGTGATGCAGAAACCGTAATTTTCAGAAAGCAGGACCAGGACTAGAGTTGGCAAAAAATAGCATCAGAATAGCCTAATTCTGGACTGTGGGAATAAGTTCACTGCTGAATGCCATACGTTTGAAATAAATATAATCTGTCAGGCAGGCAATCAACCAAATTTTAGAGCTTCAGACAAACACACAGGGAATGTTCTGTGATGGGTTGGTGGGGTCTGTGTAATGCTCTCTCCTGCAGGAGTCTGTACAGAGGGCAGGCTGTCACAAGGCAGTGCTCTCTAAGGATACTCAGCAGTGCTTTCCTCTTGGAAAAATATTAGCTACTCTGGAAATCCATTAAGATTTAATCACTGAATATTATTCTTGCACATAAAGTTGCCATCCAGTGATCCAGAACTTCCCTGGCAGATTCTATCTGATCCTCAGACAAGCAGATGAATTCCTCGGTCAGCTCCGGGATACTTTAGGAAATTATTTGTCCATAAGCACGTTAAAAACAGAAAAAATTTCTGCAAAGTATGAGAAATCTTGGCAGGATATTTGGGTTGTGATACTGAGAGAAGTGTGCTTCTACACGGCCTGAAATGTCACGATGCATTTTGAAAAAGCCCTGCGCGGCGCTGCCTCTCCAGGGTCAGCTAAAAGCTCAAGCATGAACTGAAGTGCTGATACTTTTGCGCCCTGACAAGTGGAGCAAAGACAAATTATTCCACCCCTGGCAGCAGTTCCCCTTTCCTAAAAAACAAAACCAAAAAACTCATCCCAGAGAATTAGATTAAGAAGGACACCTTCAGACCAGCAGCGTAAAGGTCAGGCAGGGAACACGCCTGTGAAGTGGGGAACAGATCTGCTGTTGGGAATAATTACTGTAATACAATCACAATCCAATTACTGCTGAGTGCTAAAACATTTATTTAGAATGAAATAAACACACCCCTTGTACTCTGCTGCAGCTCAGCCTGTTTGAAGCAGGAGGTAAGTTATTCTGGACAATCACAGCAATGTTTAACACCAACTAATTTTGCAGAAATACGGAATTCATAACTACCCAGGCTAATCCACACACAGCTCACTGACAGCCAGCCTGGGTCTCGGTAATTCAGACTTCCTAGGGGGGGAAAATGAAAATCTAAATCATGCCTGTAACTCTCTGTTTTGAGAACTATTGTTTATAGCACAGGAGGCTTTGAAAGCAAATGTTTCACTCTAGTGATATTGGCTTATTCAGTTCTTTCTTTTTATTTTCTTAAAGACTGTTCACTCAAAAGAGAGATTAATTCAGAGTGTCATTTCCCCACATCTTGTATTCTAACAAGAACTGCAATATTTGCCTTTGGCCTCGCTGAACTTCTTGAGATTTGCACAGTCCCACCTTGCCAGCCTGTCAAGGACCCTCTGGATGGCATCCCTCCCCTCCAGAGTGCCAACTGCACCACTCAGCCTGGTGCTGTGAGTGATAAATGGAAGAAAAGGGAAAATTATGTACCTACAGAAGCTTTTCTTGCTGCCCTTAATGTTCCTGACCGTACTTATTTCTATCAGGGTTTTAGCTTTCCTGACCTTGTCTACTCAGACAATCCCTCTTGTATTTCTCCCAGGCTGCCTGCCATTGCTTCTGCCCTCTGTGGGCTTCCTTTTCGTGTTTGAGTTTGTCCAGGAGTCCCCTGTTCACCCACACAGGCATTTTTGCCTGATTTCCTCTGTTGGGATGCACCGCTCCTGAGCTTGGAAGACGCAATCCTTGGATATTAACCAACTTTCTGGGGCCCCTTTTCCCTCCAGGACTTTATCCCATGGAACACTACCAAGGTGACCCCTGAAGAGGCCAAAATCTGCCCTCCTGAAGCGCAAGGCAGTGAGTTTGCTGCGTGACCTCCTCGCTCTCCCCAGGGAAAGGACGAGAGGAAGGGTGCAAACTGCAGCAAGGGCGACTTGGCTGAACACAGGGAAGAAAGTTTCGCAACAGGGATGGTTGTGCAACAGAGTGGGGCTGGAGTGACTGTGCAAGGCCTTGAGCAACCAGAGCTCACACTGCACTTGCCCCAGCCATCACACAGGGAGTCAGACTGATGATCTCCAGAGGTCCCTGCCCAGAGCAGCGCCTCATGCTCTTCACACCCACTGTCAGGCACCTCCAACCCCCCAGTCACCATAGGCTTTGCAGACACAAACAACATTTAGCCACCAATTGCAGAACATTTTGCCACCAATTTGAGCACATTTCTACGCATCAACATGTAAAACTGCGTCTCTACTTAGCGGCGCTTTGCTTTTTTTGTTTTAAGCGATATAAAATAGAGACTGCTAACTGACAGAAAATGGGAAAGGAAAGATAATGTAAAAGGAGAAATAGCTGGAATAGAAATACAGATCTAAGACATCTGAAATTTTTAGTTGCTGCTCTGATCTCAGTAGGGGTGCATATGCAGTAAGACCAACAGAAACGTTCCCAGAGACAGAAAGACATTACACCAAATCAATTATCATCCCAGCACGACCGAAATTCTTTTTGTCAATCTTAGCACCTAACAGCAGTGTCATCTTTCCAAAGATGATCCGCTATTAATTCAACACAAGAGTCACACCGCTATATCTTTAAAATTTTGGTAACCGGCAGCTGAAGACAAAAATCGATCACTGCTATTTGCAGAAGCAGATGCTGCTGAAAGATGACACCGCACCAAACGAGCCTGTGCCAAAAAGCATTTAACTTCCCAATTTTATAGGGTTAGACTAAAATATGAACATTTGACAGAAAGTGAGATCACAACTGTGGCAGAGAGGAGCCTTTTATGAGAAGGTCACCCTGCGGTGACAAGAAAGGCTTCACTGTGCATCTATTTTGGAATCTAAAGAGTTGCTTATAAGGATGAGCCATGAGAGCTCCCGGGAGCCATTAAAGGCCTATCATTTAGATACGCAGTCATCTTTTAGGAGCTATATTAATTACACAAATGGAACACCACAGCTCTGTTGGGGCTGGTCCAGCTGACTGCAGAATTGCAGGTTCGGGGGAGCTGCGCAGAGCCACAGGCACTGGGAGGGCCTCTGAGAGCTCAGCAAACAGAAGCCCTCCATGGAAAACTCACAAGTGCTGCCCGGTATAAAGTCATGTTTAGAAAGTATAAAAACATCAGTACTGTTGTGAGAACAGAAAAAGATGTGAAACTAGTGGGTCCGAAGAACGCCATAAATCATGCACAACAAACATCCACACAGGTTTTGATTTTTGAAGGAATACCCATGCTAGGCTTACTATGATTTCACTAACAGCACTGGAAAGCAAAGCCCAACTGCTCATGGTACTGTGCAAGCTGAGACAATTCTTACCCAAAGCACAAACAGCCCAGACAAGCCGAAGGAGAACTGGCAGGTATAGGCAGGGCTCTGCAAGAAGCCAGTGAGGCGACATCAGCAACAGCCAGCACTGGATCCTCTCCTCTGCCAGGCTACAGCGAGGGCAAGGTGTAAGGAGAAACCTGAACAACAGTCTGCTCCTTTCCAAAAAACAGTTGAGGGAATGGAAGAGGTCAGTTTTAGTGGCTGACTGCAGCATACAGACCTCCTCACATCAAGCACAAGATGACAAAGAAGGTGTGGAGAGCCTCCAAGCCATTTGCCTTTCCACATGATGCTGCTGAGAAAGCACAATGATAAAGAAGAAACGGCCCAGTCAATCAAAACAGCAAGAGATTGACTTTTTATTCCCAGCAGTAAAGAATATCCAGGAAACCAGATAATTCACTATCATCTAGTCCCAGAAATCAAAGGACTCATTTCGTTGATTTTGTCAAATTAGCTCTCACAATTGAAAATTTTCAGAAGCTTACGAGCTTCAAAGGATGCCTTCAGAAAGAAAGGGGGACTTACAAAGTCCTTCTATCTATCTGAACAGGCTTGCTGAGTAATGAAACTAAAATTCCGCTTTTCTCTAAAATTATTCTTCTCTACTCAAACTTGACATCAGAAGAATTCTTGTTTTATTATTCGTTCCTCTCGAAAGGGATTGCTATGATCTACCTAGGGTGAATATTCTAGAGTCACAAAGCTTGTCATGAGAGAGCAAGACAACCTCAGGAACACATTTTGTGTGCTCTTTACTCAAGTCAGTTTATACAGTTAATACTTAAATACCTATTCTTGAAGCCACAACAATGGATTTCCTTCCCATATCACAAAAACTCCTAGCTGGAGTTACAGCTGGGAACGGTCAGGAGATCATGCTACAAATTAATTTACAAAGATAATGTGAATCAATAACAACGAAGTGATCAATTACTACACCAGCAATACCAAAATATAACGTGGTTTGTCAAGATTTCAGAGCGATCTTTAGAAAGACAACTGACCCCAGCTCTGGAGAATGTTTGTGTGGATGACAATGGGGCATCAGGAGCAACAAACCAAAAAAATGTTTGGGCTGAGTGGTGCTCAGGAAGTCGCACCCCTGTGAGCAGGAGCTCAAAGCAGCTCTCCAGAGATGAAGGGAGCATCCCTCTGAAGGAAGCAGAGCCATCACTGCCTTTATTCAGACACACTGACAGAAAGGATCCCCTGGGACAAGCAGCACTGTCTTCTGCTATTGTGTACAAGATTATATAGTCCCTTTCACAGAGGGATCAAGATCTATTGTGAAGCGGTTGGTTTGCTTTGTCCTCGCTGGTGACAGCCCTGCTGCTCCACCCGGGGTTACAAACCCCCTCATTTCCAGTCGGAAGTTCATGGGCGTATATTCACTTGCTCAGCTTTTCAGCATTCAAACCACCACATCCTCTACACTGTTCACCTTCCCTCCTTGCCTTAAATTTATTTTGTTTTAAATTCTCATATCCAGTGTCATCTTTCCTTTTAGTGGTCTAAATAAGCACAGATCTTCCACTGACTTCTCACATAACAGCCCTAGTCCCTGGTAGTCTCAGTAAGCTGCTGTCTGCTTTAGATTCAATTACGTAACTAAGACTTAAAATACATATTTAGGAGGCACAAAACAGTGCCTTATGTGCAAGCAACACTTCATTAATATTAAATTTCAAATGGAATCGTGCGTTATTTGCTTTGGGCTATTTCTTAGAGATCACAGATGAACTTTAGCAGCTGGGCAGCATAATTTGTACAGCAAGAACAGGACTGAATCATTTTGAGCAGCAGAGCAGAGAGATGTCAAATTATTCAACCAGAGCAAAAAGTGCTCCATCATTAATAATTTAACCCCGTGGCAAGAGAAGCTGAGATTTCCTCACATTAAAAGCAGACCACGTAACACTTCCTACCTCTTGAAGCTTATGAGGACAAGTCTCCCCATAATTATGGCCTATCTCAAACCTAAATCAAATCAGAACATTCCTGACAGGTTCTGTTATTAAGAAAAAACTCCTAAACGACCATAAAAACCAACATTAGGTATTATTCTAAATCTCTTAACAAATAAGATATGAAAGTCATTGAGGAGAAGAGTACCAACACTCCTCCAAAGCTGTAGCACATATAGTTGAGAACCCTTTCAGAAAAAGGACAGGAAATCCTCACAGTAATGAAAGCTGTTTAAGACCAGGTTACCTCCTTTTGGATCTCTTTTCCGTAAAATCTCAGACACAATTATAAATATATAGCAGCTTTCCTCCTCCATCACAAATGCTCAGTGGACACCTTATGTCTTTCACCTCATTAGCCTGAATTGTTAATTCAGTCCAGCAACCACAGCGTGTGACAGGCAGTGAGATGTGAAGGTGCATCAATAAAGAAGTGAACATTTCATATTCTGCATCATCTGGCTCAGGTTCTGATGAATCCTAACGTGAAACAACCCCCCCAACAGGGGTGCAGCCTGCAGGTCCAGCACCTGTGGGTAACAGCTCCCCAGATGGCACAGAACCAAGCGAGCACTTCCTTCCTTTCTATTCATAATCCAGAAACTCATTTGCCTATCTAGAGAGAACAGAAAACAACATTGCAACGAACATTTTTTTTCCCCCCTTTGAAGCCTGAAAATCTGCAGGTAAAAACAAATTTGGTTTTGAACTTCTGCAGTGAAGGAATTTCAGATTTTACAGTTTTCCTTAGTCCTGCTCAGGAGGTAAGCTTTCTCCAGGGTTTATTTTGATCCAGCAGGGAGTGAGTTTATTCTTAGAAGAGACAGGTAGGTTATAGTTTGCCTGTACGTGCAAATGCATGGGACAGAGATGCACTTACTAGATGATTTACTACTACTCTGCTTCTTGGTTGAGTCTCCTGAAGCACACTGCCTCCTGTATGCTGTTCAGGACGCTGTTAGTCACATTTCCCACTTCCCGTCTTCTCTAAGACAATGTTTCTGTCCAGAAAAAAAAATAAAAATATCCCCTCACTTTCTATCTATGCCCCACCACCACAAATACAGGAGTGCTCAATAATAAAGTGTTAGAAACAGCAAAAATAGCTGCTAAACATCCTTCCTCCCATTCCAGTGTCTCTGAAAATATAAAAATTAACAGATGACTAACTCTGTCTCAGTGTTAAAGCCCTGTCAATTATGCAGGTCAAGCAAAGGTGGACAAGCATCCCACTTAGACTCTGGACTTGACTTTCATGCTTCAGTCTGAGCCACTATTTCAATTACTAGGGCCAGCTGCCTACCGGTATTCAAACAAAAAAACAACAGCACAAACAACTCTCCCCACTGCTCAAAAATGTTGTCTGCATTGTCCAACCAGCTTAGTACTCTGCAACAAACCCTGCAGGCCACTGTTTATGTCAGGTTTGCCAGCAAGGCTGCTATCAAAAGTCAAAAAAGTAACAGAGCTGCAAGACTTCTCAGTGAAGATTTGTATTCTCCACACCTCAAGAGCGGCAGTACAATGATTCTTACAGTTCGAGAACAACTTAATCAATGCACGAGTTTCTATAAGCAGCATGTTATTTAAATGCATAATGCTAAGAGTGTTTTATGGTCCAATTATGCCTAAATGGACCAGTTTACTTTAAACACAGAACTGTACCGCCGGACATTAATAACACTAAGTAGTGGGAAGCTGCTGCAAAGAGTTATTGCCTGCAGAGAAAATCAGAGGCAAAACACAGCCAGTGTCTTTGACGTACACATGATGTAAATCCTGACCAGGCGTGGAGCTGGTCTCTGCAGCACCTGCATCAGCGATTTGGATAACATGCAACTGCAATTTTCTGGACAACTAATGGTATTACAGCATCTACAGCTACCTCAGCTACACATCAGGGATACTCTATTCAATTACAGTATTAATGCAATTGCATAAACCTTCTGCCACCCATACTCACTCTGCTGCTCACATTACAGCTTTTACAGTCATTGCTTTACATGAAAAATCTCAGTTTAATTTGCGGGGCAAAACTGTTTCCTGAGTCTTGGCAGTAAATGTTTCTCTGGCTTAGGTTTAAGTGTCACCCACTGGCTGTCTCACAAAGCCACCAAGACTTGACAAGCTTACTCTGAACCATTTTTCTAATAGGAAATTGCTAAGTTTGCATCTTAGCTCATTTAATTTGCTAATGAAACCCAATTTCCCCTCAAAAGGGGAAATACTTTCTTAAAAGGACACAGCCAGGCTTAGCAGTGTGGGCATGGCAAAGACATAACAAAATCCAAACCACCTAAACTGTGCCATAAGAATGAAGCCTAGAAATTTTTAAACATTCACAAACTATTACCTGCACATTATGTTATCAAGGTAGAGGCAACAGTGCTGTGAAAGCTTCTGCTCTACCTCTGCACCAGATGCTGCACTGAATGTGGGTCATGTTAACAGAAAACCCCCCCGACAATCCTTCCACCATCTCCAGATCCCTCATTCATCTCCACCCAAAAACCAGACAGCCCAACTCACACCACTGTTGGCAGTTCTACGTTCTCCAGAGTCATTTTATTTGATGCTTAAAGAAGCAAGAGGCGCTTTAATACAGAAAATAGGACAGACTATAGTACTAGATCCTGTTTTGCTTGGATCTGATCATATTGCAGTGTCCAAGGAAGGCAACATGTTTATCTGCTTTATTATAAAATTATGTTCCACTCTTCAAATTGAAGAGACAAACTCATGCCAAGCTTCCACTACCTAAAGACCTACAGGAAATAAAGCAGAAAAAGCATAGAGAGCACAAAATGCTGCACTGTTTACTAGTATTACATATTCTCTCACAGAAAAATTAAAAAAAAAAAA
>VZRE01013664.1:33342-46416 GCA_013396775.1 Cephalopterus ornatus | reverse complement strand
TAAAAAAAAAAAAAAAAAAAAAAGATGATTCCAGACATATTAACGGTTATTCCAGCTCTCGAGCACGATGGAAATGCCTGTTATTACAAATCATTGCTCGTCTATGGTTCTTCAGCTGCGTTGAAAGTTTTCCTGGAATAGTTCAACTGCAATCCATAAGTAATCTGTTCGCCATCGATTTAGAACTAAAATGTGTCGCGGCACAATTTAGTATCTGCGGTTTCAGGCAATCACTTGAGTGCTTTCAAAACGCGTAACAGAATGTCACAGTGACATTTTTAATGCTGCCTGAGTATTTATATTGAGTGCCCAGAATAAAGCCAAGCAAATGAAAGAATTTAGGCAAACACAATTACGGCTCAATTGACTGCAAAACAAAACTTCCCCTACGATGGAAAATAGGGGAATTTAAGAATGCTCTTCCTCTGAGCCTTAGAAGTCGCAGATTGATTTATGCAAGAATCACTTTGAAGTCTACCAGAAGTTGTTTGCACTTTCAAGGCTATTGGAAGTTGTTTGCTAGAGATTTCTAAAACAATCCTATCTATAAAACACTGAAATACAATGCTCTAAACACTTTTTACGGGGAAAAAGAAATACAACCAAAAAGTAGTTAAGATACAGATTTATGTTTTTTTAATTAGAAGGAAAGGCTAGAACACGACCTCAGAAACCTGCAGTTAAACAGCCCAAGACACCTAGGGAAGCTAAATTCTCCTACCAATGCCATCAATCAGAAGTTTTTTATTGACTTAAAATAGGCTCTATTGTGAGTCATAACACAAGCTGCCAAAAAGAAAATATAGATGTCTTTAAAAATATGCATCAATAAAGCTTCTTCAAACTCAGTGGTTTCCAAAGAGTGTTACTGCATTTATGTTTAAGATTACAAAAAGAACTTGCTCCAGGGGGTTCTGCAGCAGGCTGATGAGCTATGGCTAAATCTATTTAACTGAACATTATGAATATGGAAATGGAAAGCTGAAAAACGGAGCTATAGGCAGTTCTCACAAAGGGCAAGCTGCTCAGAGACACTGCCTAGCAGTGCACCCCAAAACCAAAGAGAGCTGCTCTGCGCAGCAGCCAGCACATCGGAGTTATACTACCCAGGAAGGAGGAGAATGAGGTGTTAAGGATCATTTTCATTAACATTAGATTTCCTGGAATCAAGCTCCAAGTTATTAAAATGCAGCAGAACCAGGAGCAGAGAGTGCTGGGGGCACCTGGGGTTTATCAGACGTTGCTCTGCTCTGTGAAGCCCGTGGCCGTGGAAGTGGTCCCTGGGTCAGCCACCACCTGCACCCAGGATCCCCAAATGCTCCCTCCAGCTGCTCAAGCCCCTCTGCCACACACCCAGCCGTGAGTATGTCACACAGCAGCAGCTGAGGAACAGAGTGTTTCTAGGAAGCCTGAAGTCCAAGGAGGGTTTGAAGTAAAAACTTGAGTTTCCAGTCACGGAGACCTCGAGGTGTGGGAGCTTGTTGTGGAGCTCCCTCTTGAGGTTAGAGACGACCCTGAAGTAAAGGAATTGCTACGTGCTCATAACTGATTCTGCTCAGGAGCAGCGCATGTCCTTGCAAGAGATACTATCAAAGGCATCTCCTCAAGGCTCTGTACTCCACAGACAGCGTTAGGTGCTTCTGAGTTACAAGCTGCAGTCTTCGGAAGACAACGAGAAGATAAGCATGTGTCAAACACAGGGAGATAAACTCAGAGACACTTTATTTACACAGTGTTGGCAGCCAGTGCAGGAGCACCAGACAGCAAAACCTCCGAGACCGTGGGCCATGAAACGGAACAATACCCACTGATGATGAGAAAATAACAGTGCTGGCTGTTTGCAAAGAAACTGCAGCTTCACCAGGTTTATTTAACACTGCTCAAATGTCCCTTTCTTGGGATGACAGTTTAGCTACTCTGAGCATCCACCCATCCATCTCCTTGCTAGACTGACCTTGTTCCACAGCACCTGAGAGGATTACCCCGCTGCCTTTGTCGCCACAAGCTGCTACACGGGCTGACACCTCTGGGGTTTAACGCGATGAATCAGGGTTTGCTGGAGTCTGGAAAACTCTTTAAAGGGATTCTGCTGAAATGTCACTCTCGAACCCAGTATCTTTCCACAAGGGCCCCCACAGGGAAGAAGCTTTCAACACAGAAATTTCCGAGGAAAGGACTTTCCCAAACTCCCGTTGAGAATTTTTTCCTCTATCACTAGAGCTAAAGGTTCAGAATCAGATTGCCAAGGAAGTGTCTGGGGGCAGTGCAAGGGACAAAAGAACAAGCCTTGCCTGGGATGGTCATATTTTAGCACTATTGAGCCCCTGCTCAGCACTTTCCTCAGTCCCTGAGCAAACAAACATTCATGCTGGCCAGCTGAGTCATCCCTGACTACCTCTGCCTCAGGACTGTGAGCCTAACAAACCTGTGGGAATGGATTTCTATGAGAATCCAAAATTCAAAAAAGATTCCTCATTTTCCAGCCATACTTTTCCAGGAAGGCTCTCCCTGCCATCTCTTTAATCAAAGAAACATTTTCAACTCTTTTCCAGCTCAAGCTGTAAGGTCTTCCATAGACTATCAGTCACAACACGTTAAATCTTACATCCTAAGACAAGGTTTGTAGCTTTAGTAAGCTTTCCTATTTTAGGGCAGAACTTGAAAGGTCTCAAACAGCAACACACAGCTCATTCAGTTGTCCTCAGTGATTAGAGTAACACTAACAAACACACCACTCTAGAGAGATGCCAGCTCCTCTCACTGCATGTCCTGCTGTGCTTGAAACCTGAAAGATATTTGTCATTTCATAAATCTTCATTGGATGCATCAGTCCTGAAACAGACTTGCTGCCTTCAGATGCCAGGTTACAGCCAGATCATCTTCTAAAGCAGCACACCTTTTTTGATTAACCCTCTGCTAGAGTCCCCCTCCTCTTTATTCTGTGAGAAATACAAAACAAACAAGAAAGAACTGACCAAAAAAATTTACTATCTAGAATGAGATCTTATTCAATCGGCACAGAAACTTCTGGAAATTGTGCACAACTCATCAGCTATACCAAGTGCAAGACTAAAAAGAATGAAACTTGGACCCTGAAAGGCTTCTCTACTGCCAGAGGGCATTGACCTAAAAAAGTGACCAAAAGACACAAGCTACCAGAAACCTCAAAGCAGGTTGGGAATATATATGATAGCCCACATGAAGTCCTAAGGAATATTCTACGAGTCAAAGATGTTTTCTTACTTTTCATGGTGCCCTCCTCCTCTTCCTCTTCTGTGTTGATGACCATTGTACCCAGCTGGGACTCCAAGGTGCCCTCGTGTTCTATCATGGTGTTGGCTCCATCGCTCATGGTGTTCACAGCTCTTATGGTTCCAGTTTCATCTCCACTCGCCCTCACCATGGTGCCTGAATCGGTTTCGTCTTCCTCCTGTGCAAAGATGCCATAAATACATGTTTTACTGATGGTGGTGAAGTCCCATGAGGAATGTCTGTATCCAAGGTCACCGGCAAGTCTCACTGATATTCGGAGGTTTTTACACACACACACAGAAGCCACATTTGGTTTATGCACTTAGTTCTCTCCCTGTCATCTTCAAACAGGTAATGAAAAGTCTTCCTATTTTTCTGCCAGCATGATAAATAAGAGAAGAGATGAAATAACCAGCAGAAGCTTCTCAGTGCAAGTTGTATCTTATTTTCTCATTTCTGACCTGGTGATGTGTCTGCAAGAGTAGATTACAACACTTGTTCGGTCATCAGTGTTTCTATTCATGCTGCCAGTTCTAAGAGCTGACCTCAAACCACTGTCTCAACTGCTACAGTTCACTGAGGAGTCATTATTTAATGACAGCAACAGGTCTAAGTCTGAAGAGTATGTGGCACATGCTCTTCTGCTCGCAGACATGGAGCAGAGAAGCTTTGGGAAAACACACAGACCAACGGAGACGACTCAGCTCTACTACACAGACACCATCCCTCAGCAAGGTGACCCCAGATCCGTCACAAATGCAGAAGAGAGAGTGCGGACAATACTCAGGGGAGGGACAATACTCGTGGAGTCGACATCAGGGCAACACGACCAATAAAGTTACATCCACACTGAATAGATATGCAGCCCTAGACTGGAAAACCAGACGAAGAACGTGTTCAGCACAGACACTGTGGACCATGCTGCTCAAGTCTAACCCCTGAACAGGGCTGGCATACAATGCCTGGTGTTGCCCATTTCATTCACTCAGGCTGAAGCAGGCAGAGGCTCAAAAAAACCAGCTTTCAACATGCTTTCCAAATTCACATGCTGTAACCACTGACACAAGGAGCTGAACTGCAATTCACAGCAATCCCCTGAACACTTCCCATGCCCTCACCTCAGGCTTCTGTCGGTTGCTCTTGTGTAGAAGAAAGTTTCTATAGGGGAGGTTCTAAAGCACAACGATAGTAAAACAACACAACATACTTATAGCATAGTGCATCACAGATGATATCATCATTTTATACTAGGAGAGCAGTCTAAGGCCTGACTCCACAAAGAAAAATTCTCACTACTGCATAAATAATATAATCCAACTGGGAAAACGTGTCAAGTCTTCTGCATACAGTTCTTTGTAGCCCTACTCAATCACAGGTCTGTAAGGTGGACAGTAAGCCACACATGCTGCCCATCCCACCCAAATATGGGTTGAGCAGGGACCAAGCATCAGGTTAAACAGTCATACAGCAGAAAACTCCAGAACTAAGTCAAATCCACTGGCAATTGATCAAAATATTGCAAAACCAAAAAGCAGAGCAGCTAAGCCTTATGAAAGCAGCAAGAGTTTGGACTTTGTACACTGTTACTATTAAATACTCACTGAATTTTCTTCATCCTCTTGATCCAGTTCACGCTGCTGGGCCTCCTGACGTTTCAGCTTGATGTCCATCGCTTCGTTAATCAGGTCTCGCAGAATCGATACCCCTTTGGCACTTTTAACAAACGGATGCTGAGAAGTATTTTAAAAACAAATAAGCACTGCATCCAAAGCAAGATGTAACAGTAAAGGGATATTACTGTGGCCTACTTCAAATCAAATTAAGGTTTAACTCGAAACATTACTGAAACAACAATCCAGTACTTCTGTTTGGCACAGGAAGGAGACATCCCACCCTCCAAACAAGATCATGCTCCGAGGGCACTGCTGCTGTGAGACCTTGGGCTCATTCCCCCTCCCACAACTCTGCTTACTTCTTTCCTTAGCAGCTAAGAACCAATTACACAGATCATTTCCATGCCTAGACCATTCTGAGCAAACCCTTTCATTGAGCCTCCCCTGTTTAGTGTTTTAAGAGGCAGTTCCTTGGCAGTGCTGGTGAGAATTTGAAAGTAAAACAAACAAAACAAAACCAACATCAAACTCCAAAAGCCAAAACAACAAAAACAACCCAGAGAAGACAAAGGAAGTTGGAGTTAGACTGGTTCTCAGACAAGAAGTGAAAAGCTGAAGTTGAGCGTAAGATTTTTAAAACTGAGACATTAAAAAGCAAAATCTGTAGTGAACAGGGAGCAGCAAGAAAGGAAACCAACATCCCAACAGCCACACAGCACTGCCTATCCTGGCAAGGCTTCTCTAGAGCTTATCGTGTTCCTGTAAGAAAAGGCAGACCTGCAGAAGTTGTGTTGCGGTGGCACGTTGCTCCGGGCTCTTCACAAGACACTGTTTCACAAAGTCAGTAAAATTGTCTGACCAGAGCTCTGGTTTCCGGAAGGTTGGAGGTGGATTGGTGGGAATCATGAAAATTGCCTGAGAGCAGAAGAATATTCCGGATTTCCAAACAGAGCTTAAAACTTTCCAACAGTACAATATAAATACACCCAAACATACACTGGCACTAAAGGACGCTGGACATTTTCGAGTTTGCTGCTTCTGAAGAGTTCGTGCCAATATTACACACAAATCTGCTCAGAGGGATCAAGCAGCAAGAAAACAGACTTTTCTCACAAGGTGCTTTTTTATCTGGCTGAGCCATTACGTGCCCCAAAAGGTGTGAATATGCTAACTTTAAACCTTAAAAAATTGTGCTTTCATTAAGAAAAAAAATCCCCTTTGGATAATCCAGCTGAAAACACGTTTCTTCACACCCAATATGGAGCTTCAGCTATGTCTTATCAGAAGAGGATTGTGATTTTTTTTTTTCTTACCATGCAGATTTTTCTTGACAAAGACCTGTTTTTCATTTAATCAACACCACAAAAAACTGGCAGAAAACAAACAACTTGCAGTAAATTAAAAGCAAGTGGCATGCTGATATGTTACTCAGCCAGCTATAACAGCAGACCCTTTCCATATAGCAATACATTTTAAGAGGTCACAGTCCTTACCCTCATGGGATGAATATCTGCATATGGTGGCTTGCCTTCAGCCATTTCTATTGCAGTGATTCCCAGAGACCAGATGTCTGCCACACAATTATACCCAATTTCCTGAATCACTTCTGGAGCCATCCAAAACGGGGTCCCTATAACTGTGTTCCGCTTTGCCATGGTGTCCTGAGAAGAAGAGAAGGATAAGGAGCCAGACAACAGCAACTGTATCAGCCACAAACACTCATTAGTGAATTATCACCCTAATTATCTTGCACACGCACACATTATTAGGCTCAGCAAGACTGGGATCGGGAGGGCTGCAAAGAGGAATTGAAGTGTCCTCACAGAAGTTAAAAATATCCCGAAGAAAACAGCAAATGCTATTGCAAGCCATTACTTATGTGTAACATCTTTCACAGGGCAAGCTCTGCTCTGATCTGTACTAGATTACAATCTCATTATGCTGATGCCAAGTGCTAAACAACAGCTACAAACAGTTTCTCACTCTCCACCAGCCCATCACACACACACAGAGATTAAAAAGATAAACCCAAATGCACGCAACCGTCTTGGTTTTACTTACTGTGAGCTGTCCTGCCACTCCAAAGTCTGCAAGTTTAGCATGTCCCTCTGTATTTAGCAATATATTTCCAGCTTTGATGTCCCTGTGTATTTTCCTCATAAAATGCAGGTACTCGAGTCCTTTCAGTGTCGACTGCACTATGGTAGCGATTTCCTCCTCTGTGAGCTAAGGAAGAGAAGAGTTACTGCCAACCTGCCAGTGCTGAGACACAGCACTGCTGTGCTTCGGTCTGCACGGTACTGAGATTCACTAATTGCCATTTAATTGCCTTCACTAAAGGATGACACACTAATGGGGAATGAGTTTGTGATTTACAGCATTGTGTAGCAAATTAGATCACAACCAGCACACACACACACACCCCCCTACCATATTTCACATATCAAAACCCTTTCCCAACTTGTAATTCCTATCCTGCAATAACCAAAGTAGAGCAAAGTGGAGTCTTACTTGGAAATCAGTCTGGGTTTCCAAGAAAGCCAACACAGCAAAATCTGCTCCTCTGATTAAAATTACCCAGATAACCAAAGCTCAATCAATGTAATCACCCTTTCTCATTTTCAGAGGAACAAAGGGCCTGCATCTCAAGCTATGGCAAATGGTTGTCAGGCATTGAACACTGTAAGAATGATGACCTAACTACTCAGTTTCCTTGAGCTGCTGGGCACCCACACTTCCCATCCATACATTCAAAGGAGAGAGGACGTACAGTTTTATTTCGTAATCGAATAATGTCAGACACAGATCCAGCCCCGCAGTATTCCATGACTATCCACAGGTCCGTGTTCTTAAAATAGCTGCCATAATATTTCACCACGTGAGGACTATACAAATCGTGGAAAAAAGAAGAAAACAAAGGGTCAAATACCAGTAATCAGCATCACTGAATAAGCACAACACACTGCAGAACCCCTAAGGATGTTTTACAAACTCAGCGCTGAAACGCCACTGAAACCCTGATCAAAAGTGTTCCAAACCACCCTGAACCCACACAGGGCCACCACAGTCCTGCCAAGCCTGTTCCCACTGCTCATATGACCTGCCAGTAAGTCACTTCAAGGAGCTAAACTGTGAGACAACAAATCCCATGGAAATGACGAGCGATTAGCCTTCAGTCTGGTTTAACTCCCTGGACAGGGTTACAACAGGGTCAGTGCTGGGGCAAGCAGGAAGGCAGGACAAGGGAATGGGAAACATGCCACAGCAGTCCCTGGTAAAGCTGCTGCAGAGCATTTGCCATCAAATGGAAACATTAAATAAAAGTCCAAAATTTGTTGGAAAACAGCCGTCATGTTCATTTAAAGGAACGTCCCCCCATTACTACATGCACCTATTTGCTTCTACAATTCAGCCAGGATATATTTTAGGATCTCAGTACAACTGTCTCTCTGTGATTTATTTGGCTGCACAAAAAACCAAACCACCTAGTAAAGTACATTGGTCTGAAAAACCATGTTCTCTGGAAAAGGTAAAGCTGAAACTAACAGAAAGAATGTCCCTGATTTTATGGGAATGGAGATAAGGAACAAAGGTGTGTTTAATCTATTCTCTGCTGAACATTTTCTAATGAGAAACTAAAAACTAGCAGGTCAGTCACACTGCACAGTGTCCCATTATGCTTGCACAAAAAATGTGATGCTCCAGTGATTCACTCCCTCTGCTGTTCACAACTGTAAGGTCTCATTTTAGGCCTCAAGATAGTAATATTTAAGAGACACCTAGTAATGCTTTCCAAGTTACACAGTAAAATTTTTCACAAGAAATTTCTATTTAATTTACATTTTGTTGTCTGCCCCCGACCACCTTCATTTAAAGACAGGGAGAGCGGAGTGCAATAAAGTAAGTGACTGGGACCACAGTTTTATACTGCTCATGTAATTTATTTTAAATGGCTTTCCATGCCTCAAGTCCTTCAAAGCAGTGTTTCATAAGGCCAGATTCGTAACACCAGAAGAAACGAGTGTATTTTAAACCTTCAGCCTTGGGCACACTTTGAGAGGGTCTTCCCTACCCACAAGCTCTTCATTAGCAAAGGCACTGCAGCATCTTTTCTCACAAAAAACATGCAAAGACAGCCCAGAGAGCCAACCATCAGCCCATCAGCAGAGCTGCCAGCAAGTTATTCCGGGGATGCTCCGATCAGCTGGTCCTGCACAGGCAGAAGACAGCCGGGAAGGACAGTCCTGCCCCCCGGGCAGCTGAGGGAAGGACAGTCCTGCCCCCCGGGCAGCTGAGGGCACGTAGGGCGCGCACATGCAAGAGCGGTCATGCGTTAGCGGCTCTCGTCCACGCGCCCCTTAAGAACAAAACAAAAAAACCTCCTTCTTCTAGCAGTTTCCAATGTCTTGTTTAGAAGCCGCCACCACCCCCTGTTTAGCGCACAATCAAGTTACCACTGCTCAACAAGCGGCGGTGCACGGGCAGAGCCGCAGCAGCTGCTCACGCGCTCGGCTCCCGGCTGGCAGCAAGTGCAGGGTTATTTCGACTTGGTGCTCTCTCGTTGCAAGCTGAATTTTTGTTGTCTTACCTTTGCACTACCCAAATGGCCAGTTAACATGACTCAGTTGATACGAGGTAACTTGATTGTTCAAGTCCGGCCTTTTAAAAAACATTTAAGGCAACATCACGGCTTTTATTTGATTAAGTGCCAGATCACAGACGACACTTTTCCTTGCATCCCGATGACGGGTTTTGCAGCACACACTTACCTGTCACATTGCTGCATTATGGATATTTCCTTTATAATCTCTTGCAGGTCAGATTCCACGGGAACTTGTTTAATTGCAACAACTTGTCCTGTTTCTTTATGAATGGCTTTGAACACACTGCCATAGGAACTAGGAAACAAAATATAAAACAAACACTGAAATGCACTCACGTTCTAGAAATGCAAATATTATGGCTTTGCTTTTCGCAAGTGTAACCAACAGGTAAAACATATCCTTCTGCTAAAAATATTTTGTATTTTAATGTAAATGTAAATGTAATGTAAAACTCCACTAGTTTCTAAACACTGTAACACAAGTAAGTCACAGCACACTGAGATGGTGAGAAAAGAGACAACCATCACTACACTAATCATAGCTTTGGAACGGTCAAAAAACAAATAAAATTCTCTCTTTCCAGCATATAGTTCAATCTGAGCACCAGTAAGAACTACAGCTCTGGTCAGAGAGGTTTGCTTGCTCTTGTCAGATATTATCATTCTTATTTGCAGCTTCTCTCATACGGCAGCCAGGCAGATTCACAACTCGGTTTTTCCAAATGAACTGCTTAAGGCAGCAAACACGCCTCTCACTGACTGTTCCCATGCTGCTCTGCCTCACCAAGTGGCACAACGCCACTGACGTTCACTTCCACCAGGCAAATCTTCCACAAGAGGTATCCAGGATCAACTGCAAAACCTCCTGAGCTCCCACAGGGTTCAATCAACTCCAGGCTGGGATTTTCCAACAATGCTTTAACTCCCTACTGCTGAGCCATAAGCTACTGTTTGGATTAAGATATCACACTCTTGGGAAACAAATTCTAACAAATTACTAACCAAACACTGCCCTTGCGTTAGTAAGCATCTTTGCAGAAACAGGCTCACAACACAACACAAATGAAACAGCAGAGACCACTGAGCACACCCCCATTACACAGATTCATTTTTAGAGACATGTACGTGGGGCCCATTGGAACACAGCACGTACCCTTCTCCAAGCTTCTCCAGTACATCAAATACTTCTTCAGGTTGTTTGGTTAAACTGTCTTCATCTAACTTCTTCAGCTGCCTGTGCGGGCAAGAAGAGAGAAATTACGGCATTTAATTTTATGGCAGTTTGGGCTTTGCTGAAACAGAAGAATAAATAGCACAACTTAAACGTACAAAAGGCTTGGTATGAAGTAAATTGATTACAAAGTAAGTTTATTTCACCTGACAAGAAGAGCGAAAGTTATTAGCATCCAACAGCAAAAATGGACTGGGAGTTACAAAGAACAGAATGTTCTACAGCTCCTCTTGACAGAAAAGCATTCCAGGATCTCTATGCTGGTGGGCACATCCCAGCGCAGTAGAGAAGAGTCTAACAGCTACTGAACATATCTGCTAAACTTCAATATCTGGAATGGAAGGATACCTACCAAGGGCAAGCAAAAGGGAACATCACCTTCCCTGATGCTCTGTGGAATACATTTGTAGGGAGGCAGGAGGCAACACTGATCTCACCTGTACATTCTTAACAGGAAAAGTTCAGCTCTGTGTGGCCTGGATATATCCTAGGAAAATTCTACCAGGAAAAAAGAAAAAGGAAACTACTTCTGACTCTTGCACTATCTTAATGCCATGCCTCTTAAACCTATTGCTAATAAGAGTCAGCTGAAACACCTTCTGGGGAAAAAAACCCCTTGTCATGTACTGTGATCCTGCACTCGGCCCCCCTCTCCCCCACCACAGCTTTTAGGGAGATTCCATACACAAAGAAACAAGATCAATCACATTTGCTTCTGTCCACAGGGAGAGCTGTTCACCAAACCTCCTGAAACACCTAAGGACTACATAACAAAAAGTTCTGAAAACCAAGTATTTTATTATCAATGATACACTATCCAGCTGCCCTCAAACAAGCTCTCTCATTTTCACACGAACTAAAAAAAAATTAAAATATCTGAAACAACAACAAAACACCCAACAAAACCCCCTCCAAACTTCCCAGACCAGCTCATACGAGTCTGTGAAATACAGAAACTTATGAGTCTCAGAGCTTTTAGCACTGACTGGTCTCACAGTGATCACTGTTTAAAGTGAAATACGCGCTAACACCTGCAACTTTAAATTACTCCTGGAAGCTCCTGCCTCTATACTGTTAAATATCAAGAGCCCAGTCACAGGCATACTAATTTTTAAACTAAATATATCACTTTTTTCCCCAATTTCTTCAGAAGCAGAGCGAGAAACCACTCATTGATCCCTGGCTATTACATTTACGTACAAAAGCCACACGGGAGGAGCAGCTCGCGCATGGGGCACATACAATGGCTTCCTGAAGCAAAGGAAACATTATATAGAAGCAGACTCAGGAAGTGGTGAAATACTGAAAGTAGTCACTAGCTTCCCTGCACAGATAAGCATTAAACAGAATGTTACTTGCCCTTGTGAAAACGGGGAGAGAAGAAGGTGTGGGAAGAGAGGGGGGCAAAAAATAACACATGCATCAGCAACCACATAAAGCCACCATTTCCAAAGAGCCCAAAAAGTGGCGATGTGGGAGGAAAGACCCCCCCCTTGCTGGAGTTGAGGCCTAAATTCTTTTAGCAGAAAAGGGGGAAAAAAGGCTTTTAACATACCCAGGCACAATAACCAGACAACCACCGTGCCTGCAGCAAACAACCTAATTTCTGCTCTAGACCAGGAGCCGAATTACTTTGAGCTGCCTGGTTCATGCAGAGCACTCGCTGCTGTCAGGCTCACGCTGCCTTCCTCCTGGATGTTTACACAACGCGGACATAACAGCAACACAAACCCGACCTCACCTCTGTTGTTATTCAGATCTAATCTGAATCACCTGCCAGCTAAGCACCAGCACATGCAGTTACAGAATAAAACCCATCTTCTGTTTTTAACAGAAGATACATCGCTGTCCGTTTAACAGACCAAGCCAATCTCACGGAGGAGCGGCGCCCGCAGCTTCCTTTGTTCGCTGCCGATTCCCCGGGCCCCAGCTGCGAGCCGCTGATAGGATTCTGACACGGACACTTCATTCAAGCTGCCGCCGATCTCCGGCTCCCCCTCGGCAGCCCGGCCCGGCCTGGCGCTCCGAGATAGGCGGCTCATGGAGCTCAGCCCAAGCCCCGGGATGCTCCGGGCTCGGCGGGGACCGGCGGGACGGCGGCGGAGCCAGGGCAGAGCACCGCGCCCGGGCACGGCCCCGGCGCCAACAGACCCGCACAGAACTCCCCCGCACAGAGGCGAGAGGGGAACGCCAGCGGCCGGGGCTCCGCCGCTCCGCCGGCACAGGTGGGCACGGCTCGGTGCGGCCGCGGGACCCGCTGCGAGCGCCCGCAGCCGCCGCCTTCCTCGCCCAGGTCTGCGGTTTAAGCCATTCCCCCACCTCCTGCGCTCGGTGCTGCCCCAGCACCTGCCGGCGCCGCCCGGGGCGAAGCGACC
>VZRE01013664.1:15406-32827 GCA_013396775.1 Cephalopterus ornatus | reverse complement strand
GCGCCGCCTGCCACCTCAAGGACGGCGCCTGCAGCCTCTGCGTGGCCGACTGCTCCAGGTGAGCGGGGCCGGGGTCACCCCCGGGCCGGAGGGCGCTCGGCCGCTCCCCCGGCTCGGTCGGGCGGCCGCCCCGGAGCCGCGCTGGCTCACCCCGCTGTGCCCCCTCTGCCGCAGCGCCCTCGAGCTGGTCCCCTTCGGGATCAAGCCCCTCCTGAGGCGGGCGGCGGCTTACGAGGCTCTGGAGAGGTACGCGCTGGCCTACGTGGACTACAAGACCGCGCTGCAGGTGGACTGCTCCGCGCAGGCGGCGCACGATGGAGTCAACAGGTAACATAAAACAGGTTTCATAAATGTCCTGTCTGTAGAAGGAACCTAGTTGAGATACGTGTAAAAATATCAGGGGAGAGGTGCTGTCCTTGGTACACAAGCTGGTTTAAAAAGTGACCCTGCTGGCTACTGTGTGGCCCATCCAGCCAACAGCCAGGGTGACTGGGAGCGTCTCTTCCAGGATGACTAAAGCCCTGCTGGAGAAGGATGGCGTGAACTGGCGTCAGAAGCTGCCGCCAATCCCCACAGTGCCTGTTTCTGCCCAGACAAGGTGGAGCATTCCTTCTCCCGGAGCCTCTGGGGCAAATGCTCCTCCTGCAACTGCACCGCAGGGAAAACCAGGTGGGAGCGTGCCCTTGGGCTGGGCACAGAGCCCTGTAGCTCACAAGGGTGATGACCAAGGCAGCGGCCACACCTGCTCGGTGTGTCTGCAGCTGGGGCTGAGGCCTGGAGAGACCCAGGCCAGGCTCTGCCACAGCCTTTTTGGTTGATTCTGGTCCCTTTGATGTCTCAGTGCCTCACCTCTGGTATGGGGGTATTTGTTTTCTGGGAGGCTGTGATGTTCTTGTTGGTTTTATGATGTTCTGTATCCTTTCACACCGTTTCCAGACCAGACTGCTGCTGGCATGGAGAGAGCTCGAACTCTGAAGGAAGAAGGGAATGAACTTGTAAAGAAAGGAAACCATAAAAGAGCGGTTGAGAAGTACACTGAGAGTTTAAAGCTCAACCAGGAATGTGCAACATACACCAACAGGTACTGCTCAGCTCTTGTGCTGCACTGCTCTGTGTGCTGCAGCAGCAGGTGCTGTTTTCAGCCAGAGGTCTCTAACCAGGTGTCTGTTTTGCAGAGCTCTCTGTTACCTGACCCTGAAGCAATACAAGGAAGCAGCACAGGACTGCACAGAAGCCCTGAAGTTAGATCCTAAGAACGTGAAGGCACTCTACAGGCGTGCTCAAGCATTTAAAGAACTGAAGGTAAGTCAGGAGCTTTTGAAGGGCTTTAGGCCAGGACCAGATGCTTGTTTGTGCACGATCAGAGCTATAGGTGCCCTTTAGAACTTTTTTCTGTGCTAGACAACACCTGCCAAGAGATAGCTGAGACCTGTATGGACTGAGAGGGCATTTTCTTTCACATCACTAATTGGATCTCATGAGTTTTCCCACATTAGGTACCGTTCCTAGAGATCCTGAAAGCAGCTGTGTGTTGTGTTGAGCTTTATCTTGTGTCTCGTGAGAAACTGGACTGGACTATGCAGTGCATTGGTCTTGGACTCAGAACCCATTTGAGTCATGAAATTATCTTCTCAGCCCTAGTTTAAGCATGTTTTAGAACAGCTACCTCAATGCCAGTGCTTGAGCAGTTATGGAGGGGGAGTCACAGGCTTAGTGTGTTGCATTTGCCTCTGTTGCTGAGTAGTAGTTCTGCAGCCTTAAACTGCATTTTTAATGCACTAACCCTTAAAAAATGCTCTCTTTCTAGGATTACAAATCAGGTATTGCTGATATCAAGAGCTTGTTGAAAACTGAACCAAAGAACACAGCTGCACTGAGATTACTTCAAGAACTGAACAGAGCCTAGGGTAACCAAGCAACAAGGAAAGCTTTGTTTTCTACTGCAGGAGAAAGCTTTTTCCCTTCTGATGTTGTTACAGGGACCAATCTTGATGCAGGATCAGTATTGAAATCTATCTTCCACCACTGCTGAGATCTAAGAGGTTCTGTACCAGCGTAAGGAATGTTAAGACACAATCTGTATCAAACTCTATTAATCTGGCTCTAAGATCATGCATAGTTTTAATGCCCCTCCCTGGCTGGGAGGTTTAACTTCCCTGGTTAAAGTCAACTTGCCTGTAACTACTGGCCTCAGGGACTTTTTCCATGTTGGCTGAGATGCACGTGAAGTGGCTGTTCTTTCTGAAGAGCTACAAACAGAGGGTTTTTTTTTTTTGTCCTTATTCAGGTGACAGTTTTGCTGCATTTGTGCTGCTATTACTGAAATAAGGTGGCTGCAAGAACTGCTGTAGTTGCCAGAGCACCACATACCCTTCTTGTAACAGGGGCACAGTTACTTGCACAGGGCTGAGCTTGTCCCCCTTACCTCCCTGATGCCTGCTGGCCCTCAGCTGGGTTTTGCTGCTTCATGTGGCTGGGCAGATGTTTACAGTAGCAGCTTTCTTTAGTTATTCTGTACATTTAAGAAAACAGCAGCAAGTTAAGCCTGCCTTGTTACACTGTGCACTATTACAGGTTTTTGGGTGCTTGGGAATTTTGCAATGGTTTTTTTGTCTTTTTTTTTTTAAAAAACCACTTTAGCTCCTCTGTGCCTTTTGGAGCAGTTGCTACAGGGTGTTACAGGGAGGAGAATATTGAGTAACATCCCAGCTGAGGTCTGGCTTACTACTTCAATGCATGTTTATGCTTTTTGGTCTTCTCCTGATCTGGTAGTGATGGCACTGATTTAAAATGGTAGCTAAGAGATAGTTGGAGTTACTCTGTGAACTGTTAAAACCATTAAAGCCATGTTTATTTTCAATTTAGAGCTGTGTTTTTTATGAGATGGAAGGTATGGGGGAACTGAAACACTTGTTTAACCACTTCATACTGTCCCCCCTTCAAGCACTGTACAGGGCCTTGCTCTTTCAGACAGTGGCCATTAAAGTTAGGGCTCAGAACAAGAAAGCCTACAGCTCCAGGGACACTGGGGCTGGGAAGGGCATGCCAAGGGGAAGCACAGCACTGCATTAGGGGTTTCAAACCATTTTTCACTTGCACACTGCTTCAATTACTAAGTCCAGATGCTGGACAATGCTAGACCTGATCCAACAATAAAGGCCAGGAGACAGAAGCCAGCCCTGAAATCAGGGTTCAAATAATCTTAGTTTCCCACCTTGCTTCCGTGTTTGAGGCAGGTGCTGCACCAAATTGAGAGAGCAGACAATCCCTCTAATGCCATTAAAGACAAAGACTTCTTCCCTTAGCCTGACGTTAAATAGCTTTTTGTGGGTCCCAGGGCTGTACTCCATCAGCTGTAATGGGCCAGGGCTTGAAACAACTCCTCCCTGAGGAGCACAAATGGCTCCATTCACTCCACTCCCACTTCCAAGTGTGGCAGCTCCATTGATCCCACAGCCAGCCTTTGCCCAAGCTCCTCGAAGGCGTGATGGATTTCTGGGTGGGGAAGCACACAGCAGCACACAGAGAAGCAGAGGAAGGAAGGTCACAGAATCAGGAGCAGGACTGGCTTCACCTAGTCAAGAGCTCTCCTTCTAACAGCCCTGCTGTTACCTGAGTGGCAGACACCTGCCCTGTTCAACTGCAGCTCACTGCAGCACCTCACAGCACCATCAGTGCTGTTCGTGCCTGATCTCCGAGGCTTTCCCCAGCAATTCCACCAGGCAGCCAAAGGTCAAGCACAGCAACAAGACACCACTGTAAGCTGGGGGTCACTTCTGCTCCTGCCTCTCCTTCTGTTCCAGCCTTGGTGCTGCTGTTCGTGCAGGACACTGCCCTGGTCAGCAAAGGTCCTGCTGTCCACGGGAGCAGCTTGGAGAGGGTTTTGTCACAGGGACACACCATCTGCCCCTTTCACAGCAGCTATTCCAGACTGGAGCCTCCAGACTCATACTTGCATTGCTGCTCCTGCCTTAACTCCCTGAAGCCTCAGACTTCCCCAGGAGTTCAACCAGGGAGCTATTCTGAAAACTTTCCAGTATCACCAAGGATCCAAGCGCCACCTACACCTTTTGCTGATAAAAAATTTCAAAACCCTGGTCTCTTGTTTGGGTCCTTTCTTAGGCTATTCCAGCGTTCCTGGCCCCACCCTGCATTCCCTCTGGCTGTACGGAGCACTCACCCATCCCAGCCATCTGGTGGTGTCACAGGCACACGTGAAAAAAGGCTGCAGCCAACCTGACCAACAGCAGAAGGAAGCTTACCTGTACAGGCCCATTCCAGCTCCTTACATGAATTACACTCTTGCAAATAAACATTTTTCCTCTAGAGACAAAGCAGAAAAAGCTTCCAGCCAGTTACACTTCGAGAGAAATAACAACTTAAATGAAGGTCATGTATATTAAGCTAATTAAAGTCCTTCATAAGCATCTCACTGAGGAGAGGTATCTAAACAGCGCACAGTTCAGGCTGAGGCATCCACTATGGGAAAAATAAATATTTAAGGAGGTCAGAGGAAGAATTGGCAAAATGAAGGTGAGAAAAAGGAACGATGAGAAGCCCCAGGGAAGAGTCTCAGCCGAGCAGACACCGCGCAGCAGCAAATGTGTAAACGGTTCTATTAAAATGCTGGAAGGAAAACAAGAGGTAGGAGGGGTGACTCAGCAGGGAGCTGAAGTGAGAGTATGATACAGCACAGAAGGAAGATCGAGACACCACCAGCAGTACACAAGCTGCACAGAAAGAGGGTGGGTGGTGCTGGTGGAGGTGTTCTCCTGCTCCTGCCAGCTCAAGGAAGCAAATGAGGTCAGTGCTTCACCAGCCTCAAGCACCAAGGAGCTTCTAGGGACTGAAATGCCTTTCCTAACCAGGAAGAACAGAGGATTAAGGCCAGGATGAGGACAGCAACACAGAGAGCAGAACACAGCAATAACAGGGCCCAGCTACTCCTGTGAGCAGGGAGCATCCCAGTGGGACACGATGCAGTTCAGGCCCTTCAGTGACTCCTGGCCACCACTGGTCAGGAACACACATTGGAGAAGCAGCTTTTGATTTACAGCTACTCCACAGTACCTCAAAAGCTGGGTCTTGTGCACCACAGACACACACACAGCCCCCATGTGACCAGCAGAAGACATTCAGGGCCAGTCCTGCAGGAGTACAAGGTCCACTACAAAAGGAGAAGCACAGGAAGATGATGCCTTTTAAAAGGAAGTTTAAACCAGCTACCTAGAGAGGATAAAATCCAGGTAGATTGCATGAAATTTGCTTAAATCCATCCTCCTAAGAATCAGAAAGAACCAGGGGAGCTGTTGGTCAGCAGTCTGTTAATGTAGCCCTGTGTGTCCCTTCTTCAGCTCTCAGAACTGCCACCCCACCAGCATCACAAACTTCAAACACTGATTACTGCAGCCTGACCCAAGTCCATCCCTCCACCTGCCTGAAACAAAGCACTGTCTGTCTTTCTGCCAAGGGAACTAACCCGTGCTTTGGGGGTGGAACCATCAGTTCTGTATTAGTGTCAACTACACGAACAAGTACAACTACATAACCCAATAAACTCCCTAAAATGATGATTCACCAGCAGTTGTTTCCCGGGCAGCTGACCCAGGCTGGGTTCCACACCACATTTCACACGGTGCTGTCAGTGGTGAGAAGAGATTTAATGTGCGGATTTTTTACAGGTGCAGGAGGAAGCAATTCTACAAGGTTTACAACACACACAGACAATAGGGTGGGACACTGAAGACAAGCCAGGGTCTCTGTACAGGTGTAATTCCAACAGCACGGTGCAGTTGCTGCTCCTGTTCTTCAAAGGCAACATTCTTAGGGCTCACTCTCAGTCCGGGAGTCTACAAGAAACAGAGAACCCCTAAATACAGTTTTCAAATGCTAAAGGAAGAATTTCAACCACACAAGATGAAATTCAGCTGAACTCTGATTACACACAATTTCATTTATACCACAAGTCAAGAAAATACTATCTTCAAAGGGGTACATGAGAGCCTCAGTTGCTTGTTAATGTGTCTGTCCCAGCTGCAGCAGCAGGGCCAGCTCCCCTGATAAAGCCCACAAAGGATATTTTAGAGGGTATCTAGAGCCAAAATTCTGATTTAAAAAAAAAACCAACAAAACAAAAGAAGTCCCTGAAAAGATTGTGCTGGTCTCCACGAGACCTGCAAGAAAGCAAGGTCCTTGCCCATCTTCCTTTCTGGTGGCACAGTCATTGCCCTCATCAACACAGAAAAAACCCACACAGAACCAGGTCTCTGCAGTAGGACCAAGTCTGGAAAACGGAGGATGCAATTTAAGAAACAGAATATTACAGTCAGAGAACCTTATGTTGCTCATCAAACCTTACTTGGTCTGGATGAGAAACTCAATCCCCAGCTTCAGAGTGAGAAAGCACAGACCCCGAGCACAGCAGGCACAGCTCCCCAGAGACCCTGAGCACAGCAGGCACAGCTCCCAGCACCTACCTGGAGTCACTGCAGGAAGGCACTGCCCTTGTGGGAGGTCTCAGCAGCCTGGTGTGCTTGGAGAACAGCGACTGCCTCCTCGATCTTACAACAGAGAACACAAGGAAGGGGAAGATGAGTTGCTCCACTGGAGGAGTGCACTGCACCAGGAATTCAATATTCCAGGTCCCGACTTGCTCTCTGCACAGAACCACTTCCAAGAGGTAAAGGGCTTAAATGATAATTACAAAATCCAAGTTTGCTGCTTCTGCAGGAGACTGATCAGCCCAAACACATTTCCTGTCTCTTCCCAAGGGAAATTCTGGAGCATCTCTCCTTTTCTATTGAGTCAGAACTTGCCAGAGAGAAGTAAGACTTCTCTGCAGGTAAAGCTGCCTGAGACCACCCAGCAGAGCCCTGACTCCTCCAAAAAAACCTAACCAACAAAAAAACCAACCAAACAAAAACAAACAAACAAAACCCCACAAAAACAAACAAAAAAGCGCAATCAGTTCACTGCAACTGCAACCAAAACTATATATTCAACAGGGTCAAGGAGGAAACTGAATAAACACTGCAGAGAAGCAGCATTTATCTGCTTTTCTCAGGAGAGAGCATCTCCCTGTCGCCTTCCAGGGAAGGACACCCACCCTACTTTTCCCCTCTTACTTCCCCAGTCACCCTCAAACCACCCTCAGAGCTTGGCCTGTGCTTTCAGGGAGCTGCTCCAAGTTTCTCATTTTGCTGAAGGCACGTGACGCTGGGTGTGGTGACATCAACCCAGGGCTCCTTTTTCACTTGAAAATAAAACCAACAGCTACTTGCTCTTCCCACAGCAATCAGTGTCCCGTGGTCACCTTTCCTTGCAGGGAATTAGCCCTTGGGAAAGGGATTCGTTTGGGCACCGAGTGACTCCTACCTTGGAGTGCAGGGAGTCAGGGGACTCCATGAGCAGCAGCAGCTCGGAGTTGTCCATCTCCAGCAGCATCCCAGTGATCTTGCCAGCCAGCAAGGGGTGCATTGAGTGGATCAGAGGGTAGAGGCGCTCACCTGCTCCAAACACCAGGAAGGACATCAGCACTATGCAAGCCCTCCAGAGTTTTCAAACCCAGTGCAAACCCTCCTGCCTTCTCAATGAAAAGGGATACAAGGGTGGTGACGGTGGTGGAAAAGCCACTGCTCACAAGCAAACCTACTGCAGCAAGTCACAGCAACAGGAGGCTGCTGGGTGAAGTCAGCAGCAGGCACCTGCACTGGGAGCAGGGCAGTGGAACAGTGATGCTGCCCACACCTGCCCACCAGCATGCAGGTGGAGGTGCCAACTTCTGCAGGAGCAGTTCCCTCCTGGGGAGCAAAGAGCCAGTCTGTGACCTGCTGAGCTTCAGCCAGGCCAAGCCCATGGGGCGGATGGAGCAGGGCACCTCCCTGCAGCAGGACGAGCAATGCCCTCCCATGCCAGGGCACTGCCCACTCCACCATGGGACACCTGAAACTCAAGGACTGTGTGGCAGAGGTGACCTTAACCCTACAGCCACCAAGCTGTTCATCACTGCACAAGAGCAGCGATGCAGGGGAATCACAACCACCCTGGCGTGGCCTGGCAGCACAGGCAGGATGGATGGAGCTCTGCCTCTCTGCCAAGCCTCACCAGACACTGTCTCACTGCCAGGCAGCTCACACAGACAGGGAGTGGCTTTGTTGCTCCCACATCCAGTTCCACCACAAACTGAATTTATTGTTATCTTTTTAAAGCAGCATAATACCAGAGCAATCCCACAGGCCTTACAGCTTCTCCCAGCAGTCAGGTTTTCCCTGGTGCATGCAAGCACCTGTGCCCTCACAACCCCACAGCTGGACCTACTCCAGCAGAGCAGCCGTGACACCCACCGATCATTTGCTTCTGCTCCTGAGGAGGGGCTGCTGCAAGCATGGATGCTGTCAGTGGCTCCTGCCCCTGCACATGCACAGCAGGTTCTACCACCTGGAGAAAAAGCAGGGAAGAGCAGCAATCAAAGGCTGGAACAATGCCCAGGTTACTTGGTTTTCAGGAATGCTGCTGGATCCTGAACACCAATGGGGCATTTCACTCTTCCGAGACGCTGATGGAGGCTCAGGCACTGTGTTTGTATCCAAACAGCAGCTTCCAGGAAAGCTGGAGCCAGGCACCGCAGCTGTGTGGCTACTGGATCCACAGCCCCAGTCACTCCAGCAGCCCCCAGGAAAGATTCCCAAAGCACCAGACCCAGAGCCACGGGGCTGCCTGGGATCAGCCGCTGTGTCATCCCAGAGCAGGGCCAGGACTGTCACACTGTGGTGGCTGCAAACCTCTTACCTGTGGGGGCATCATGGGTGGCAGGTGCCCCACGGGCACGTTCCTGACGGCTGAGGAGTACTTGTAGTGCGAGGCACCCCGTGGCAGGGAGGAGGAGGAGGCACCCCGGGTGCTGACCGTCTGTGTCCCGATGTTGGCTGCAACGGGGACAAGAGCATTTGCAGGGCAGAGCCCTTAAACACAGGCCTGGGCCAAGGAGGCTGAAGCCATAAGGGCAGTGTGCTCATCCAGAGGGCCTGAAAAATCCCTCATGGGCTGAAAGCAGGCCCCAGGTCAAAGAGAGCTGCTCCAGGACAGGCACTTTCATCCTGCTGGCTGGGCTGATGTTGAGCAGAGGGCAGGAGGGTTTACAAAGGCACCTACACCTTGGTGCCTCTCCTCCAGAAACACCCATCTGCATCAGAAGCCAGAGGATGGGAACAGCACTGAGAAGGGTGGGCTTCAAGACCCCTTCCCCCAGATCACCTGGCTCCCCTCCTGCAGGGAGGTGAGGGCAGAGGAACACGGGGACGATGACAACAGGAGGGAGGATAAGCCACAAACAGCCCTCCTGATCCTCCTGCTCACTTCAGCAATAAGGCACTCAGTGCCAAGGATGACCTTGGGCTAAATCCCACGAAGCTGGGAAGGCTGCAGGCAGATGCTGCCCCAGGAGATGGTCCTGTGTGGAGAGGACGTGCTGGGACACAGGGACAGCCCCAGAACAGCGAGGCACTGGGGATGCCAGCAAGGTCTGGTTCCCAGCTCCAAACATGTCTAGCACACGTGTTTTATTGGAGCCTTAGCCTTGGCAGCAGTTCATCCAGAGCCTGAAAGACCTCCTGCTCTTCCCCAGAGGTCCTTTCCCACCCTCCACCTCGGTCCAAGTACTAAGCCCAGGTGCCACAGCTGCCTCACTGTCTGCTTTAGTGAACATGTTCAAGGAGCAGCAGCCAACAAAACCAATGCGCATATCAGAGACCTGACCCACTACCTGAAAGACCACAACCTTCCCCAAAAGTTACACACTTTTTCACTACAGACACTGCTCCAGGCCCATCACACCCAGGGGCACCATCAGACCACTCCACGACAGTCCCATGAACTGATCCATCCTCACAGGAGACCCGAGCTCACAGTGAGCACCTTTGCCACCACTGCGATGTCCCAGCCGGGTCCTTCCCCCACTCACCCATTCTCTGGGCCTGGGGGAACACCCGGGGCACCTGGGTGGAGGCCTGTCTCGTGGTGCTGATGTTGGACAGCAGGCGCCGGGGCGACACGGCAGCCCTCAGGATGGGGGTGGCTTCAGGATACACTGCTGTAGAGACAGAGCATACACGATACAGCTTCTCATACATATGTAATAAAGCTTCTTGGTAGCACAGGCATGGCAGGAGACACGGGGGCAGTGACTGTGGCTGGGGAAAGCTCAAGAGCACCTCACCTCTGGTGTCACCACTGACATCTCCTCACCCAGTGCCCATCACCATGACCCCTGCACACTTCTGCAAGACAACTCCCCATGGCTACAGGCTTTGTGCTGCTTTTAGAGAACCTCCAGTCCCTGACTGAGCCCAGCTCATGCTGAGAGCCCCCAGGGAGAGACAGGCTGACTCACGGGGAGGCCGGGAGGGCTGAGCACTCCAGCGAGTGGAAGGGCGGACTGGGACAACAGCGCTGGGGCCATAGAAGGCAGCTCTGGCTTGTGGCTGGGAAAGGAGAACACATTATCCACGGTGACTGGGGAGCTGAGCTACAACAAACCCAGAGCCTCTTGGTGGCTGCTGCACACAGACAGACAAGCCAAAACCACGCTCCGCAGCATGCCAGAACGTTTTAAAGACCAACCTGCAGCCCTGTTGCCAGCAGGTTCTCCAGCAGCTCCACTTTTCTCCTCCCCAGGAGCTTCTGCACCCCTGTAACCCTTCTCTATCCCCTGGTTTCATCAGCAGACTTGTTCTCCACGCTCACACCCTCCCACCAAACTCCCCCTTGGTTCCCTCCTCTGAGGGGCAGCACTGGCTGCTAAATCCTCAGCCCGTTGCCTGGAACACCCACATCCCACCCTGACACACGGAAGCCCAGCACTGATCCCACTGGTCCCACGTGGGCGTGTGCCCAGGGCTGCACAACACAAGCTCTGCTTCTCAGCCTGTTACCCCCACCCAGGACAAATTTGGGTCCCTGTGCAAGGCTGCCACTTGCAGAGTGGGGAGCAGGACGCACCTGGGGGATGGGGGGGAGGAAGTACCCTGCAGGGGTCTGGAAAGAGCCCAGGAGAGGGCCAGGCAGGGCCCTCATGGTGGCCAATCTCTGCATGTACTGGTTGGTGAGGATTGCTTTCCGCTCCTCTTTCCTTTGAGCGAGTGCAACATAGAGAGGCTTAGTGCTGACAATCCTTCCATTCATCTCTGTCACGGCCTTGGTAGCCTCTTCTGGGGAGGAAAAACATACAAATCCAAATCCTTTGCTGTGGCCACCCTCTGTCATCACCTAAAATTGGATGAGAAGAAGACAGTTAAGTCCACAGACCACTGCAGTACACACCAAACACAGCACAGGGAGGGGTGGGAGCCTCCAGTCACAGGCAGCCCATTGCAGCCCCCACATCCAGGGTGGGATGAGTGGGGCTGCACCTCTCTAACAGAGAGGTTTCTCTGGGGAAGGGGAAGATTTGCTCAAGGAAAATCAGTAGGTTTGGGAAATTAAGATGACACAGTCTGGACCAGCCAGAGATCTGGAGCCTGTGACTGTCCAGGGGGGAGAGTCTGTGCCCCAGCCCATGGGCCAGCAATGCTCCAGTGTTTAATGCTGCAGGAGCCAGCAAGGGATGGGGATCAGTGGGACACTGTGTCCTGCCACAGGCCAGGCAACTTCTCTCCCTGGCAGGTTACAGGTAGCTGACAAAGCCAGACCACCCTCTGCACCTGACCAGGGAGCCTTTGAGAGAAGCCTGACATCAGTCTTGATGACAAGATTGACACTTGAGATACAAGCCATCAGCAGGGAAATTCAATAGGATAACCCCAATCCATTTCCAAGGGCTGAGCACACCAGCCAACTGACCCCAGGAGCCCCAGTCCCTCACCTTGGCACTAGTGATGGTGCCATAGGGGGAGAACTCCTTCCTCAGCTTCTCATCATCTATCCCATCATCCAAGTTCTTCACATACAGGTTGACACCCTGCAAACAGGTGAAAAAAGCAGCTTGGGATCCCAAAATTTACAGCAGCTTCTCAAGTTGGATGTGTGTTTCACCAGCAGCTCAGCCAGAGGGTGGGACATCCCCAGAGACATCCCTGCAGGACCAGTGACATGGAGAGGGGCCAGGACTGTGCGTGTGCTCCACTTGTAGTACAGGCACCCTGAGTGACAAGGGCACTCAGACCATCACTGTGAAGCTGCTCCAGGGCCTCGGGAAGCTGTCTCATTCCCAGGCTAATATTTTCATTTCTGCAAATGAGCAGAAGCATTTGTTCACCTGTCTACATCACCCTGGGTTTAGATCTCTCTCCTCTTTCCCGATATTGCCTCTCAGGACATCCCCAGGCAGTGACTGGACCCCTGTGCAGGTTTTTAATTGCAGGAGGGCCCCAGCACACTCATCTCTTCTGGAGAGTCCTGTGCTGTCCCCAAGCTGAGGATGTCCCTGGATGCCCAGGGCAGACCTGCAGGATGGAGCATCTTGCTCTGCCCTTACCTGGTACCTGCTCACTCGCTCCTGCTTGATCTGCTCAAACTTCCTCTTGAGCTCGCTCTGCCGCTCCAGCCGCTTCTGGGCTCTGCCCACGTACACCAGCCGCCCGTTGATCTCCTTCCCGTTCATGTCGGCCACCGCCTGCCGGGGCAGGGGAGGGCTCTGGGCTCAGCACGAAGCAAATGGCCACAGCTCCACACTTCACCCACCACCCCAGTGCAGCCCCACCACAAAGACACCCGCTCCCCCTTGCCAGCTCCTGCACATCTGGGTACCCAGTGCCAGCATCCAGGCAAGCACAGAGCCGGTGAGGCTCCCCCTGAGGAGAGGTGGGAACATCAGCAGGCAACAAGCCCAGGGCCAAGATGGGCAGTGAGGAGCCTCTTGCCTTCTGGGCTTCTTCGTGCTTCTCGAAGTTGACGAACCCGAAGCCCTTTGAGCGGCCGCTGCTGTCCATCATGACCTTGACACTCAACGTCTTTCCTGCAAGAGGGAAGGAAAGTGCCACCTGAGGGGGTGCTGCTGGCACATGGCACCATGCTCGGGAGCCACCATGAGGTGCCAGCCCAGCAAGGAGACTGGATGGCCACGGCAGCAGAGGAGCCCAGCAGGAGGACAGACAGTGGGATCCCCGTGAGGCAGGGGCAGCAGGCTGCGTGTGCTGCCGAGGGCAGTCCCTCCCATTCTGGGCGCTGCTCTCATTGCTCTTTTCAGTCTCTCCAGCCACTGCACTGAGCTCCTTTGGTCAGAATTCTCATCCCCTTTATACATGAACACATATATTGTGTTTGTATGAAGGATATCCACAAATTACCTGGGATGACACTGACCAAGCACGGACAGTATGGTCCATGGGTTGGAACAACAGTAAACCCCATCACAAGAGGCATCCTCCACTAACAGACTAAACTGAAAAGCCTTTTAAATTCAGATTAATTTCTTATGCCCAGGCTATAACCAGCCAGCACACTGGTTTCAGGATAATTGAAAACAACCTATCAAAACAAAAATAAGAGTTGACCTTTGTTACCCAAGAAAGAAAAGAAGCTACTTTTTTCAAGACAGCACCTACTACAAGTTATCCTCCATCATAGCAGGAAAGCACATGTAACATCCTGGCAATTGAAGTGACTGTGGTCCTGTGATGGGGGGATGTTTAAACAAGTCAGGTCCCTCTGTGAGAAGGGGCTGCTATTTCACCAAGCACTCTCCCAGCTTCCTTTCCAGCTGCCCCAACTCCAGTTTTTTAGGTGAGGATATTTTGCTTCAACAACTCACCAAACTTGGAGAATATTTCCCGCAGTCTGTCATCATCCATGTCATCCCCAAAATTTTTGATGTAGACGTTGGTGAACTCCACTGCCCTTGCCCCAATCTCTGCCTCACGCTCCTTGCGGGATTTGAAGTGGCCAACAAACCTGCAGGAGGGAAGGGAAGGACCTGAAAACCTCCATGTCCCCTGCAGAGCAAAGATGCACACAGGTACATCTGTCTCACTGCAGGCCAAGAGAGACCCCATCACCTCAGGCCATGCTTTGCTCACCCACAAACCCACCACGTGTTTCATGTCCAGCAACTTCAGCACGTCCCATAGGCCCTACCTATCTGCCCCTTGGCACTACCAAAAGTAGGGATGTCATCCTGGGAGATACGAGAAGACCCCAAAGGATGGCACCAAGCGCCAGCTCTCTTCCTCCAAGTTATTCCCAAGCCCTCTGGGCATCCGCTTGCCCATGTGGGAAGTAAAGAATGAGGTGATGCAATGCAAGCAGAGAGCTGAACAACAACAAAACCTCTTCCTGCCCAGATTATCTGATGCCAACAGCTGAGATCAAGGACCAGCCCTGCTTTGTGGGCACTTGTTATACTGCCTCAGCAATAAAACCCAGGCTGGGGTTGGACTCCTTCCCCACCACCAGGAAAAGCTCCAAACCACTATCACACTTCCACCAGAATCAACTGCGAGTGACTCACTCCCGCAGAGCGGCAGAGCTGCTGTGCCCAGCAGGGATGGGAAAAGGGGAAAACACAGAGAGCAGCAGGAGGGGGCACCCAAGCAGGGCGGGCATTTGCTCCCAGGGGTGCACCAAGGCAAGGGAGGAGCAGAGCCAAGTGCAAAGCCCAGGAGAAACTCCTCTCTCCAGCACTTACACCTTCCGGTCGTTGAGCAACATCCCATTCATGGTCTCGATGGCCCGAGTCGCTGCCTCCTGAGTCTCAAAGTGGACAAAGCCATAGCCACGGGATCCATTCTCATCACAAACCACCTGCAAAAGCAGGGGGTGAGAGGGAAGGAGGAAAAAAAAAGCAACCAAAAAACCCAAGAGGCAGACATTGCTTTTCTCTATGTCTGCACATGAGTTAAGTCGCAGGAAAACCCACCCTCACTTTCTAGGGGCTTTTCCCTCCCTGACACCCTGCTCCCACCGAGGCTCAGCTGTGTTGGGGTGTTTGCAGCAGGTCAGGGAGCCAGGAGATCCCAGGGCCAGATCCACAAATGATACCCAGGAGCTTATGGCTCCCCAAGACCCCCCTTCCATTGATGCACTTGGACAGGATGGCACAGGACAGCTCAGTGCAGGGATTGGGAAGGTGAGGTGGGGGGAAAGCCCCCATTCCGAGGGAAAGCACAGCAAGGCTTTTTGGCTTCGAAGCAGGTGGGAATTTAGAGATGTTGTGGGAAGTAAAATAAGAAAGTGAATTCCAGCTGGCTGGAGCCTGCTGCTGAGAGCAGGGGCAGCTCTGCAGCAAGCCCTCTCCTGCAGGGCCCCTGGGCATGTGTACCTTGCATGACAGGATGTTCCCAAAGGCAGAGAATGTGTCATACAGGGCTTTGTTATCAATGGAGTCATCCAGGTTCTTGATGAAGATGTTTCCAATCCCTGACTTCCTGAGCCCAGGGTCCCGCTGGGACCACATGATGCGGATGGGTCGGCCTTTGATCACCTCGAAGTTCATGGTGTCCAGGGCTCGCTCAGCTGGGAATGAATGGGGGGAGAGGAGGGTAACAGAGACAGATCCCCTTCGCACCCTGCAGCGGCTGAGGTGAGCACAGGAATCAGGGAGACTGTTGGAGAGGGGCTTGTTAACCTAAATGAGATGGGCAGCTCTGCCTCCCAGGGAAGCCCGTGCTCTCCCCCCCTACCCTCCTGCCACACCACACCTTCCTTAATTGGGTTATTTCCTCGCCTGACTCCTACAGGATCACCCATCATCCTGCAAACTCCAGTTTGGCAGATGCCCAACTGATTTACCCAGTAAGGATTTTTGTCTCCAGAGCAACTAACCAAACACCTTCCCATCACTACTGCCTCACTTCAGCATGGAACGCCTTTCACTTACAGCTCAGTATCATGGCAGTGCCTGACAGGACAGGGCCCAACACTGTGAGCCAGAGGGCACCTGGCTGCCCCAGCGAGGGGCATCCCCACAGCTCATGGAGGGGGGTAACTCTTGAAAGTCATCTCCCTCTCCTGTAAGCCCAAAGCCCAGCTGACACATCCTTTCCCAGTCCCTAAGAAGAGACTGGAGTGGGTTGGGTCCCACTCATCCCATTAGTTGCAACCAAAACTCAAAACTAGTGGAATATTGCCCAAGCCCCAACAGCTGATGCCTCCATTCAGGTCCTTCCTCTTGCACTGCCCACCCTTCCACCTCCTGCACAACTCAAGCCCCCGCTGTGAGGCAGTTCCTCAGAGCTGCATCCCAGGGAACAGACCATCCACAGGCTGCTGGAAGTTGATGTAGGCGTAGCCCAGCGACCGGCGCGTGGCAACGTCGCGACACACTCGGATGGACATGATGGGCCCGGCGGGGCAGAACTTCTCGTAGAGCATGGCTTCAGTCACGTCCGGGTGCAGGTCTCCCACGTAGAGAGAGGCCAAGGGATAGCCAGGGCCGCTGGCGTTCATGGTCACCCGCAGAGCTCAGCTGCAGAGGGAGACACACCCGAGGCTGCAGGGTGCAGGTTTCAGATCGCCTACAGCAAGCACAGCCACGCCCTTCCCACCAGCAGCGGTAGGAAAAGGAATGCCCGAGGGAAATTGCCAACCTCAAAACTTTCAGCACATTTCAGTGTTGGTGCAAAAGCCAAGCTGGGGTGACCTGCACATCACAGCTCTTGCACACCCTGGGAGCGGCCAGAGAGACACAACACACCACACACAGAGACTTGCTCCTCTCAGCACTCAAACCCCAAGAGAAATAAAATGGAGTTTAATTCCTCATAGGGTAAACAGCCCTTCTCCACCAAAGACTTCTTACTCCTTAACAGCTCTCTCCAGCCACAACAGACCCAAGGAGTGTGGGTTTGCTTCCATGCCCAGGGAGCAGACCTGCAGCCCACACCACTCCCTGCAACCGACTCCATCATCACCAAGGCAAACACAGAGTTTTAGCCAGCCCTTTCCAGTTTCTCAGCTAAAGTCCCTGGAGCAGGAAAATCGATGCTCAGTCTCTGCCTGGTTTCAGCTGAGTATAAAGTTGTGTGTGGAGATGACAGTCACCGCCTGAGACCCCCAAGGTACTGCCTGGGGACACAGAATTGCAACTCCTGCCCTAAAAACTTATAAACCCATCTTTGGGGCTCTTACCTGAAAGCTCAAAAGACCTGAGACGCTTGTTTAGAAACCTACAGATACCCAAAATAAACACGCACACACACATAGGAGAGGTGCATCGGGAACAGGCAGGGCAGCCGCGCACCGGCTCCGTGCCACAGCCCCGCTCCTGGCACAGCCCAGATGCGCCTCCCAGGGATCCCCCCAAAACAAGGACAGGGTAACAGAGCAAACCCAGCGCCTCTCCGCAGCCAGCGGGGCAGGGAGGGGAGGGGATCAGGCGGGGAGGAGGCGGCGGAGCGGAGAACGCGGGGCCGGGCCGGGCAGAGGCAGCACAGCCCACGGCGACTGCCCGGCGGGGAACACGGGGAAGCTCACACCGCCGGGACGGGACGG
>VZRE01013664.1:0-15232 GCA_013396775.1 Cephalopterus ornatus | reverse complement strand
CAGCCCCGTGCGGCCCCGCCCCGCCCTCCGCCCCCCGCCCGGTGCGGGGCGGTGCGGGCACCCCGGCGGGCATCCCGGCGATCCCCCGTGTCCGCATCCCGCGGAGCTGAGGGGCTCAAGGGTTCAGCGGTTGCATCTCCTCGTTTTTGCGAATCGCAGCTGTCGCAGCCCCAGCACTTCCCGTGTCTTCCCAAACGAAGGGCGCGGGGATTGCGCTGCGTGTCGCCCTGGAACACTGACAGCGCTTAGCAGCGTGTGTCCCACCCACGCAGCTTTAGGAAATCACATGCACGTTCTGGTGTGTAATTCCCTGAAGTTAAGGAATCGGGGCAAGAGCCTTACGCAGCTCGGTACAAACTCTTCATCACTGGGCACTCGCACACTCGACTCCACAGCAAGCTCGCTCAGCACCCAACAGAGACCCACGGGATACGGGACCTGGCCTCTGCTATCACCTTTTGTCCGTATGGCACACGAGGGCTGTAAGGTCGCTTTCACCCACAGAGATGGATGTAGCTGTGCTGCTGAAACATTGGGTGAAAGCACACAGGAACCTTGAGCCCCTGACAGCGCAATTCCACCCAGCTCCAGCCCAGCGCAGACCCTCGGAAGGTCAGCTGCAGGGCAATCAGGACAACTCTCATATTCACCGAAGCCTTCTGGCGGTTTCCCACACTAAGCTGCCTCACCCAAAGGTCAGACAAGCACCGGTGCCAGGAATGAGAAGCCACAGCAGCAGCGATTAGATGAGTTAAACACGTAGAGTGCACATGGAGTCTTACTGGGGCTGGGCAGTGGGAGTGTCCTTCCCAAAACAACAAAATGGACTGAAAAATAGAGGTATTCCCTCAACTCATCACTGCTGCAGACCAGGCTCCTTGGTTCATGATTTCCTGAAAAGGGAGAGTAAGGATGGGAGATGTTATGGAAAGGACTGAGGCAGAAGTGGTCTATGAACACGATCAGCTAGCAGAACACAGGATTTTTCTTCTCAGAGCTGACAATGCCATCAGCATGAGTCAGATTGGCAGTTAGTGTACACTATTGAATCATTTAAGAGCAGGAACTGGGAAGGTGGGGTCCAGTCCATAAAGGCTGGAAAATGACAAGCAATAATCACAGATACAGAGGGACCCCCGTTTAAAGCCATGGCACAGGGCTGAGGAGTGCTCCATAGCAACTGCTCAGATTTTGGCCTAACACCTTTGTAGTGGTCAATTAAAAGCAGCCCAGTAACATTTTCCACCGTGCACACTCCTGTGCTGCCCCACAGGAGCAGGAGGCTCAGGGAGCAGGAGGGACCAACCTCCTCGGTGCTTTTAGGCTGCCTGGCTACTGCCACCCATCCCTTCAAGGGCTCTTATGTCCAGCACCTATTTTCCTTTTCTTATGGCCCCCATCTGTTTTCCTCTCCCAGTGCTGCTTTCGCACACCAGGGGCTGAGACCAGCAGAGCTGGGTGTGCAGAGGTGAGGCCAGCTCTGCACTGGAGCGGGCATTGAAAAGATTCCTGAGGAAAAACCTCGAAATGTAACCAACAGACTTTTATCCTTTTACAGTGTGTTCAACCCGACAGTATGTAATGAATCATGGCAAGTAAAAGAGTTATTCAGAGTTACATTTAAGCCCTGCAATGACAATATATTACAAGTATGACCTCAACAAAAAAAGAAAGGGAACCAGTGTTTTCTGGGAGAGTGTGTGGGGAAGCCTCTTGGCAAAGGAATGAGTAATTTAGTATTTGGAAACCATGAATCAACTCACACAGTCCCCAAACTGAGAATTTAATACAAGTGGTGATTTTACTACCACAGTTTTTGCCACTCCCACAGCAAAGACCACAGACACAGCCGACTGATAAAATTTCTTTTTATTGTCCACTTTTGAATTCTTTTACACTTTCCTGATTATTTTGTGTAAGGTGAAACTAGAACTGTTTAAAAGACATACACAAATCTAGTACATCAATAACCAGGTATTTCTTTTTTGCTATACTATTCTCACAACCACGTGTGTGCTAGGCAATATAACCGTCACAGAAGCAAACTTTAGGCAGAATACTGGTCAGTAAAAACAAAGCGAAAAGAGCTACCAGATATACAGACAGGCTCGGTTCCACATTCACTACTGCATTTATCAAGCGCCAAGTATTAACTGCACAATTTGTTCAGCTAGTAGAGGGGAGTTTTAAAATCAGTGCATGAAATTCTCTTCAGCAGACAGATGGACAAACAGATGGATCCTATACCTAAGTGGAATGTGAAGGCAGGGGATGATACCGCGGGACTGATGGGTGACTATTCCTAATCTTTTCCACTGCATTATTCACGCGACTCTTATTAGGTTTTATTTAATGGGACATGTTTGAAACATGGCTAGGTGAGGACGTCTGGAGCTCAAATATTGCAAGGTACAAGCGTTACAGATGTGTAGGTCTGCATTCCAGCACGACATGGGAAATCCTGAATATTTGAGCCAGATCCTGGTACTACCAAAGAACGGCAGACAAGAGCTGAAGGCTGCAACAGCTCTGGCAGCTCTCAAACATCCAAGGAAGATGTGATGTCCTCGGTGAGGCTCAGGCCTCAGCCACCATCCTGACATCACCCATAACCAAAGAAAGGATGACGCGTATGTGGGAGTCCAAAATTGCTTTAATGGAGTTTAAACAGGTGAGAGGGTCAAGGATGAACAGAGTCCAGTGGGAGAAAAATTTCTACAAAGTGAACCTAAAGATAGCTCAGTGGATTACTTAAGAGGTTTTCAGGATAAATTCAAAATGGGAATACCATGGAGATTTTGACTCACCTAAGAGTAAAGTAATGCTAAAGTGGCACATCACTTCATGGTATCATCCAAACTAATAAGGCCATTCAAAAAATTGAATCTTTTCCTATTGCAAGTCCATGGCAGAGAACCAAGAATTCTCACTACTGAAGAATATCTAAGGTGTAGTAACTAGGTAAGTTATTGCTGTGGGAAGGGGCTTAGTCATGCATGTCGTATGAGCATGAAAGCACTTTTAGAAGTCAAATCCCAGTTATCTGCCAGTGTAAAGAGTTTGGAAATCAAGCTGCTAACTCCCCCGTTACCCTCCTCCCCAAAACAAACCCCATCCCCAGAAAGACAGGATTGACAAAGTGAGCTTTTGACTGAAAGCGGTGCCTCAGACTCGGTTACAAATGTCTACAGAGTGTGCCTGTTCAACTACCTCATAGCAGTGTCCCTAACTGGAATGCCATACATTGGATTGTTTTCCTTCCATGCCCCAGTGTCACAATAGAATCTCTATAACTTTCTGTACAACTTTACAACAGAATTGTACTTCGACTGTTTGGGTGCCAGATTAAGCTCGCCAGAGTTACATAATTGATGTCTACTTTTTCTACCAAAACAAGAGTTTTGCAAAGTCAATTGCGATCACAAAACCCGTTATCACAGTGTTCAGTTAAAAATATAAACACGGTAATCGGAACTGTAAATGTTCATCATAGGAAAGTTCGGAATGCCATTGGAATAACCGACCTCCGCTCTAGGTACACGGAACACCAGCCAACCGGTTTTACCCCACAGACAGTTTTTGCTACGTTGAGGTTGTGAAAGTCGATGTACTATTCTTTTTGCTTGTCGCACAAAGGGATTATGTGTAGGATACAGGGTGACATTGAACACATAGTGAAGCGTGACAGCCATTAGTTCTCTCCCTCCCCGGCGTCCCCTTCGTCTCCCTGGTTTTCCGACGTCCATAGCTGTAAGGAAATACAGACAACACGTTTGTGCTGAAAGCACAGAGATAATTACAACCACCAGGAAGGGGAAGACAGCATAATTAGCTGTGCAATTTTCTCAGCTAAGAGCAATACAGAACTGAACTTAACAGTAAAGCTAAAGAATAACAAACTGTTACACGAGTGAGGATAACAAGGAAGAAACCAGCACAAGCTGGCAACCTACACATAAAACTGTCTGCTGAGAACAAGCTTCACTTTGTGTTACAGAAAAAATACCTGAGTTTGTTACAGTGGTTAACAAGTGATTTCTGGTCTGAACGAGCAAGTCTGGCTGGTCTGGTTACAACGAGCAGTGCAGTGAACACATGCAGTCACCAGCTCAGAAAAGGCCTGTAATGGCACAGACCTTCACCAGCTTTCAGCTGCCGAGGCCCACTTCAGGGAGTGCAGCAGCCCAGGGTGCAGTGCTTTGCCCCTCGGTACTTACAGTGAGGTTGTCCCTAAGCAGCTGCATGATCAGAGTGCTGTCTTTGTAAGACTCTTCATTCAGCGTGTCCAGCTCTGCTATCGCTTCATCAAACGCCTGAAAACATGCAAGACAGCACTTTCACACTCTGGTCTCTGAAATGCTTACAAATCTGGCACATTACTATTCAAATTCTGTGACAAAAGCTTCCAATATTTTTCTTTTCCACCACAAGAAGAAATGTAAACCAAACTGAGTACCAGACAGCCAGGGGAAAACAGAAATCTTCAGGGGTGTCCAGATTAAAGCCCAGAACAACTTCACTGCCATTCAACACCAAACACTGAAGAGGCAAGAGCACTCAGTGTCATGCTGAAAAATGATTCATGTAGCTTGAAGTCAGGTTTAAGAACACCACTTAAAAGCAACACTTCCATTAAAAAGGAAAGTCTCACTGATCTAAACTGGCAGTGAAAGACAAAGATATCATTACACTTATATATATATACTGTACATGAGTAACTTGGCAAGACAATGGAAGACAGAGATTTTTGACAGTGGGGTGGAAGGCTTTCAATTTCTTTTCAAAACATCAGAGGAAATCAGGTATGTTCCACTAGAGATTAACAAAGCCATTCTTCCCATCCATCTGTGACTCATGAAAATCAATGCTGCAAGTTTGAGAGTCATGAATAAGTGCTATTTCTTCTTTCAGGTTTCAAGCATTCGTAAGAATTTTAACTACAAAAACAGAGCAGGAACAGCAGCAGCGTTTTACAGCAAAACATCACTTCTTGTTACAAAGTCTTACTGAAGCGTGTATTAAGAACACAAAGATTCACCTAATGCCATGCTATTTGAGTTACTACCAGCCAATTTTCACAGACACAAAAAGCTCCACTTAGAAGGTTCTAATCCTATTTTAGCAAAAAGGCCAAGAAAAAAATGACTCACTATTTGTCTGGCACAACCCACCACACATTTGGTCTCTGGAGAGAGGGGCACACATGCACATGGATACACAAGGACATTCAGGGTTACAGAGATGGACACACGGACAACACTTCACGTGCATTTGCTAACTGTTCAAATGCAAATAAATATTTCACTTCAGAAATGCTAAATTAATTCAAGTGTTTTCAAACAAAACACATTCTAAGAGAATTAGGTGGGCAGTAAGAAGAGGCATTTTGTCTTCCCTGTCAGTGGAACAGCTGCAGCAGCAAATTATCTTTACCCAAAGCTACGCCAGACCAGCAAACCAACTTACCTCAAGATACACTACAATGACAGCAGTTATTAATGATGGCATTTTTAAGCAATTCGATATGAAAAAGCATAATAATTTACAAAGTGCTACTGCAACCAGGTAATTATGTGCTCAGCCTCCAGAAATATTGGTGATACGGAGAGTCTGCTTACCGTCTTTGCCAGATTACAGGCTTTTTCAGGAGAATTTAGTATCTCATAGTAGAACACAGAGAAATTTAAAGCCAAACCGAGTCGAATGGGGTGTGTTGGCTGCATCTCTTTCTTGCTAATTTCAAATGCCTCCTGGTAAGCTTGCTGAGAGTTTGCTACCGTTGCTGCAAGAAGTAATTACAACCGTATTAATGCACAGCACATCTCTGTACTTCATGGGGGAAGTGATTCTCTGTGCCACCAGAAATTCATACAATTACACACACACAGATGCTTCTTCCAGTGTTTGCAGGTGTAAAAGCCTTCCACTGGCAGAATTAGGAAGGCAGAAATATGTGCTCAGCTAAAGCTCTGGCACAGAGAAATTAAGTTGAGCGGTTCAACAGAGACTTAAAATGACATTTATTCAACATAAATTCCAACCAATCTGGATGGACACAAAGTCTACCTAAGTCAAAGTGTTCTGGTGTTAAAACACTCACTCCCAGCCCAGCTGAAGAAGTCACAATTACCAGTAATAAATCCAGACAAACCACACGGGAAGGAAGAGGTATCCAAACTACTGCAGCTCTAGGTCATGAACTTTGTATTTCAGGTTGGGGTTTCAGAGAGCCAACAGTCCCTTCCTGGCTAATGAGTAACAATAAGTTCCATACTGGCATGAAACTAAGTTTGCAAGACATGGACACTCCATCAGACACTCACCAGAGTTCAGGCAGAGTCCAGCACTGCTTTACCATTTCAGAATTAACTGGTTTAGGACCCAGGAATCCTATAACCCATATTTGCATGCAAAAAGTTTGCAAACAGTGAAGACTTGTGCTAAATTCATAGTTTAAACAAGAGATCAAAGGATTTTCCATGAGAAAAAAAAACCTGCAAAACCATTTTCCAGGAAAAGGATTTTTTACTGCCAAATATGCTTGAAAATCAATCTTCTACTAATTTCAGTGAAGTCTTTCTCTAAAAGTGACTTGCATCTTGAATACTACAGAGCAGTAGTGAAAACAAATAAACACTCCACGTTAGGGGAAAAGAACACAAGTATTTTTTACACTTGATTCTGTTTAGCCCCCACAATGAGAGATTTCATTTCTACTTACTTTGCTTATTGTCCCCAGACGCCACCTCTGAGAGGTATCTGTAGTAATCACCTTTCATTTTCAAATAGAAGACCTTGCTTTCTGGCTGCGTGGCATTGACAATAAGGTATTTATCCAGGAGTTCCTGAGAAAGGAAACATCACCTCTTTTTAAATGCAAGCTATAAAAATAATGTCTGAAACAGAGCCTTTGTTACAATGGTGAGCTTGAATTGCTCAAACATTAACAATGACTTATGTCATGACTTACGCAGGCTCACGTGTTAATCACTTTGCCTACTGTTGTCTAAACTTGGAAAAAAAAAAAAAAAGAGAAACTACCTGTAACCTAATCTCTGGACAGCTGAAAACTTGTTCTACTGAGGCCACCCACCGTTCCCTCCTGCAGAATCTAAATGACTGTCAGGGCTTACAACTGCGAAGATTTTCCTTGAAATATACTGATGCAAACCTACGTCCACAACCAAACTGATAAAGCAGCAGCTGGACATCTGCACATCTGGTCACTTCTGCTGCCACAGGCCTGAATTCTATGCAGAGCTGTGAAATTATCCACACGACATGGATTCTATCTGCAGCTCCAGCTGAAAATCACAACAGTGGCACAGTCAGCACATGTGAACTCAGAGGGAGACGTAGACACTGACCGCACTGACAGCAGCTGCTCCTGACTGATCTTACACAACCTGAACAGCAATAAAAGGAAGGGCAAAACCAGTTTGGGGGAAGATGTACAGACCTCCTCTATTCCAAAAAGGTACTAAACAAGCCTCAGGACGTCAGCATTCATTAACAGAAGAATTTAAATGGTCAGCCTTTTAGCAGGACTCATGCCAGTACCCCAGGTCTAAATTCGTTTTCATGGTGAACCACCCCCCCCAGCCAGCAGCCAGGGGTCTTCAACGTGGCCTTCTCTGCTCTTTTCTGCTAAAAAAATAAAATGCTCTTTTATAGCAAATTCCCCAAGAAACAAGCTGGATGACTTAGAAGCTGGAATTGGATCCAAGTACATAGCTATGCAAAATTATTCCCCTGCTAAGGTGCTGCAGTGTCTACAGCACTACTAAGATTCCTTAAGCCTCTCTGAAAAATGCTGCAGTACTAACTACTGTTATTTTTGCTGTTGGATTATTACCAGAACATCATTGCAGATATCCTGCAATTCAGCCTCGATTTTCTCACGATATTCTCTTCCCATCTGCTGTTTCTTCTCGTTCCTTTCTGTTTTCTGCTCGATGCTGGAAATCACACGCCAGGACGAGCGACGGGCACCGACCACGTTCTTGTAGGCCACGGAGAGGAGGTTCCTCTCTTCGTTGGACAGTTCATGTCCCTGCTCAGTGACAGCCTTCATAGCAGCAGCCATGTCATCGTAACGCTCGGCCTGCTCGGCCAGCTTGGCTTTCTGTACCAACTCACTTTTATCCATGGCTCTCCTGCAGTTAGTGGGGAATAAAAAGAGAGAAAAATGTCTCCTGGTTGTCCACGCTGCGGAAGTTCATGCTGAAGGGTGAAGTGGATCTTACAGTCACCAATGAGGGAAATCTATAAATTCTAACAGAGTAATACAGAGGGTTTCCTTTTAAAAGATTACTGGACCTTTTGCCAAATATGTATAATTTCTATGTGTAAATGACTAATCACAATCCTGAAGATATGAAAGCATCGTTCTTCAAAATGCAGCAAAAGTCATACTGGCATTAAGCACAGCCCTATGTGAATCTTTCCCCATTCCTATACTGGCCACAGCTCAACTTGGGAGACACTAATCCCCTGTTCTGACCCAGAAACAACCAGTTTTGGTTGGTTTTTTGGGGGTTTTTGGTTTTTGTTTCCCTCCACTGCTAAACAACAGCAAAAACTTAGGAGTACTGAAGCACTGGACAGCTCCTCCTGACACTTTGAAGAGCTTTGGCAAGCTACAGGAGGTGTTTCTGTGGGTTTACATAAACCATACCCAGTAAAGCTGTAGTTGTTGGCAGCTATGGAAAGCACATTTAAACAGTTCTGCCAGGAAATACGGCTTTTTTTACACATGCATCAACGTACACATAATGGATCATTCTACACAGCTAGGGGGGCTGCAGCCTCAGGTTTTCAAGACCTTTAAAATAACACTGACTGTTCATAAAATCTGAATGGGCCGTGGCCCACGTGATGGTCACTACCGCAAAACAAATTGCTTATATGGAAACAATTTGTTTATCATTTCTGGTAACAGCAGTTTAGCGACTGGAGCCAAGAAAGACACACCACATGACCACAAGGCCACTGAACAGCTTAAGCAATGAAAGATGAAGTGAGTAAGGAACGTGCTGGTGAGGCAGCTGGAGTGTTGCTTACTTCTATGCCACAATGTCAACATACAGCTAATTCAGCCACTGAGCTACCAACCTCATGCCCGATATACCACCCAGGGCCTGGCTCCCAGGAGAAATTAAACAAGCCTCTTTGCCTTTATCAAAGCAAAGCAGACCTCAATACCTCACAAACTCCCAACACACCCCGACTTCCTCTGTAGAATTTCTGCAGGTTTGCAAATTCACTTTTGCACAGACCCAGAACTGTTATTCTCATCAGTACTGAGCAATAATTACCCTCTCCTACTCTCTAAATCCTAATCAGGACTTTCACTGCCCAGGGAAGTTTTCAGGCTGAGACCTAACAGCCTATAAAAAAATTCTTCTAGAAGAAAAATGAAAAGCAAACAAGAACAGTAACTTTACAATTGCCTTCATAGGCTTCTGTTCATTAGAGAAGCATCTACAGCCCTATTAGAAAGAACCAACAGGCTGAAAGCAATTGCTGTAGGCTTTTCCCTGGCTCTCACCTTCAGAGATTCCAGTCTGACAGGCTTCCGATGGAGAACATTTTGCACACACTGCTCAGCTTGTCTTTTACTCCAAGTATCACCTACCACACTCTTATACAGGAAAACCAGTCTCCCTGTACTAAATCCTGAACCAGGACAACGAGATGCAGACCCAAATTCCCACTCTGTGTTTGAGCAGTTTCATACACGGCTCATACTGCCAAGGACGAGCCCTAACTACAAAATTATTTTGAGATGAGCACATTCTATCCCTCCAGCTGAAGATATTCCAATTCAGCAAAAAAAACAACAAAAAAAATCAGCCAAGATATCAAGTCAAACATCATTATTTCACATGGAAGCTCCTGAAGTAAATCCAGCAACCAAATGTACCTGCTCTATATCTGCAAGTCTAACTCCCTCCTGCTTGCCTTTGATCCTTTGTAGATCCTAATGCATCATCCACACAAGGCACTCAAAGGACGGACATGGAATGCTTAAAACCAGCCTCCTGGAAAGGGACCTCTTGCAGACTGGTAAGAAAAGTTGGGCTGCAGCCCAGTCCCATTGCAAATACTGTGTTTAAACTAGTGGATCCTGGGATCTATTGAAAGGTGACACACACATTTCAGATGGAAGCCCTCAACAAGCCAGAGTGACTTTGGGCAGCAACAAGTTCCAGAATTTAATTTGGTTCTCTCTTCCCCAATAAGCTTTTGCCATGGGGATATGCTCTATTATCACTGGCCTCCATGGGCTTATCAAAAGGATAGCTCCTGACTGAAAAGGGGTAAGTGGGATTTGTGAGGTGCGTTTTTTCTCTCTGCTCTGAAGCCTATCACAGTAACAATGCAGAACAAGCCCAAGGAATCATCAGACCCCTTCCCACTGAGAGAACCCATCCCACTTTTCCCTGTTGAGTCTATCGAACCTCATAAAACATTCCCCTAACTCAGCACTAACTGCAGACTGTGCGCTCAAGGCAGCAAGTAATTTGTGAGTGGCATTTCTCTACCCACTCAGTAACACCTGAATACGAGCAAAGTACACCTGAAGAACGTGTTTTACATTGCAAGAGCCAACTTTAAACAACCGGACATTTAAACAAAACAGTTTCAGAGCAGTTCTAGTTTCCTCACTGTCTGCACAGCTTCTAGAAGTATTTCTACTGCAAGCATCTTATCTTCTCCTCTTCTTCTTATGGAATGTGATTATTACGTGGAAGCAGCCTGCTTGTTGAAGTCCAGAGGCAAGTAGCTCCAACAGAGTTTACATTTTGCCATTGAAAAGTCACTTTTATCTTTGATCTGCACTTTGCCAATAGCGGTCTAATCTGTAGACAAGTCATCCGTGCAGAATTCCATTCACAAACAACACGGAGCTTAGTTTTGAAAGGGTGCAGAGTTTGTTTTATCAAGCTCACTGACATATTTATATTTAGATGCAAGACAGTTCACGGCAGTCAATGGGTTCATACAAGGACACATGAAGGAAATCGCAGAGGGAACTGCAGGGGCACAAAGACCTAGTGGATAAAAGAGATTCAGAAACCAGTTTAACATATCAATTATACAAGTGAAATACCAGCACAAAGATTAGAATGTTGTTTTCTCATGAAGCAACGTTCTTCAGCAATGTAACCAATTTATGCACATCTTAAATGTAACTCAAACCAATCACTGAAGATGGAGCTCCTCAAAACTTCACTGGTTTAGTTTTGACATAAGAATTCAGTATACAAGGACTTGAGTTTAGTTAATTCATCTCCATATCTGTACTGTTAGCAGGTTTGCTATGAAACACCAAGTATTACTCAATAATATGGATTTCACAGAATTTAAATGCAGTAAGAAAATCATTGCCCACACCAAAATATCTGCCATTGACAGTAAGCCTACCATTATTTCCTCCCCAGGGTGCTGCATGAAGAAACACTTAAAATCCTCATTTGATTCTCCATTGCTTACCTTGTTAGGAGCTTGGAGAGAGCTTTGCAGAGCTATGCTGGCTTGAGCTCCAAAAGAGGGAAGTGTTTGCCAGAAGGAAAAAAGATACAAGGAAAGGAGTGATGTTTGAAAAGGCAAAGAAGCAACTATCAGTCATAACTGGTCCCTCCCAGAGAGGAGATGAAAGCCACGCTCTAACAATGGATCAGTGTGCCACAGTCAGAGACAAGCAAAGCCTAGAGCTAAAAATACTCCTAGGCCACACACAGAAGCCATCTACCAAAGGTTACCTGCAGCTAGGAGCAAAACACACAAAGGTGATGAACAGGAGGCTGACAGGAATGATCTATTCTAGCACTGGTGAAGCCATGCCACGGCGGCAAGGGGAAAAAAGGGAAGATGGGAAAAGGGGCAGAGACGTGCAGATCACAGCCATGGAGGATCCTGAAAGGGGCCTGTTCTAAGCAGAAGATTCTGATATTAGATGCATTAACACATTTCAAATTCTTAAGACACTGTCTTCTTAATAATCTATTAAACCACAGCTTAGTAGCCCTCCAAGAAGAAGTGGCTGGCCACTGTTCACAATAAGGAATGCCAACCACTACCCAGCTGCCAGAAATTTGAATCACACTAAGTCCCACACTTGGAATGTAATTTTTTTGTTATTATTTTTCTCTACCTCCCGTACAGCCTAGAGCTCTTTTAATCTCTCTTACAAACACAGAGGAGTGTATATGCAGGCACGAGAAGTTACAAGTGCTTACTCCCACCCCAGAAAAGCTTTAAGCCCGTGTAGAGAAGACTGAAACATATCACAGAGCATCAAAGGTAAAGGTTAGAACCTGTAAAACTTGTTAGTTTGTAGCTGCCTATATCTTTCAGTGGAAGGTGCAGGGAGAAAGGGATGGTGAGACCACCCTGGGAATAGCCCCTGGAGTCAGGACACCCACGGATCTTTTACCAGTGGACGGACACCCAGAAACGGATGTTCACATCCCAGTAACAGCTGAGGAGTAAAACATCCAGCTACTGCTCTTCAGAAGGCTGCAGGATCTTCAGAACTACACCTCACCATCTGCTCTGTAGCCTTTATTGTTTCCCATTCCGATGGGCTGTTTAGGACAAAGCCAGAACGGGTCAGAACTAACCGTGTTTAAAGTCTGCAGAAACGAAATGAAAACTGGCACTGAAAAAATGCTGCCTTATATAACATATCGAACTGACAGGACAATACTAATAAGCTTACGTTGGTCTGAAGTCTGCTGCTCCTCATGACCTGTTCTTCTCATGCTAATTAAGCCATCGATTTTTGTGCGCTGTTTTTCTCTCTATAGCAAGCACGAGACTATCAGACAAACACCTCCCCTTTGTAAAGCACTGGTGAGAAATCAGGGTGGGCACTGGTTTGACATACTGGCCCCCACTGGTTAACAGACCCGCATGGTCCACTGCGAGAAAGGAGTGTGGAACCAGATTTGGTGAAATGGGAGGCAATCCTGCTTCCCAGGCACAAGCTCCTTTCAAATTCTATCACGAGAAGCAGCAGACTGGTACAGAATTTGCAGCTCGAGATTCCAACACTACATGAACATACCTGGATTTGATCTCTGGATGGGCAATTCATTCTGAAATTATACATTCATGTGAGGTGAGCGGTATTTCAAGTTAGAGTTCTAAAACTACAGAGAGTAAGAGCTTTGGAGGCAACGTTTCTAACACAAATGGAAACTCTTTCTCCATAACTCAGGGACACATGCTGACACAAGTATCTGCATGATGGAGATGGCATTCCCCATCAAGAAAACATTGCCCTCAACATTTCTTCTTTACAGGAAACTCTTTCCATGCAGTGCAAGAAACCTTCCTTGCTTTACGGCAGTATTAGGCATTTGATGTCATTACTTGTGTTTCTCTATTCGGTTCCCTCAAAGGCTAAATAACTGCTTAGAAAATGAATGGGTCTGGTAAGATCTGAACAGCAAAATCTTACGCAACTGTCAGAAGCTTGGGTATAGCAAGATCAGTAAAATATCCTGCAAACATAATGAGGGAAAAAAGAAAATAACTTCCCAGTTGTGATATTCTTGCTGACCTCGTGCAGCACATAACTTTGGCCTCCTCTGCACCTACCCTGTCAGCCTTGAGCTGACATCTTTATGCAAATGCTCATATAAAATTAACATTCTATAAAACCATGCCTCAACCTGCTCTGGTCACCTGCCATCATTACCTGTTGCTTTCTCAATCTGACCAATATAATTTCTGGATAAAATGAAAACCAATGGTTTTTCCATCTCCACAGAGAATTACAAAATGTCTATGACCCATACTAATAACGTGGGAACACTGATACTGTTCAGACACCTTCAATTTAGTGACAGGAGCCTTGTTCTTCCCAGTGCCAGGCTGGAGAGCTGAGCTCTGCTCCCTGCCTGTGGCCCTCACCCAGGTGGAGACACACTGGCACTTCCACAGCACAACATACTCACCTTTTTGTTCAGACTAGCAGAATTGTTCTTGGCGAGGGTCCAGGTGGAAATAGCGAGTTAGCCCAAAAAATCTTCCCCCAGGCATAAAGTTCATGCCAAACTAATGTATTCACATCACAGGTAAATCACTTTTGTTAATAATAAACTGTCAGTATTTATATCACAGGGTGGGGCAAGAAGTGTGGCCATATAACAGACACACTGCTGGTTTTAGGATACCACATGGATCAGAGTACAAGCTTTTACCCCATTAACCAAATAATTATTTACTGAACTCCTCCTCATCTGAGTTTATTCACATGCAGCACAAAAAAGCTGCATACTGGCACAGGCCTGCTCAGGAAAAAAAAAAAAAAATAAAAAGACTCAACATCAAAATAGCAGAGATCAGAACATGCGGTACTGACATAATGAGGTTGAGAAAACTGCACCAGGCCCATCTGTGCAAGGAGTCTATCACTTTATTGGTATCCATTTAATAAACAAAATATGACACTGGGGATATTTTTGCAGTCCTTTAATAGGGAGGGAGAAAAAGGCACTCGCATTCTTGTTGCCCTTTCTAGACCAGATTACAGCTCATTACTACTCTGAAATAAGAGAAAGCTCTCTTCTCATAAAAAAAGTACTCAAATTTGTGACTGAGGTGTCCTGCAGCAACGAACGCGTGAAGGCACAAACACTCCTACCGCCACTGAAGTTACCGAACCTCAGCAACGTTCCCAAAGCCTCCGACATTTCCCCCGCAGGAGTTCAGTTTCTTTTACGACGCCGCACGTTTTTTTGCTTTCCCACCGCGGCAAAAGGTGTTTTTAACCATTAACGGGGAAATCCACCCGGAGGCAGCCGGTTTATCTCGCCACCTCCGGCGCCCCCGGGGCCGACGCGGCGACCGTGTGCCGCTGTCCCTCCGTCACCCGGCGGGATGGTTACACCTACCTCGAACAAAGCCCTGCGAGCTCGGGGGCCGCTGCCCAGCCCTTTATTTTTTTTTTATTTTTTTTATTTTTTTTTTTTGCGGGCCTGCTTGGGAGCCACCTCGCTCCCATTCCGGAGAGAGGAGGCTCTGTTCCCGAACAGCACTCTTTAATTCCCAAGCGGGCACAATGTGTGGGGGGGGGCGGGAGACACACACACGAGACACACAACAGCAGCGAAAAACCGGCATAACGGCAATAACAATAGTAATAACGGCAATAAAACGATTTCTGCTGCTTTTTAAAGGCAAGGCGAGCACCGCCCCTCCCGGCTCCTGCGGGAGC